>JAKOGI010000224.1:0-430000 GCA_029747015.1 Carnegiea gigantea
CTCTCTCTCTCTCTCTCTCTCTCTCTCTCTCTCTCTCAGCCATGCACCTCTCCTGCTGTGGGATAGCTGCCACCGCTAACAACCCCAGCCACCGGCCTCCATCCCTCCTCCTTTCTCTTGGCGTTGGTAAGTGGGGTTTACCCCATGCACCCTATCCACTCAGTCTTCCAAGTTTATGTTTCAGGTGTAAACTATGTTTTTGGGTTGAGGATTGAAGGAGGCAAATTGTAATACAAGATTTATAATTGTCTTTCTTTTTTTTCAGATTTGAAGCTTCAAGGTGTTTCGGTCCAACTGCGTTCCTTATAAAAACCAAACCAAGATGAGCGTGCTAGCATATTTGATTTCATTTGATTAAAAGTTAAAAAAAATTCTTGACTTAGCTTTGATTAGGGGGAGGTGTATGGTCATTGGAATCAGGAGAGGTAGTCATTGATTTGCTGCATGGAAGTCGTGGCCTAAAAGGGGACTCACGTTAGTGTTAAACGTATGATAGAAATCGGCCACGGAATTGTACTGATCTAAAAATCACAAATTTTTTATGGTAGATGGATTGAGATGAGTTGAGTAATTTGGTCTTTAAATCACCAGAATCAAAGTATAGAGGCATATATGACCTAAAAACTGAATGCTGTCTAGATCTAGGCAGCCAGTGGCAGTGTAGACTAATTGTGAAAAACAACCTAGTTCTGGTTAGATTCTGAGGAAACACCAAATATAAGAGTGGTAGAGGACGTTAGTGACTAACCTTTCTAGAATGAGTAAGAACATGAAGTTTTGAAGTTGGGATCCAGAGATATAGGCTCTGGAAGTTGAGCCCACATTCTGACCGAATCTGGATTCAGGTTGGGCTACGGTTGAGGACTCCTAAAAGTGTCTTAAAATTTTAGAAAAATTATTATAAGTAGGAAATGGGCTAAAGTTGTGGTTTGTAAGGATTTAGACCATGTGTGAGCATTGTTTGATCCAGGTGCTGTTTATTAGGCCCAATTAAGTAACCGAGCCGGTAATTGTACGAATTACAGGTAACAATCATGCCATAACCCTTCCCTGAAGTCGTTTGAAAAAAAGGTGCGTTGAACATGATAAGAGTTGTCTTTGAATGCTGTTTTATGTGAAGTTATGGAATTTACTGTTTGAATGTGGATTGGTATAATTGTGTGGCTTGGGTTGGATTATCTTGCTATGCTAGTGAGCGTGGGCAATTGAACTGATTGTGTTGTAAATGGAAATGTATTTTATGACCATGGGGTTTGAATTGAGTCAGAATAAAATATATATGTTGGTTTAACTTGTAAAGATAAGAAAGAAAAAGGGATAAGCTAGAGTGTGTAAATAAATGTTTATGTTGGTGAGGCTGTGAGCTATATTATGATATTAAAGGCAATTAGCCTTCCTCGAGTCAAAGTTCTTGCATGTAAGCAACCACATGCCCTATTGGGACGTGTGCCAGGTTATCGATAACCGTCCATGTGGACGGTAGGCTAGGATTTAGTTAAGCGGTAACCGTCCAGATTGAGGTTAAGCGGCTGCGCTAAACCCAAGTGCAGGCCATGACATCTAGTGGGGTCGCTCACCCTTAAGAAAATGGAAACTATAAAAGATATTGGTATGACTGGATCCTTCTACTGTGAGTGTTTAAGTGCGGTCTGTTTATCTCCTCTCCCCCAAAAATGTTTTAAAAATGAATTGGTGTGCGTGTTTGACTGTTAGGGGTGATTGTTATTGATTTTATCTCATTTTATACAATGTTTTTCTCTCAGATGAGGTGCATACGTATGAAAATGAGGACATAAAGTTAGAGCAAGGCTTTGTCGTTTAAACTGTTGTTGGAATAATAGTTGTTTTAAGAAGGAACTTGTATTGGATTTTGTTAGGTTCAGTAGTTGCTTAAACTGTGATTGTAACCTTTTTATTGAGATATTACTAAAGAATATTGCCTTAAAGTTTGATCGATACTCAGCCTGGTGTTGCCACAAAGAGAACACGGTGGTAACACCCCCATTAGGTTTTCTGCTGCCACATAGGTTAATATTAGTAATAAGGAAAAGGATTAAAAATTCAGGGCGTTAGAAAGTGGTATCAGAGCTCAGGTTGACTGACCTGAAGGCTCCCCTAAAAGATTTTAAATAACTAAGATTTAAAACTTATAGACCTAAGGATTACTTGGAGTGTGAGTGTAGGACGGGAAAGAAAAAAGGAAGCAAATCCTCATATGCTTGATTATTTGGTTATTATTGTGTACTTGATGTGAACCTACTAATGTCTAGGATGAACCGACTCGCTATGGTGGATGTGTGGGACGGCGTTGCCATTATGAGAGGATGGGAAAGATGCCTGGAGTTAGCCCAGAAAGCCATTTAGAGCGAATCCGTACCTTTATCTAGGGGAGACTGTTAGGAACCCCGAGTGACTGCTTGAGATTTGACCACAACCAAGCCCTGTTCTTCCTTAAGACCCTTTCGAGTGCCCCGCTATGGCATTGTAGGGTTAAGGAATTACACCCTAAAAATAGGCTCTACCATTTTACTGGATTATGTAAATGGGAACCAATGGGGATGAATATGGATAGGCTAGTAGAATACCTTATAGACATAGGTCCCCATGATGAGCCTCCCACCCCAGACACTAAGAATGACACCCCACCACCACCACCCGAGGAGGACACCAAGGATGATGAGTCTGTTAGAGAGAACGAGCTTAAGGGTAGTGAGGATGAGCTAGAGGCAGAACCCATTGAGGAGGGAAACCCTGGAGAGGAACCCTCAGCCGAGTATGAACCTGAGGAAGACTCAAGGCAAGACCCCGAGGAGGAGCTGTTATAAGAGAGAGATCCCAAGGAGGACCCAATGAAGGAAGAAGATTCTGAGAAAGATTCTGAGGAAGATCCTGAGGAGGAACCTTTAGAGGGGAGTGACCTCGAAGAGGACCCCATAGGGGAGAAGACCCCGAAGAAGGACTTGAGAAAGAGCCTTTAGAGAATGAAGGACCTGAGGAGGACCTCTTGGAGGGCGAGGACCCGGAGGGGGGACAGCTAATGGAGGAAGATCAGAAAGAAGGCCTAGACGAGGATCAACTCGAGCTTGAGGTCCCCCGCTAGAAGCGGGGCAAATGTGGTCGTATATGTCGGGGTACCTGCCCAATGGATGCCCCTAACCAGTAGAAGTTAGTAGTTGCTTAAAAGTGTTGCCTTCTAGGACTATGCCGTTTAGCTATTTTTTGTTATTCTGTGAAGCCACTGTAGGCTCATAAAGCTATTAATCATTTATGTACTGAAGAATATTAGTATGTAATCTTTGAGAGTTGAAGTAATGTAATTGAAATTCCTTTTGAGACACTTGGAAGCTAATGTTGTTAATTTTGTATGATGCGAACCTTGTGAATGTGATGGCAATGTGATGTGTATGAGGCATGTGGTGAAGTGACTGGGCCATGTGAGTGTGGCCAGATTGATATGAATGTGAATAAAAGTGTACGCTAAGTTTTGCATGATGTAGTAGTATATAATGTCTTACTGAATTATAGTAGCACGCATGTCGTGAACTATTAGGAGAGAAACTAAACGCGACTTATTTCCCAAATAGGATGGCGGGAAACAATGATGAATCTCAATTGGGCCCCACCCCATCTCAAGGACCCCTGTGAACCTGGAAATCCCCATGTCCCACTTCAAGGAGCGGTTGGAAGCCCTCCGCCCCAAGAATGGGAGTGGGCCTCGCAGTCAGGTGGACGAAACCAACCCACATACTGGAGCAGAACTTTCCAATCTCCTACTGCTGGAGCTACTGTAAAAGCAAGGCAAAGAGCTCCAGCGCCAGAACGAGCACTTGCAAAAGCTGACGGAGGCTAGGGGGAGGAAGGTTGAGGAGGATAACTCCTACATGTTCAAGAGATTTGCGAGTCACAACCCACCTATGTATGATGGCAACCTTGACCCCAAAACCTTCGAGGACTGAATTTGGGGCATAGAAAAGTTGTTTGATGCCCTCCAATGCCCTGAGGAGTAGAAAGTGGGTTTTGCGATGTTCTACCTGAAGGACAAGGCCGACCTATGGTGGGCCAAGGTGCGAGAGAGACAGTAAGAACTTGGATTTAGCTGGAGAAAGTTGAAGGAGTTGATCAAGGATCACTTTTGTCCCATTTCCCTTCAGAAGGCAAAAGAAAATGAGTTCACGCAACTACAACAAGGAAGCATGATTGTGTTAGAGTACGCCACCAAATTTATAGAACTTTTCCGTTTCGCCCCGGCCTTTGTAGCCAACGGCAGACTCAAGATGAATCGGTTTGAGGCTGGACTCAACCCAGCCATCAAGAAAAGGATGCTGATATGCCAGTACACCTCCTACGTGGACCAAAATGACACCGCCGTCATTATAGAGAGGGCAATGAAGGAGAGAAGCAATTACTTTAACGAGCAGCGTGGGATTAAGAGGAAGGGAGACCAGCAAAAAAATTTCCACTCGCAAGAACCGTACAAGAGGCCTCTTGGAAACCATCACTCCAACAACAATATATGTGGGGGCCAGTGCGCCAACACTTGGCCTAGGGTGACCAACAATGCTTGCGGGAAGTCGAGACATTAGGCGCGGGAGTGTCGTTCAGCCCAGGGGTGTTTCTACTGTGCGAGCCCGCAACATCAGATTCGGGACTGCCCATATCCCCCAACTCCTGCCGGCGAGGGTCACCAGGGACAAGGACAGTCGTCCCAGCAGCATTACCAAAATAGGGGTAGGTAGGCAGCCAACCCATCCAACAGGGCCGAGTACCTTAACAGAATCAGGCTCGACCTCCCAACCAACCGGTGCGAAACAATGGGGGCAGACTTTATATGATGTGCAAGGAGGAGGCAGAGGATGCTCCGAATGTTGTAACGGGTACATTTTCTTTCCAAGCACAACCCGTAGATGTTTTGTTTGATTCGGGTGCTACGCACTCTTTTATTTCTGTTAAACTGGTTGAGACACTAGGGTTATTCCAACCCGTGAATTGCCCCTATTCTCCGTAATCCTCCCTAATGGGAAGACGGTAAGCTGTGAGGAACTATATGAGAATTGCCCTATTTGAATGTGTGGGCATGAGTTTCTGGCCAACCGACATAGATTCGAGCTACCCGATTTTGAGGTCATCCTGGGGATGGGCTGGTTAGCAAAATATCAGGCTCAAATAGACTGCCCAAAATAAAGAATCACCCTAACGGGGCCCAATAGGGAGAAAGTAGTACACAAAGGCAAGGCTTCAAGACCTGGGGTGAAACTGATCACTGTAATGCAAGCCCACAAGCTGTTAGAAAGAGGATGCGAGGGGTTCTTGTGTAACGTAGTGAAAATCGAGGCTGCTAAACCCTCCCTCAAAGGCATTCCAGTAGTGAGGGAATTTTTGGATGTATTTCTCGAGGAGATCCCTGGCATGCCACCCCTTAGAGAAGTAGAGTTTTGCACCGATTTGATACCCGGAGCCACCCCTATCTCTAAGGCACCCTGAATGGCACCGGCGGAGCTTAAGCAGCTAAAGACACAAGTGGATGAGCTGTTAGAAAAAGGGTATATCTGACTGAGTACGTCTCCATGGAGAGCCCCCGTATCATTTGTAAAAATGAAGGATGGAATTCTGAAGTTGTGCATAGGCTATAGGAAACTGAACAAGATAACAGTCAAAAACTGTTACCCTTTGCCCAGGATAGACGACGTCTTCGACCAACTCAGAGGTGCGAGGACTTTCTCTGAGATAGATCTTCGATCGGGGTATCATTAACTCCAAATCAAAGATGAAAATATACCAAACACAGCCTTCCGCACTCGGTATGGCCATTATGAGTTCGTAGTGATGCCCTGTGGGCAGCTAATGCCCCAGCAGTATTCATGGACCTTATGAATAGGGTCTTCAAACCTTACCGGGACCAGTGTGTGGTGGTATTCATAGAAAATATACTGATCTAGTCGAGGACTCCAGAGGATCATACCCACCATTTGAGGACCATCCTAGGACTATTGAGGAAGAACGAGTTGTATGCCAAGTTTACAAAATGTGAATTCTGGTTAAATAAAGTGGCATTTCTGGGGCATGTGGTATCCAATGAGGGAGTGTCTGTGGAACCTCAGAAGATAGAGGCCATAGCGGACTGACCAAGACTTAGGAACTCGATAGAGGTAAGGAGTTTCTTGGGCTTGGTAAGGTACTACTATAAATTTGTCCAAAAATCCTCAAAGATCGCCACCTCACTCACCAATCTGACCAGGAAGGTCACTAAATATGAATGGATAGAGAAATGTAAGGAAGCATTCTAAGAGCATACGAAAAGACTGACGAATGCACCGATATTGGCCTTACCCACCACTGATGAGGACTTTCTGGTGTACAGCGATACATCTAGGAGTGGGTTAGGATGTGTGCTTATGCTGGAGGGTCATGTTATAGCCTACGCCTTACGATAATTAAAGACTCATGAGCGGAACTGCCCGACTCATGAGCTAGAGTTAGCGGCCGTTGTATTCGCATTTAAGATCTGGAGGCATTACTTGCACGGGGTACACCGTCAGGTTTTCACCGACCACTAGCGGCCGAAGCACCTCTTTTCACAAAAGGACCTGAACCTGAGGCGAACAAGATGGTTGGAGTTCCCGAAGGCCAACACCACCCAGGAAAAGCTAATGTAGTGGCTGATGCATTGAGTTGCCGGGCGTACCCGGTACTAAACTGTTGCTGAAGCTACCCAGTGATTTGTACGAGGAGTTCCGAAAGTTGGAGCTTAACGTAGCCACCCTGAAGTCCAAGCCTATGCTTTGCACCGTGGAAGCACAGTCAACACTCATAGAAGACATTTGAGTAGCACAGCCTATGGACCCTTAACTAGAACGGATTATGGAGGAGATATTGGTTGGGAAAGCACCTGGGTTCGTGATCTATAAGGATGGCACCGTAAGCTTCCATAACCGGGTGTGTGTTCCTGCAGTAAAGGCACTTAAGAAGAAAATTCTAGATAAAGGCCACAATACCCCGTACTCAGTGCACCCTGAGGGAAATAAACTGTATAAGAACCTAAAACAGACATTCTACTGGAGCAACATGAGGCAAGAAGTAGCTGATTATGTGGCGAAGTGCCTAACCTATCAAAGGGTAAAGATTGAACATCAATAACCAGCATGAGTTCTGCAACCACTAGACGTCCCTGAGTGAAAGTGTGATTCAGTGTTCATGGATTGTGTTGTGGGCTTGCCACTAACTCAGGGAAAGAACAACGTAATTCAGGCATTAACGGATCGGCTCATAAAAACGTCGCATTTTATAGCCATGTGGAATACCTGGACTCTGGACCAGCTAGCCCAAGCATACCTCGAATAGATAGTGCGATTACACTGGGTGCACAGCTCTATAGTGTCGGACTGGGATGCCACATTTCAGTAGGGCTTTTGGCAAAAGCTACAGGAGGCATTTGGGATATTATTACGTTTCAGTACTGCCTTCTATCCATCTACAAATGGGCAAACCGAGTGCACAATTCAGACACTAGAATACATGCTGAGGGCTTACGCCCTGGACTACAAGAAGGCTGGGACGAATAGCTCTGTCCATTGGGCCGAAATTAATCTAAGCTATCACTGATAAGATCCGGGTGATTCAAGAACGAATGAGGGCCGCCCAGAGCCACTAGAAAAGCTACGCCGACGGAAGGCATAGGCCTCTAGAATTCAAAGTGGGTAATCAGGTGTTTCTCAGAGTGTCCCCAATCCAAGTGAATTGCAAGAGTCGGTATGGCAGGAAAACTCAGTTCAAGGTACATCGGGCCGTATCCAGTTATATAAAGAGTTGGGGAGGTAGCATATCGGTTAGAACTACTGCCTAACCTTTCAAGGGTACACAATGTGTTCCATTTATCACAGCTATGGAAGTACATCCCAGATCCCTCTCATGTAATCGAACCCAACCCCATACAGCTTCAAGAAGACCTATCATATGAGGGGCAGCCTGTGCAAATCCTGGAATGACAAGAGAAACAACTTCGCAGGAAAATGATGCCCTCAGTAAAGGTCCTCTTGGCCAACCACGAGATGTCAGAAGCAACCTTGGAACTAGAGTAGGAGACGTGAGACAAATACCCTCACTTGTTTCCATGATGAGGTGCATATAAGTTTCGGGGACGAAACTTTCTTAAGTGGGGTAGTGTGTGAAACCCTTGAAATGGGCTTTCGTAATGATAGTGGTTATCGCAGTTTAGTGATGTTTCAAGGACAAAACTTTCTTAAGTTGGGTAGTATGTAAAACCTCAGAAATTTAATATGGGGAAACATGTGACGTGGACCAACCCTCATAATCCAAGTCAATACAAAAGATTTCTCCTTCATGGTTTCTTCTCAAAATTTTACTTATTCCATTAAAGCATTGGTTGCAAATTTTATTCAGGTTATCTTTCCCTCGATTATTTGCTATTCGATTTCTCAATTTTTTACTTCCTTAGACTTAAATATTTATTTACCTAAATATTTATTTACCCAAACATTTAATTACCTACTGATTTATTTACTCAACTAATTATTTACCTGATTACACTAAATTTTTAGTGGACCATCAATAGCTCAATTTCCTTTAAAGCTAACCCTTGACCCAAGATCTTCTTTCCAATTTTGTAAGATTTGTTTTCAAAATTTCCCCTGTTCCTTCTCACCCTAGCAGCCGGACTAACCCTTTTCCCCCCTTCTTTTAATTTTTTTCCCTCTCTAATTTCCCTAGCATTCACGCCACCCCTCTCAAATCCACGGTCTCTCTCTCTCTCTCTCCCCCTCTCTCTCAGCGACGCACCTCCCCCACTGTGGACAACGTCTGTCGCCGCTTGCTGTCGCTGGCAACCCCTAGCCATTGGCGCCCTTCCCTCCTCCCTTCTCTTGGCGTTGGTAAGTGGGGTGCACCCTATGCACTTAATCTTCCAAGTTTATGTTTCACGTGTATAAACTATGTTTTTAGGTTGAGGATGCAAGGAGACAAATTGTAACACAAGATTTATAATTGTCTTCCTCTTTTTCAGATTTGAATCTTCAAAGTGTTTCGATCCAACCGTATTCCTTCCCAAAAACCGAACCAAGGTGAGCGTGCTAGCGTATTTGATTTCGTTCGATTAAAAGTTAAAAAAAAAAAAATTCTCAACTTGGCTTGGATTAAGGGAGGCATATGGTCATTCGAATCATGAGGGGTAGTCATCAATTAGTTGTATGGACGGTAGGCCCGCTTGAGGTTAAGCAGCTGTGCTAAAGCCAAGCACAGGCCACGAGACCCAATGGGGTCGGTCATCCTTAAGAAAATGAAAACTGTAAAAGAGATTGGCATGATTGGATGCTTCTATTATGAGCGTTTAAGTGTGGTGTGTTTATCTCCCCTCTGCCTAAAACATTTTAAAAATGAATTTACGTACGTGCTTAACTGTTAGAGGTGATTGTTATTGACTTTATTTCATTTTGTAAAATGTTTTGTTTTCAGGTGAGGTGCATACGCATGGGAACAGGGATGTAAAGTTAAAGTGAGGCTCCGTCGTTCAAACTATAGTTGGAATAATAGTGGTTTTCAGAAGGAACTTGTATTGGATTTTTTTAGGTTTAGTAGTTGCTTAAACTGTGGCTGAAACCTTTTTATTGAGATATTACTGAAGAATATTTTGCCTCAAAGCTTGATAGATACTTAGCCTAGTGTTTCCACAAAGGGAACACGGTGATAACACCCCCATTAGATTTTCCACTGTCACATTGGTTAATATTAGTAATAAAGAAAGAAATTAGAAATTCATGGTGTTACATATATATATATATATATATGTGTGTGTGTGTGTGTGTGTGTGTGTGTGTGTGTGTGTGTGTGATATATATATGTATATATATATATATATGTATATATGTATATATATATATGTATATATGTATATATGTATATATATATATATGTATGTATATATATATATATGTATATATATATATATATATATATATATCGCTTCGAATTTTGAATTTATTCTTTACTACTACTGTTAACCTACATGGCAGCGGAAAATCTAAATGGAGTGTTACCGTCGTATTCCTTTCATGGAAATACCAAGTTGAGTATCAATCTAAACGTTACTGCAAAAGATTCACCAATTATTACATCAGTTTAAAGTTTTCAACAACTAGTATAGCAACGACTAAGTTGAACACAATCTATTACAAGTCCAGTTAAAAACTGATTTCATTCAACTAAACATAAAGTAACAGGGCCTCGCTCTAGTTTTGATTCCCGTCCCCTTACTTGTGCACTTCACCTAAAAACAAAACATTTTATAAAAATAACACAAACTCAATAACAATTACCCCTAGTAGCAAAGGTATGCGCACAAATTCATTTTAAAACATTTAAGGGGTGGTGGAAACATACAAGTGGTTCAGGTAATCCACATTCTTAAAAAAGCCAACAACTACTCCCCGTTCGCTTTTATTCATCAGTTTTTCAAGGGTGAGTGACCCCACTGGGCCTCATGGCCTGCTCTTAGGTCGAGAGTAGCCGCTTAACTATAACATGGTCTATCGTCATTCGAACGGTTACCGCTTAACTAACCTTGGCCTATCATCTCAATAGACGGTTACCGCTAACCTGGTCCACGCCCGACTATAAGGAGGGATGTGGCCGCTCACATGCATGCACTATAACCAGGGAAGGCTAAAGACCTTCAAAACACAAGAGAAACCAAATTCCTCAATCTCACCCATTCAGTGGGTCATTACAATGTCCTGTACTCCACATATCTAGTCCAAACCTACCCCATTCTGGTCTCAAATATTCAATTTTATCTTGCAACTTAACTAACCTCGAACCCCCATTTTCATTGGTTTAGTAAAACAATGTAGTTGCAAATCATAAGGAAAAATCACATCAAACACCCGCCTGGTGCAAACCCCAAACCTTCATGCAACACATTCAAATAATCCTTCGAATGTAAACACAATTCATATTTTCGAAGCACCTTCGGGGAAGGGTTAGAGCATGCTTGTTACCTGGTAGTCCATAACTTATGGGCTCGATTTTCCTTAGCTTGGCCTAGATATCAGCACTTAGATTTGAATGACACTCCTATTTTAGCCCCCAAACTGTAGAAAACACATCCCTGCTGTATCCTTAGCCTAGAATAATTTGCTTATGATTTATGGATCACTTTAGGAATTTCAAATCGTAGCCAATCCCTGTTCCAGTTTCGGTGAGAATCTGGACTCAATTTCCAGAGTCCACATCTCAAGTTCTCGACGTCGAAACTCAAAGTTCTTGCCCATTTTGGAAATGCCAGCCTGTCCCTTGTAATTCCTATGTTCAGTGGTTTTTACCAAATCTATCCAACACTAGGTCAATGTTCTCAAGGATTCCACGCAGTCACTGGCTGCCCAGATCTAGGCAGCCCTCGATACATCGCCCATAACTCAGCCAATACAACTCTGATTTCCTTAATTCAAAAGCCAAAATACTTAGCACATTCTAACCTATCTGTAATTTGGACTAATATACCATTGTGGGTTGAATTTTAAAAATAGGGTACATTCAGTCTTTAGTCAGTGGTGTTCTGCCCACTTTATCTTCTTTCAAATGGAGTTCTTTTGGTTCGAATTTCCTCCAAATCAGGTCCCCCGGCTACCCACACCCACACTGATGATTTCTAAGCCCCTAACTACCCTAAATCAAGCCTAATATCAAAACCTTATTCAAACAAAAACAAAAACATCACCAAACACTTACCTTGAGTCGATTTTTGAAAAGAGGTGATGGAGTCCCTTCCTACTCCGAAATCCGAGTCTGAAAATTTAAACTTCACATTAGAAAAATCATAATTTGTTTATGGGGTTCCAAAGATCATTAAAAAAAAAAAAACAAGATGAAACTCTAATCTTTGATGCGAGGAGTGTAGGATGCAATGTTTGGAACCCATGTATCATCACTCACCAAACCACAAGGGGGAGACCATGGTGGTGGTCAACAGCACAGGGTAGTGCTGGGAAAAACATGATGGCAAGGGGAAGAGTGAGAGAGAGAGTATGAAGAGAGGGAGAGGTAGCGAGCAAGAGAGAGAGAGAGAGGGCACGAAGAGGAGAGAGGGGGGTCGGTTGCCTTGGTCGAGGAGAAAGGTAGCCATGTGGGCTAGGGTTTTGGGGAGAGGGGGTAACCGTGTGGGCTAGGGGAAGAGGGGGGAGTTTGAGTGGGAGAGGGAGACTAGGGTTAGGGTAAATTGGGAGGGAAAAGCAATTAATTTCAAAAATAAAAGTTGGAGGGAAAGCTAAATAATATTAAACAAAATAAAAGTAAAGAAAATTATTTTTTGCTTTTTTTAAAAAACTTGGCTTGACTTAGACCATAAGTGTTAGGTTGGTACATATCAACAGTAATTTGACCCGTAATTGAATTTATGAGATTTTACATACTATCCCACTTAAGAAAGTTTCATCCCCGAAACGTAAATGAATTGCAACATATTCCATCATCATAAAAATGAATTTCCGGAATTTTCCGTGCTACCCCACTTAAGAACATTTTATCCCCGAAACTTATACGCACCTGATGAAAACAAGGGATGGTATTTGTCTCACATCTCCTGCTTTGGTTCCCAGGTTGCTTCTGACATCTCGTGGTTGGCCCAAAGGACCTTCACCAAGGGCACCATTTTCCCTATGAAGTTGTTTCTCTCTCCGGTCCAGGAGTTGCACATGTCGTTACTTATATGATAAGTCTTCTTGAAACTATATGGGTCAGCCTCGATTACATGAGAGGGATCTGGGATATACTTCCGTAGCTATGACACATGGAACACATTGTGTAGCCTCGAAAGCTCAGGCGATAGTTCTAATCGATATGCTACGTCCCCAACTCTTTCTGTAACTAGGTACGGCATGATGTACCTTGGGCTAAGCTTTCCTGCCATATCGAATCTCGCAATTCCCTTGCCTGGGGATACTTTGAGAAACATCTGATCTCCCACTTAAAATTTGAAGGGCCTACATCTTCGGTCGGCATAACTCCTCTAGCGGCTCTGAGTAGTCCTTATCCATTCCTAAATCACTTGAATCTTGTCAGTGGTAGCTTGAATTAATTTAGGTCCAATGGTCAGAGCCTCATTGATTTCTTGCTAGTAGAGCAGAGTTATGCACCTTTTTTCATGTCGCGCCTCGTACGGGGCCATCCTAATACTTGCGTGGTAACTATTGTTATAGGAGAATTCGATTAGTGCTAGCTGTTCATCCCACGCTTTCTTAAAGTCCAGGACACGAGCTCTCAACATGTCTTCCAGTGTCTGAATGGTTTACTCTCTTTGCCTGTCTGTAGCTGGATGGAAAGCAGTATTGAAATCTAGCAATGTTCTAAATGACTCCTGCAACTTTTGCTAAAAACCCAATTGGAACCTGGTATCCCGATCCGATACTATGGAGGTGGGTACTCCGTGTAATCGAACTATCTCCTCCAGATATGCTCGGGGTAGTTGGTTTAGAATCCAGGTATTCCTCATGGCTATGAAATGTGTCGTTTTAGTAAGTCTATCCACTACTACCCAGATTACATTATTCTTCCTCTGAGTCAAAGGTAAGCCTACTACAAAATCCATGGATACGAATCCCACTTCTATTTGGGGAAGTCTAACAGTTACAGAAGTCCTGCCGGCCGCTGGCGTTCAATCTTCACCCTTTGACAGGTTAAGCACTTTGCCACATAATAAGCTACCTCTTGCTTCGTGTTGCTCCACCAGAATGTCTGTTTCAGATCTTTACATAATTTACTTCCCCCTGGGTGTAAAGAGTGTGGAGTACTGTGAACTTCATCCAAACTCTTCTTCTTAAGTTCCTCTATTATGAGGACACATACCCGGTTGTGGAACCTTATAGTACGGTCCTCATGGATCACAAACCCAGGCATTTTCCCCACCACTACCTCCTCCCTAATCTGTTCCAGTTGAGGGTTCGTAGCCTGTGCTATAAGAATTTCCTCTATAAGGGCTGGCTGTGCTTCCATAGCGTACAGCATAAACTTGGTTTCTAAGGTGATTACATTAAGCTCTAACCTTCAGAAATCCTCACACAGGTCACTGGATAGCTCCAATAAGCAGTTTAGTGCTGGGTCAATGCATCGGCCACCACATTCGATTTTCCTGGGTGATACTGGAAATGGATGTCATAGTCCTTCAGGAATTTCAACCACCTCGCCTGCCTCCGATTCAGGTCTTTTTACGGGAAGAGGTATTTTAGGCTCTGGTGGTAAGTGAAAACCTTGCAATGTACCCTATACAGGTAATGCATCTAAATCTTTCGTGCGAAGACAATAGCTGCTAACTCTAGATCGTGAGTCGGGTAGTTTCGCTCGTCAATCTTTAGTTGTCGCAAGGCATAAGCAATAACACGATCCTTTTGCATCAGCACGCATCCCGATCCAGTTCTAGATGCATCGCTATGCACCACAAAGTCCTTGTTAGTGGTGGGTAAGGCAAATATAGGAGCACTCGTCAGTCTTTTCTTAGGTTCTCGAAAGGTTCCCTCACAACGCTCTGTCCATTTATACTTAGTGACCTTCTTTGTCAAGTTGGTGAGCGAGGTTGTGATCTTTAAGAAGTTCTGAACAAACCTACAATAGTACCCCACCAAGCCCAGGAAACTCCTCACTTCCGTCGGGTTCTTAGGGTCGGCCACTTCGTTATGGCCTTTATCTTCTGAGGATCCATAGACACTCCCTCATTAGGCACTACGTGCCCAAAAAATGCCACTTGTCCTAACAAAAATTCACACTTTGTCAACTTGGCATGCAACTCGTTCTTCCTCAGTATCTCTATAACTGTCCTTAAGTGGTGAGTATGATCTTCTAGAGTCTTTGAGTAAATCAGTATATCATTTATAAACACCACCACAAATTGGTCTAGGTAAGGTTTAAAGACTCTATTTATGAGCTCTGTCAATGCTACTGGGGCATTAGTGAGCCCAAAGGGCATCACTACGAACTTGTAATGCCCATAATCGGTACAGAAAGTAGTCTAATGTATGTCTTCGTCCTTGATCTGGAGTTGATGATACCCCAAATGAAGGTCTATCTTTGAGAAGGTCCCCACACCTCTGAGTTGGTGAAAGAGGTCGTCTATTATGGGCAAAGGGTAACGGTTCTTAACCATGACCTTGTTCAATTCCATATAGTCTATGCATAACCTCAGGGTTCCATTGTTCATTTTCACGAACAATACCAGGGCTCGTCACAGAGACGTACTGGGTCGAATGTACCACCTCTTCTAGCAGGTCGTTGAGTCGAGTCTTTAACTCCTAAAGTTCCGTCGATGCCATTTAGTAGGGTGCCTTAAAGATGGGGGTGGCTCTGGGTACCAGGTCAATACAAAACTCTACTTCTCCAAGGGGTGGCAAACCGAAAAGCTCCTCTAGGAATACATCCAGGAATTCCCACACTACTAGAATGTCTTCGAGGGATTCATAGCCTCGGTTTTCAGTACATTACATTAGGACCCCTTGCATCCTCTTCCTCACAACTTACGGGCTTTCATTACGGTAATCAACTTTACTCCAGGTCCTGAAACTTTCCGTTTGTGCACTGCTTTTTCGCCAATGGGCCTCCTTAGGGTGATTCTTTGTTTTGGACAATCTATCTCAGGCTGATATTTTGCTAACCAATCCATCCCTGAGATGACTCCAAAATCAGTCAACTCGAACCTATATAGGTAGGCAAGAAACTCATGCTCATACACTCAAATAGGGTAGTCCTCATATAATTCCTCACACCTTACAGTCTTTCTGTAAGCGAGAGTCATAGATAGTTGAGGGCGTTTACGGGTTGGAACTAACCCTAGTGCCTCAACCAATTTAACAGAAATAAAAGAGTGCGTATGACCTGAATCAAACAAAACATCCACTGGTTGAGCTTAGATAAAGAATGTACTCGTCACGACATTCGGAGCATCCTCTCCTTCTTCCTTGCGCATCACATAAACTGTGCCCCTAGTGTTCTGCGGTGGTTGGTTTGGGGGTCGAGCCTGGTTCTGCTACAGTGCTCGGCCCTGATGATTCGAGTTGGCCGCCTACTCACCCATATTCTGATAGTGCTGCTAGGGCCACTGTCCCCCGTGACTCGGACCCTTGGGGGGTGATGGATGTGGGCAATCTCGTATCTGATGTTGAGGACTCCCATAGCGGTAGCATCTCTTAGTCAAGCGGCATTTCCAGGCATAGTGTCTCGACTTCCCATAAGCATTTTAGATCACCCTAGGCCTATTGTTGGGGAGCTGGCCTCCATGTGCATTGTTGTTAGGGTAGGGGTTCCCGAGAGGCCTCCTGTACAGACCTTGAGGGAGGAAGCTCTTTCATTGATCCCCTTCCTCTTAGTTCCACCCTATTCCTTAAAGTAGTTGTTTCTTTCCCACATCAACCTTTCCACGTTTACCGCAGTGTCATACAGATCCATATACGAAGCGTATTGGCACACGAACGTCCTCCCCTTGATGCTAGGGTTGAGCCTAACTTCGAATCGATTCATCCTTAGCCTCTCGTTAACCATGAAGGCTGGAGCAATGTGGGAGAGCTCAATGAATTTGGAGGCATACTCCAACACAGTCATTCCCCCCTGGCGCAGTTGCACGAATTCTCCTTTGCCTTCTGAAGGGAGATAGGGTAGAAATGGCCTTTAATCAACTCCTTGAACCTTTTCCAATCGAATCTAGGCTCGTGCTGCTTCTCTTGCATAGTGGCCCACCATAGGTCAGTGTTGTCCTTAAGATAGAACGCAGCAAAACCTCTCTTCCACTCTTAAGGGCATTGGAGAGCATCGAATAGCTTCTCCACACCTTAAATCCAATCCTCCAAGGCCTTAAGGTCGAGGGTGTCATCGTAGATTGGCGGATTGTTGCTAGCGAACCTTTTAAACATATAAGAGTTGTTGTAACACCCCGAATTTCTAATTTGTTTCTTTGTTACTAGTTACTGACCTATGTGGCAGCGGAACCTAACTGGGGCGTTAGTGTCGTATTTCCTTCTTCAAAATACCAGGCTGTGTACCAAATAATTTTAATGCAAAAGTTTTTCAATAAGACTTTAGCGTAAAAGGTTTCAACTATTATTGAGCTACTACTAAACTGGAACAATATTCAATACAAAACTCTTCTCTAAACAACTAGTTGGTGCATCTTTCAGCTTAAGCGTCGGGGCCTCACTTTAATTTTGGTTCCCCAATCCGATGCGCAGTTAGTTCACCTAAAAACAAAACAATTTATAAAAAAATGAGATAAACTCAATAACAATCACCCCTAACAGTTAAACTATGCACACAAATTCGTTTTTAAAACATTTTAGGGGTAGGGAAGACAACAAGACTACACTTACATGTTCTTAGTGATAAACACATACATTCCAAATTCCAATTATAATATTTAGGTTTTAAGGGTGAGCGACCCCACTGGGTCTCATGGCCTGCGCTTAGGTTTAATACAGCCGCTTAACTTAATCGTGTTGTACCGTCGATTTAGACAGTTACTGCTTAACCATTTCTTAGCCTACCATCAACCTAGATGGTTACCGCTAACCTGGCCTACTTCCCAACAGGGCACGTGGCCTATCACATGTATGCACTTTTACCCAGAGAAGGCTAGTGGCCTTCAGCAGCATAACAAAATTCACAGCCTCACCCCTGATAACATTTACTTATACGACCAAGCTTACCCACTTCAAATGTCAAGTCAACATGCACAATTCATTCAGATTCAACCCAACCCCCATAGTATTTCCATAGCCCACATACTTTTATTTCCATCATAATCACTTCAACATTCAAGTTCGTTGACTTAGCAAAATAGTTTAACCAACTATGCAGTATGTTCGATCAGTACATTTTATGAATTCATAAAATCAACATTCAAGGCAGCTTTACCATGTTCATCACACACATTTTCCACACAATTTCAAGGAAGGTTAGGACATGATTGTTACCTAGAATTCGTACAAATTATGGGCTCGGTTACTAACTTGGGCCTACTGCTCAGCACCTAGGCCAAAACATCGCTCACACTCAGTCCAAATCCTCATAGACCATGACTCTAGCTCCTGCCCCACTTATAAGATTTTTTCTAAAATCTTTAGCCATGCCTATAGCTCCCAACCATAGCCCAGCTCTGGGTCCAGATTCAACCAGAATCTGAGCTCAACTCCCAGAGCCAATGACTTCTGTTCCCGACATTAGAATTTTGATTTCTTACCCATTATGGAAAGGTCAATCTATTTTCTACACTTCTTATGCTTAGGGTTGTCCCAGAATCTGATCCAAACTAGTTTGTTTTCCTTAATCTTTCTACGATATCACTGGTTGTCCAGATCTGGGTGGCCCTCGGTAATTTGGCCATCACTTGAGCTATACTACTTCGATTCTCTCCATTAAAAAACTAGATTACCCAGCACATCCTAACCCATCTATCCTAACAATGTCATGATTTTTAGACTACTTCCCTATTCTGGCCGAATTTTTAAAAGAGGCGCATGTGCAGCCTTTAACCCAGAAGGTTCTATCCATATGTTTTCCTCCCCACTGGGTCCTCTTGGCACTGTTTTTCCACCATGAGGGGTCACCCATCTATGTATGCCCGTTTTACAGATTTCTAAGTCCCCTAACCTACCCAAATCAAGCCAAAGCGAAAAAACTTTAATCAATGAACCAAAGAAAGCATCATTGAAGTTTACCTTGAGTCAGTTTTTGAATGAAAGATGTTTCCCTCTTACTCCTAATACCGAACCTGAAATTTTTTGAAACTTTATGTTATAAATTATAATGGATTTGTAAGATTAAAATAAGGATTCAAAAAACTCAAATCTTGAACATGGGATGCATGGGTGTATCACCTATGCGTCTTCACCCACTGAACCACAAGGAAGGGACGGCTGGTGCATCTAGTAACAGTGGCTGTTGGCTGTCCGACGGACTAGGCGGCACTGGTGGCTGGCGGTGCAACAGTGGGAGGGGCACGGCGAGGGGGAGAGAGGGGGGAGAGAGAGCGATAGAGGGAGAGGGAACGATAGAGAGAGACAAAGAGAGAGAGAGAGAGAGAGAGAGAGAGAGAGAGAGAACATGGGAGAATGTGAGGAGAGTTTTGGCCGGCTGCCACTGGGTATAGGTGGGGGTGTTTGCTGCTAGGGTTTGGGTGGCCGACGGTTATGGGGGCTTTAGGGTTTCAGTGTTGGGGGGAAAACTTTGGGTGGGAATTTTCCAAATTCAAACTTTTTCTTTTTCTTTTAATTTTTAATGGGAAGGAAACAAATAATTGGTAAATAAATTTTTAAACAAAAAGGGTTTAAACACCCAATTAATGTTTAAACAAAAGAAGGGTGGAAATCACAAATAAATTTCTTTTTAAACAAAAATAAAAATAGAAATCATAAAATGGAATTCATTTCCTTTTCCATCTTGGGTTGATTTAGGTCATAGTTTTAGATCAACCCACGTCGTCAAAACGAAACTTAAATTTTCGGGGTTCTACATACTACCCCTCTTTGGAATGTTTCATCCTCGAAACTTCAAAAATACACACGAGGACCCTAGTTTTCAAGAATGAAGTTTTCTAGGGTTTTACATACTACCCCTCTTAGGAAAGTTTTATCCTCGAAACTTGTACGCACCTCGTTATAGAAACAAGTGAGGCTATTTGTCTCGTATCTTGCTCTAGTTCCTAGGTTGATTTTGGCATCTCGTGATTGGCCCAGAGAACCTGGACCAAGGGTGCTATCTTCCTGCGAAGGTATTTTTCTCACCGATCCAGGATCTGCACAGGCTGCTCCTCATACGACCGATCTTCCTGGAGCTGTATTGGATTGGGCTCGATTACATGAGAAGTATCTGGGATGTGCTTTTGTAGTTATGACATATGGAACATGTTGTGTACTCTTGGAAGTTCAGATGGTAATTCTAACCGATATGCCACCTCTCCAACTCTTTCTATAATTGGGTACGGCCCAATGTACCTCAGGCTCAGTTTTTTTATCAGACCAAATCTTGCGACTCCCGTGGTTAGGAAAACTTGGAGAAATACCTGACCTCCTACTTGGAATTCGAGGGGCCTACGCCTTCGATTGGTGTACCTTTTCTGGCAGCTCTGAGCGGATTTCATCTATTCTTGGATCACCTCGATCTTATCAATGATGGCTTGGATTAATTCCGGCCTAGTCAGAGCTTCGTTGATCTCCTGCCAATAGAGCGGGGTTCTGCACCTCCACCCATACTGTGCCTCATACAGGGCCATTCCAATACTTGCATAGTAGCTGTTGTTGTAGGAGAACGCAATCAGCAGCAGCTGCGCATCCCACACTTTCTTAAAATCTAGGGTGCAAGCCCTCAGTATATCTTCCAATGTCTGAGTAGTACGTTCGGTTGCCCGTCCGTAGCTGGGTGAAAGGCAGCGCTAAAGTGTAGTAGCGTCCCAATTGCCTCCGGTAGCTTCTGCTAGAACCCTGACTAGAATCTGGTGTCCCGATCTGACACTATGGAACTAGGTACTCCGTGTGGTCACACTATTTCCTCAAGGTATGCTCGAGCTAACTGCTCCAGGGTCCAGGTGCTCCTTATGGCTATAAAATGCGCCGTTTATATGAGTCAACCCACTATTACCCAAATTACATTGTTCTTTCTTTGAGTCAATAGTAAGCCTACCGTAAAATCCATGGGCATTGAATCCCACTTTCACCCAGGGACATCCAGTGAAGTCCCGGTGGTCATTGATGTTCAATCTTCACCCTCTGACAGGTTAGGCACTTTGCCACCTAGTTAGCTACTTCTTACTTCATCTTACTCCACCAGAATGTCTGTTTTAGGTCTTTGTATAGTCTATTTCCCCTAGGGTGCGCACAATGTGGAGTATAGTGGCCCTCATTCAGAATTTTCTTCTTAAATGCCTCTACTGCAGGAACACATAACCGGTTATGGAACCGTATAGTGCCATCCTCACGGATCACAAATCTGAGTGATTTTCCCACCAATATCTCTTCCCTGATCCATCTAGTTGAGGGTCCGTAGCCTGTGCTACTCGAATTTCCTATATGAATGTCGGCTGTGCTTTCAAGGTGCATAGCATGGGCTTGGTCTCCGGGGTGATTACATTGAGCTCCAGCTTTCGAATTCCTCACACAACTCACCGGGTAGTGTCAACAAGTAGTTTAGCACCGGGTACGACCGGCGACTCAATGCGTCAGCCACTACATTAGCTTTGCCTGGGTGGTACTGGTAATGGACATCGTAGTCCTTCAGGAACTCCAGCCACCTCGCCTACCTCAGGTTCAAGTCTTTTTAAGAGAAGAGGTACTTTAGGCTTTGATGGTCGGTGAAAACCTCGCAGTGTATTCGGTACAAATAATGCCTCCAGATCTTTAAGTGAGAACACCACAGCTGCTAACTCTAAGTCATGAGTTGGGTACTTCCCCTCATGAGTCTTCAGTTGCCGTAATACATAGGCTATAACACGGTCCTCCTGCATCAACATGCATCCCAACCCACTCCTAGATGCATCGCTATACACCACAAAGCCTTTGAAGATGGTGGGTAAGGCCAGTATCGGTGCACTCGTCACTCTTTTCTTATGCTCTTGGAATGCTTCTTTGCACTGCTCTGTCCATTAATACTTAGCAACCTTCCTGGTCAAGTTGGTGAGTGGGGTGGTTATCTTTGAGAAATTTTGCACAAACCTGCGATAGTACCCTACCAAATCCAGGAAACTCCTCACTTCTATTGGGTTCTTAGGTCATGGGCAGTTCGTTACAGCCTCAATCTTTTGGGGGTCCACAGACACTCCCTCGTCAAATAGTACATGTCCCATAAATGCCACCTTACTCAACCAGAATTCACACTTTGTAAACTTAGCATACAGCTCATTCTTCCTCAATACTTCTAGAACGGTCCTCAAATGGTGGGTATGCTCCTTTAAAGTCCTCGAGCAAATAAGTATGATGTCTATGAATACCACCACAAATTGGCCCAGGTAGGGTTTAAGGACCCTATTCATGAGATCCATAAATGTTACCGTGGCATTAGTGAGGCCAAAGGGCATCACCACGAACTCGTAGTGTCCATACCGAGTGCAGAAGGCAGTCTGAGGTATGTCTTTATCCTTGATTCGGAGTTAACGGTACCTTGAACGAAGGTCTATCTTGGAGAAAGTCCCGCACCTCTGAGCTGGTCGAAGAGGTTGTCTATTTTGGGCAAAGAGTAACAGTTTTTGACCATTATCTTTTTCAGTTCCCTATAATGTATGCAGAACCTCAAGGTCCCATCCTTTTTCTTTATAAACAACACTAGGCTCCCCATAGAGATGTACTAGGCTGAATATACCCCTTCTCTAACAGTTTTCATCCAACTGTGCCTTTAACTCCTTAAGTTCCACTAGTGCTATACGATAAGGTGCCTTGGAGACAGGGGTGGCTTCAATGTCAGATCAATACAGAACTCTACCTCTCTAAGGGGTGGCATACTGGGTATCTCCTTTCGAAATACATCTGGAAATTCCCTCACTACTGGAATGTCTTGAAGGGAGGATTCAGCACCCTCAGTTTTCACTATGTTACCTAAGAATCCCTAGCTGCCTCTGTCTAACAACTTGTGGGCTTTCATCACGGAAATTAGCTGCACTCAGTGGGCCCCATTAAGGCGATTCTTTGTTCTAGACAGTCTATTTGAGCTTGATATTTGGCTAACCAATCCATCCCTAGGATGACCCAAAGTCAGTCAACTCAGACCTATATAGGTCAGCCAAGAACTCATGCTTGTACATTCAAATAGGGCAGTCCCCATACAGTTCCTCACACCTTACAATCTTTCCGTCAAGAAGAATCATATACAGTGGAGAGGATTTACGGGTTGGAGCTAGGCCTAATGTCTTAACCAGTTTAACAGAAATAAAAGAGTGCGCAGCACTTGAATCAAATAAAATATCTATTGATTGAACTTGGATAAAAAAACGTACCCGTTATAACCTTTGGAGCATCCTCCGCTTCCTCTTTGCGCATCACGTAGACCCTACCCCCATTGTTTCGGGGCGGTTGATTAGGAGGTCAGGCTTGAATCTGTTGAGGAGCCCGGCTCTGCTGGTTGGGGTTGGTCGCCTGCCCACCCCTGTTTTGATAATGCTGCTGGGGCAACTGTCGTTGTCCCCCTAACCTTTGCCGGCAGGAGGTGGGGGATGTGGGAAATCCCGAATCAGGTGTTGAGGGCTTCCGCAGTAGAAACACCTCTTGGCTGAGCGACACTCCCGGGCATAGTGTCCCAACTTCCCGCAAGCGTTGCAGGTCACCTTAGGCTGCGCATTGGGGCGCTGGCCTCCATGCGCGTTATTGTTAGAGTAATGATTCCTAGGAGGCCTCTAGTACTGCTTTTGTGGTTGAAAGTTCCCCCAGTGATCCCCCTTCCTTCTAAGTCCAGCTGCTCATTAAAGTAATTACTTCTCTCCTTTATTGCCCTTACTACGTTGACCGCAGTATCGTACATATCTGCATAAGAGGTGTATTGGCATACCGACATCCTTTCTTTAATGGTACTCAACTGAAGATTCTCCTCTAGGCTCTCCCTTCGTAATCCATTTTGTTTTCAGCTCATCCTCACTGCCCCTAAGCTCGTTCTCCCCAACAGACTCATTGCCCTCGGTATATTCCTCTAGTGGTGGTGGTGGGGTGTCATCCTCAGTGCCAGTAGGAACCTATGTCTATAAGGTAGTCCACCTATCCATCCATAGTCAACCCCATAGGCTCCCACTCACATAGGCAACACTTTACAGCAAAGTGATATGGCCTGTTCTTAGGGTGTAACTCCCTAACCCGGTAATGCCATAGCGGGTCAAGAAAGAGCGTCTTAAGGGAGAATAAGGCTTGGTTGTGGTCAAATCTCAAGCAGTCGCTTAGTATTTCATCCCGTCTCCCCTGTAGAAAGGTATGGATCTGCTCTAAGTGGCTTTCTATGCTAACTTCGGGCATCTTCCCCATCCTCTCATAGTGGCAACGTCGCCCCATAGATCCACAGTGGCGAGTTAAGTTCGTCCTAGACATTAATAGGTCAATATCAGATGCATGATTACCAATAAGAGCTCAATGTATACATCGTTTTAAGGCTATTTTGTGTCAATTTTTAGGAGAATTATGTGCTTATTATTATTATTTACAGTCCTATTCGCAATTTATGCTTGGGTATAGTTGTTTGATGTGATTGTAGGACTTTAAGCCTTCTTACCCAGCATTAAACCATAAATAGATGTATTTTGATCTTCCCCATAGACACCCATGAGTTGCTACACCCATGGAGCAAGAAAAGAGCAGAAATCCAGTTCCAGCACAGGCCACGGTCGGACCGGAGTGCACCCTCTAGACCATGGTGAGCCTGCAGCTGCTGCCTCTTCATCTTCCTTCAGCTATGTGGCTGAGATGAAGCGAGCTCTCCTATAAATAGCCTCGTTCTTCAGTAGTAGAAAGCATCGCTTGAGCATTCCTTGCACACAAAAGCTTAGATTAGAGTTTAGTTTAGTTTTCTTTCAGTCTCAAGTTTTGTTGTTTTCTAGTTTGATTTTTAGTTTTGGTGGGAAATCTTGAGTGTATGTGTTTGGTTTTTGAGGTGATTTAAAGCCTTTGGTTGAAGGCCATCTCTGTGAAGCCTTTCTCTCAGATTTCACCGAATTATTGGTTAGTTTATTTCTTAATCATGTCTGTTTTCCTTTGTCTAGGGATTTAGTAGTTTATGTAAGTGTTGTTGGATCACGTTTTAATTTATAGAATTGAGCTTATTTTCATGATTGGTTTGATTTCATTTATCAAGTGTTTGATATGTTGTGAGTGGATTTTTGGCCAAATTCCGCTTGCTTACTTGAAACAAACGAATGAAAAACTGAAAGGTGACATTTGGTTGTTGGCTGCGTGATTAAACCTAGCATTAAGTCATCTCAAAAGGGAGAATTGTATGTTAGGAGGACTAGCAAGTAATCAAATATAATTAACTTGAATTATGACAAATTAGTTTGAAAGAATGACTTTTACTAAGTTTAGGCAAATTTGATTGATTTCAAAAGAATAGATCAAATTTCTGGATAGATTGCAATTCCTTGAGATTAACCGATTAGAAAAAAGCACATGTTATTCATTTTGATCCAATACTCTTTCATAACCACAAATTCCTAGACATATTTTCTCTTTGGTTCATTTGGAATAGTGAATTAGAAGTTGTTATATCAAATCCATCAGCTTCCACAGTTGTTCCTTCTGGTGTAGCAACTGCCCTCCTTGCTTTTACAGTAGCTCCAGTAGTAAGAGGTTAGCACGGTCTAGTCCAGTGGGTGGGTCAGTTTTGTGCACCGGACTGCGAGATCCGTTCCCATTCATGGGGTGTAGTGCTTCCAGGCGTTCCCTCAAGCTCGACATGGGAACTTCCGGGTTCACAGGAACACTTGTAACAGGGTAAGGTTCGGTTTGAGATTTGTCATTGTTTCCTGACATCTTGTTCGGGAAGTAAATTGGGTTTAGTTTTTCTCCTAATAGTCCATGACCTACGTACTACTATATTACAGTAAAACATCAGGTACTAGTGTTTCATGCAACATTTAACACAGGTTTCTTAATTACATCACCATTTCCACATCTACGTGGTTCAACCACTGCATCACATGCTCTATACATTACACATCAGAATAGTGAATTAGAAGTTGTTATATCGAATTCATTGAATTAGAATTTTACTTAGCACATTCTGACGGACAAAACTCAGTAAGTTACATTAGTCCCTGAGGAATGATATCTTTGCTGTATTATAGCTACCCGTGCGCTTACGGTGCTAGTAGTTAGTCTCAGTCAAGTTTTTAGCGCTGTTGTCGGGGACTACATTGTTAACTATTGAGATAGTCTTGCGAAAGTGACTAAGTATTTTATTGTCTTTTATTTTTTATTTTCTTTTCTTGTTTAACTGCGCTGGTAGTGTTAGTGAAAGTGCTTGTAGAAATTTTTCCTAGTTTATGCGAAGTCTGATCTTGTATGAACCTGGTCCAAAGATTGAGAGGACTTTCCGCTTAAGGAGGAAAACGCAAAGGATTGAAGAACAAAGGCACGAGGCAAGAAGGAATTCAAACATGGCAGGAGGAGAAGGTGACCAAAGGAGGACTTTTTGAGATTTTGTTCCTCTTGGAGTCCAAGGGATAGCCTCAAGCATTGCTCGCCCTACTATAGATGCGAACAATTTTAAGCTTAAACTGGCACTCATTTTGATGATGCAGCAATCCCAGTTTGGTAGAACTCCTTTGGAAGATCCGAATCTACACCTCTCGGTCTTTTAGAGGTATGCGACACATTGAAGCTTAATGGAGTCTCCAGTGATGCGATTCACCTGTGCTTATTTCCCTTTTCATTGAGGGATAAGGCAAGGCTTGGTTACACTCCTTGCCATCTGGATGCACCACCACCTGGGATGAGTTGACAAGAGCCTTCCTCGCCAAGTTTTTCCCTCCAAGCAAAACAGTAAGCTTAAGGAATCAGAATACCAACTTTATGCAAAGAGATGATGAGATGCTTTACAAAGATTGGGAGCATTTTAAAGATCTGCTGCATTTGTCCCCCTATCATGGTCTTCAACGTTGGATGATTATCCACCTTTTATAATGCTGTGACCTAGTCTGTGAGGTCCACTATTGATGCGGCGGCCGGAGGAACTCTAATGAGCAAGACTTAGGATGAAGCCTATAATCTGATCGAGGAGATGGCACTAAACAACTTTTAATGGTCCACTGAACGAGGCCAATCCAAATGGGTTGGAGGTAAGCTTGAAGTTGATGCACTTACTTTACTTTCTGTTAAGGTAGATGCCATGACTCAAAGACTGGACTACATGAATGTTAATGCTGTGAATTCTAGTTCCCCTTCCTCTTGTGAAATTTGTGGTTCTATTGAGCCTGTGACTTTGAATTGTTAAGTTGGGAGTCCTTCTTTCCAAGTCCCTAATGAAGTTAATTATGTTCAAAATTTCAACCCAAGACCGACCAATGACCCTTACTCTAATACATATAATCTGGGTTGGAAGAATTCATTCAAATTTCTCCTATAGATCTAATAAGTGCTTTATATGTACATCTTTTTAGAGCTATTTCGCCTCGTTCTTAGGAGAATTTTGTGCTTAATGATGTTATTTCCTCTTCTATTCTCGATTTATGCTTGGGTATAGTTGTTTTACGTGTTTTGTGGGATTTTTAGTCTTTTTACACAGCATTTGCCCTTTAATGGCCGTGTTTTGGCCTCCCCTACAATCATCCATGTTATGCCATGACCGTAGTGCAAAGAAAGAGTAAAATTCCATATCCAGCACAGACCACGGTCAGCCCGTGGTGGAGCCCACGGACTGTGGTGTGCCTGTAACTTTTGCCTCTTCATTTTCCCTCGGTTGTATGGCTAAGATCAACTGAAATTCTCTATAAAATAGAGACGTACTAGCAGCATTCCAAGGCACTCAACTTCAACTCAAAAAGCAAAGCAAGCAAGTAGCTTAGTTTAGATTAGTTTTATATCAAATTTTGTTCTTAGTTTAGTCTTGAGTGAGTTTAAGTGTGAGAGTTTTGATCCTGAGGTGGTTCCAAGCCCTTGGTGAAGGCCATCTCAGTTGAGTCTCTCCAACTCAAGATTTTGCCGAGCATTTTTTTTTGTTAGTTTATCTTTAATTATATCTGATTAGTTTTCTTAGTCTAGGAATTTCGTAGTTTTTGGAACTGTTATTGCATCTTGTTTTGATTTTTAAAGAATTGTGCTTATTTTCATGATTGGTTTGATTTCCTTCTATCAGGGGTTTGATATGTTGCGGGTTGATTTTTAGCCAAAATTTGCTTGCACAATTGAAACAATCAAGCAAACATTCGAAAGATGACATTTGGTTATTGGACTGCATGAATAGACATAGCATAACTTCGTCTCACGAGGGAGATTTACATGTTGGAAGGGCTACTAAGTAATCAAACGTATTGAACTTGGATTAAGTCAAATTAGTTTGAAAGAACGACGTTTGGTTAGTTGAGGCATATTTGATTGATTTCGAAAGAGTAGATCAAGTTTCTTGATAAGATTACGATTTCTCAGAATTAACCGATTAGTGAATAGCACATGTTTATTCATTTTGATCCAATTCTCTTCCATAACTACGGAAATTCCTAGACGTTTTCCCTTATTGATTTAAACAAGTTTATTTGCAGCAGATAATCGAATCCACTTAAAATTGACTTTTGCTTAGCATATTCTTGTAAGACTAGGCTCGATATATTACTTTAGTCCCTGAGGAACGATATTTTTATCTATACTATGAACACCAGTGCGCTTGCGGCAGTGTTAATCAAGTTCTTGGCGTTGTTGCCGGAGACTAAAATGCTAACTATTGAGTATTGTCTTAAGAACGTGACTAAGCATTTTTATTGTTTTGCTTTGTTTTGTTTCCTTGGTATTTTTCTTTTTCCTGTTTAATTACGCGGCTAGTGCTGGTGAAAGTGCTTGTAGGAATTCTTCCTAGTTTATACGAAGTTTGATTTTGTACGAGCCCGATCCAGAAATTAAGAGGACTTTTCGCTTAAGGAGGAAAAAGCAAAGGATCGAAGAACAAAGGCGCGAAGCAAGAAGGAATCCAAGCAAGATGGGTGAAGAAAGAAAGACCCTTCGTGATTTTGTTACTCCCAGAGTCCAAGGGATCGCCTCAAGCATAGCTCGACCTACTGTAGATGCCAACAATTTCAAACTCAAGCCAGCACTTATTTCCATGGTGCAGCAATCTCAGTTCGACGGAAATCCTTTGGAAGACCCGAATCTACACCTCTTGGTCTTTTTAGAGGTTTATGATACGCAAAAGTTACACGGAGTCTCCAGTGATGCGATTCGCCTGCGCTTATTTCCTGCCGCATTAAGGGATAAAGCGAGGGCTTGGTTGCACTCTTTGCCATCTGGTTGCATAACTAATTAGGATGCGTTGACAGGAGCTTTTCTTGCAAAATTCTTCCCTTCAAGCAAGACAGTGAGCCTGAGAAATTAAATCACCAACTTTCGGCAAAAAGAGGATGAGATGCTCTATGAAGCCTTGGAGCGTTTTAAAGATTTACTGCGTTTGTGTCCCATCATGGTCTTCAGCATTGCATGATTATCTAGGCCTTTTATAATGGCATGACCCAAGCTGTGAGGTCCACTATTAATGTGGCGGTAAGTGGGACTTTAAGGAAGAAGATCGAGGACGAAGCCTATAACCTTATTGAGGAGATGGCGCTTAATAACTTTCAATGGTCCGCTAAATGAGCCCAACCCAGGCGGGTTGGAGGTAAGCTTGAAGTTGATGCTTTTACTTTACTTTCTGCTAAAGTAGATGCTATGACTAAAAGACTGAACCAACTGAATGTTAATGCTGTAAACTCTAGTGCCCCTCCCCTTTGTGAGATTTGTGGTTCAATTGAGCATATATCTTTGCACTGTCCAATTAGGGGCCCTTTTTTTTAGGATCCTGATGAAGTTAATTATGTTCAAAATTTCAACCCAAGATCGACGAATGACCCTTACTCTAATACCTATAATTCAGATTGGAAGAATCACTTGAATCTCTCTTATAGGTCGAATCCAAACCCTATGAATATGCCCCCTGTGAATGCTAGAGTGCCCCCTATGAATGCTAGAGTGCCCCCTAGTTTTGAAAGACCCCCATTTCCTTCTCAGATGCCTACAAAGTCAAATTTAGAGTTAATGATGAAAACATGCTTATGGCACAACAGAAACAAGATGAGTGCATTAAGCAATTAGCCACCAAGGTTGATGTGTTTACAACTCACGATAGGATGTTAGAGACCTAGATTGCCCAAAAAGATACCTTTTCATATGCACCCCTAGATAGACTTCCCAGTAAGCCTGAAACCAACCCTCATGAGCATTGTAACTGTGTCACCATGAAAGAGGATGAAGAGGACCTAACTGACTCTGAAGAAGTACCCTGGTAGTGAGGAGAGCAACTATCGTGGCAAGACTACCACATTTGTAGAGAATGATTCTATTCAGATCCCCCACCATTTTTCCCCCTAACCTTCCTGATCCAGGTAGTTTTTCTATCCTATGCGTTGTAGGAAAGGTAGAAATTGAAAGAGGCTTATGTGATTTAGGTACAAGTGTCAGCATAATGCCTTACTCTTTGTTTCATAAGCTGTACTAAGGATCATTACTAGCCACCCCCATTTTACTATAGTTGGCAGATGGTTCCATAACACAGCCCATAGGCAGGTTGGAAGATGTACCTTAGGAGACATTTAAGTGTTAGAAGACTTCATTGTAGTTGATATGCCTGAAACTGATGATGCCCAAATTATCCTAGGTATGCCCATTTTGACGACAGCTAGTTGCCATATTGATGTAAGAGAGGGTTGCATCTCTTTTGAGGTAAAGGGGAGGTTTGCTGTGTTTAGTCATAGGAAGACGGATGCGGTTTCTCGTTATTCTTCTATATTTGATGCATTACCCCTTTCCCCTATGTATGATATGGAGGATGTCTTGCATGATGAAGATCTCCTGGTTCTGAATGGACTTTTTATAAGGACCCTGACCAAGAGTATGTTAAGGTGGAGTTTTCTACTCCTATGCCACTTAACAAACCCGAGGTTGAGGCCCATGTCTCTAATGATTCTTCGATGAGTTAGCATTGTAGGTTTGCTCGAGTTGTTCATTCTATGCCCCAATTAGACGGTTTCAATGTCGATTTTGATGTAGGGGTTGAGCAAGTAAATGGTAACCCATTTGATAGGCCAAGAGAGCAGTTTGTTTTGCATGCGAATGGTACGTTGTGGCACCAAGTTATAAAAACAAAGGAACTGCAGCCAGAATTGTTAAGATGGTACCTTCAACTACAGAAGTTCGATTTTGTGGTTCGTGATGAAGGTGATCCGGATCAAACCTAGAACAAGGGTCAAGCTCTTAACCTTAAAAGAGCGCTTCTTGGGAGGCAACCCAAGTTCTTTCTTATTTTTCTTTTTCCTTCTTCGTTTTCCTTCGTTTTATTGTTTTTGTAGTTTGATAGAAAAAACAGAGTGAGAATAAGACTTTGAAAAAAAAAAGAAAATAAAGAAAAAACACCAAAAAAACCAAACGAAAAATAGTAAAAAAAAAAAAAAGTGTTTATGAATAAAATGTTTGACACCACGAGCAAAGCCCCAGGCCCATGGTCCATGGGATGCCAAACCAGAAAAACATTTTTCAATCCAGCAGACACCAGGGACCGTCCGCAGTGAGCTCCACCGTCCGTGGTAGGCTACTGAGGGCTACGATCTAGGTTCATGACTGCGGTGCCCGTTCCCCTTCCCCTCATTTCTTCTTCAACCTTTGACACTTTCTCTCTCTTCCTTCCTTCTCTCTCTCTAAAATCTCCATAACCAACACCTTTAATCTCCCTCCAATCTTCTCTATTTTTCTTCATTTTCACACCAAATTCGTTCTCTTCACTTAACCTCTCCATTTCATCCATAAATTCTTATCTTTTTTTTTCTTTTCTTCAAAATTCATCTCACCCTCATTCATCCACCATACCCATCCTTCTCTCTCTCTAATTCTTCACATTTTTACTTATTTTCTTCAATTTTCTAGGTTTTAGTTCTTACTTTTGGCTTTAGTTTTGTTTTTGGTTAAGTTTTGTAACCCTGGCACTAAATAAAAGGCAAAGGAGCACCAAGGAGGTTGGTTCATCAAGTCAAGCACCACCTTGACCTCAAAGAACATCCAGAACGTCAACCAATGCGCATGCTAAAGGTAACATTCTTCACCCTCTTGGTTTGAGTCATCCTGATCATATTGCTAGGTATAACTGTTTGAATGAATGTGTAGTAGCAGCAACTAGATACTATGATGAGGATTTGTTAGCCTGATTGGGAATGTTGGATGACATTCGTTGGTTGTTTGCTAGAGGTGGTATGAACCACTTTTTAGAACTTCAAGAGCATACATATAAGGACCTGACTTTAGAATTTCTAAGTACACTCCATGTCGAGGTTACTAGAGGACCTTAATGTCAAGCTAGATGTATATCATTTTATTTCTAGGGACAGTTGTATGAACTAAACTTAGGTACCTTCAACAGTATTTTTAGATTTCCCCATAGCATGGATTTATTGCACCGCCAAGTCCCCTGCGAATTTAACCTGAATGCATTTTGGGGTGAACTTCCGGCAAGTGTTAGATGCAGTACTAGTTCATCAAAATGCACGCATATTATGAACCCCTACATTAGAGTAGCTCAGTGTATCCTTGCTTGTTCTTTGTTTGCTCCGGATGATAGTCTGAATGTCCCGAGACTTTCTGCGTTGTACTTTCTATCCTATATGCTAGATGGTGTCCAACTTGATCCTAGTTCATTCTTAATTAGGCAAGTGCATAGTGCCGCTATTAGCACTAAAGGTAGGACAGTCATAGGTAGAATAATTACTACTATCGCTAGATTCTTGGGTGTTGAGCCCAATCCCGAGGACAGAGTTTCTCGGTCTGAGTAGTTTGACTAAGCTGCTTTTGAGATTATGAACTTTTGCAAGGCTGAGGCTAGCTATTTGTGTTGGATTTACCCTGGGGACCGGCTATTGCTGCTTCTCAATGTCGATCGTACTACTTTGCTTCACCAAGGTAACCTTTACTGGGTGCCTAGTGATGATGAGGTTATTCGACCCGTACCCCACCACCCCGCCCCCCACTCAAATCAAGCAGGCCCTAGTTCTTCCTTTTAACTGCCCCCACTGGACTATTCGGATATTCAAGACACCCTTAGGCCCATTCAAGAGGAGCAAGTTTCCCTCCGCACCTTTATAGCTTCAAAGAGTGCCGCTCTTCGGCACTTTGTCCAAACGCGCCACGATGAGCTTCGCGGATTGCTTGCTTCGCAGACCCAATATTTCCAAGACTATAGGGCATGTCTAGGGACCTGGTGAGATTTGCATATCTTATATAGACAACCACCCCATCCTCCTTCACCTCCTCCTCTCTGATTCTGATTTCTGCTACTCTCCCTCCCCTTTTTATTATGATGTGCCCACATTGAGGGCAACGTGTGATTCAAGCATGGGGGAGTCAGTTATCATATTTGACGTCTAATGCCAGTTTTTTTTTGTTTTCGTTTGGTGTGTGTTTGTTTGTTTTTGCTTTGTATATAATTTTAGTGGTAGTTTTGGTAGTTTTTGTTTTAGTTTTGTTTTAAGTAGTGCCCTTAGTTTTCTTCTAGGGTGCCTTTTAGTTTCTTTCTTTCGTAAGTTTCTTCTGCATTTTAGTTCACATTGTTTGTAGCAGCATGCATGTATAAAATAAACACAATAAAAGAATAATAAAAAAATCCTTTAATGATGATTTTTATAGATTCGGTAGCTTTCTCTGGTTAGTTTGATCCTTTGATTCGCCCAGATTGTGCATAAATGTTTGTGAATGAATTTTAAACTGAATTCTATGTTTTAACCATATGTTGAATGCGAATTGATTTTACCTATGAGTCTTTACATGAAATTCTGGTATGTGTGCTAGTGAGCTAGTTTGGACTGTGGTAGATGTCCCGTGAGACTTTGAGCCTTTAGGGACTGTTTATCATTATTAGTCTCATATTTTCTCTCATGTGTGTCTTTTCCTTGGCATCATTTTTCTGGAACATGCCTTGATTCTCATTCAAGACCACATTTCGCATATATAATTAGGCAATATGATTGAGGCATTTTTCTCTCATTGATTCATTTAAAACCCACTACCAAATAGCCACCCTTGTTATGCATTGTATCCTTTGTTATCCCCTTTGAACCTATAACCATTTTTCATGATCTAAACCTCCTACTTTTAGCCCATGGCCAAATACTTGTCTTACCCTTAAGCCAATGCTAGAGGAGCATTACATTCTTTTGTATCGAGCTTGATAGGGCGTTAGTAAGGTGGATTGTTATTATTTTTAGTGAACTTTGGCTATTTGTTGTGGGGATGCAAACATTTGATAAATCCTTTATTTTATTGAGTAAATTTAGAGAAGAGTTTGATGTTAAAGTTCGTTATATAAATTCCCTTGGCTATTCCTTTTTAAAAAAAGAAAAGAAAAAAAAGAAAATCAAACAAAAAGAATGCAATAATAATAAAAAAAACAAAAAAAAAACAAAAGGGAAAAAAACGAGGGAAAATTTTCAAAGAAAGTGATTAGCCTTGGTGGGAACGTAACATATTTGTGATTTTCAACTCCATCTCTTTTCATTTTGGGATTTATTTTATTGATGAGTTGATATGGTTTGAGGAGGATGTAGTATGATGCATCGGAATTGTTTAAGCTCTTAGTCTATAGCTTTTAGCTCTTCTTTTTAGAAAAAACATTTATTCCCCTCTTGCCTTTACCCTAAGTCCCATTATATCCCTAAGAAAGTCCTCATGATTGTTTAATGTATTTGCATTTTACTGGTGGCGAATTTGAGAATTTCATCAAGCTTATGGTAGATTTGTGTCAAAGGAATGAGAATTGAGAGAACCTTTATATATAACATTATTAGACACATAACAGCTGAGTGCCACATAACTGTAGTGAGGTTCTACCAGCCTTGCTTGTTTTACTCATTTCATGTGCTAGAATGATTGTATTTGATAATTCGGAGGAAGATTGGTTCAAGTTTTGCATTATGGTCTATAAAACGCTTTTGAAATTTCATTCCTTATTCTGTTTGTTAATGATATTTTTGCATCTTTTTAGGCTACCTTTGGATCATCCTTGCCATTTGAATGTTATCTATGTCTATCCTAAGGAGGCTATGTATATCTTTAATCCTTACACTGCTTGAGGACAAGTAACAGTTTAAGCATGGGAGAGTTTGATAAGTGCTTTATATGTACATATTTTTGGGGCTTTTTTTTCCTATTTTTAGGAGAATTTTGTGCTTAATGATGTCATTTACTCCCCTATTGTCGATTTATGCTTGCGTATAGTTGTTTTATGTGTTTTGTAGGATTTTGAGCCTTTTTACCGATCATTTTCCGTTTAATGGCTGTGTTTTGGCCTCCCCCACGGTCATCCATGTTATGCTGCAATCATATAACAAAGAAAGAGCAAAATTCCAGATCTAGCACAGACCACAGTCAGCCTGTGGTGGAGCCCACAGATCATGGTGTGCCTGTAATTGCTGCCTCTTCGTTTTCGCTCAGCTGTATGGTTGAGATCAATTGAAATTCTCTATAAATAGAGACGTTCTGCAACATTCTAAGACACTCAACTTCAACTCAAAAAGTAAAGCAAGTAAGTAATTTAGTTTAGATTAGTTTTCTCTCAAATTTTGTTCTTAGTTTACTTTTGAGTGAGTTTTGAGTGTAAGAGTTTTGATCCTGAGGTGGTTCGAAGCCCTTGGTGAAGGCCATCTCAGTCGAGTCCATTCCGCTCAAGGTTTCGCCGATCTTTTTTTGGTTAGTTTATCTTTAATCATGTCTAAGTAGTTTTCTTACTCTAGGGACTTAGTGGTTTTTGGTATTGTTATTAGATCATGTTTTGATTTTTAAAGAATTGTGCTTATTTTCATGATTGGTTTGATTTCGTTCTATCAAGTGTTTGATATGTCGTGAGTTGATTTTTGGCCAAAATTTGCTTGCACAATTGAAATAATCGAGTGAACATTTGGAAGACGACATTTGGTCGTTGGACTGCCTGAATAGACATCGCATAACTTCATCTCGAAAGAGGGATTTATATGTTAGGAGGGCTAGTAAGTAATCGAATATATTAAACTTGGATCAAGTCAAATCAGTTTACTAGGGGTTGAGAATAGATCTCACCCAACCAGCACATTATGATGATCTTATGCCCAGAGTATTTTCCTAATAAGTAAGAAAAGCAGTCGGCATTTTGCCATTTCAAATATTTCAGGAAAAAGAAAGATTTTTAGGGCCATTAAGAGGCCAGTTCGAATAAGATTCGAAAAGCTTATAAGGGTCATTAGAGGACCAATACAAAAGAGATTTCTTTTTAAAGAATATGAGCCTCAAGCGGCTAAGCAAAGTGTTTTCAAGAAAAGGAAAGAAAGCTTCCTATGCATATCCTGTGCATGTCCTATGAATGAGATCCCAATTATAGTTTGAATGGAATATCGAATAAAGTATGGTCATGTTCTTGTAATGTATCGAGCATGTGAGTTTTAAAAGCACACATTCTGTGAAAGAAAGTTCATTGCATAATCTTTGTTCCACGTGTTTAAGCATCTCTTATAACTGAATAGATAGCCAAAACATAAATCGCACATTATATGACCTTATGCTTGAATATAAAGACATTTTCTTCATATATGAGAAAACAGTTTGAATTATTGCCACTGTGGGTATTTCGGGAACCTTTAAGGAAGTATGTGAGCTTTGGAAAGACTAGTGTGATTTATAAACTATCCTTTTAATATATCTTAAGTCACTACGCTTTCTAAAAGCGTGTTTGAATGTGTTTTACACTACCCCTGAAGTTTGCTTACTCACATGCCTAAATGCTTGATTTGTAAGGAAGTTTGGTCATTTAAAGGCCTAGAACGAGCTTGAGTATCTAGCATGAGGTTTAAGGGCGAAGAATCTTCCTTGGGGTTAATGATTGCTTAATATGACAGTAATATAGAAATGCTGCGTGACTACTATCTATTATTATTGCCTACAAATGATTTTTGTTTTAGGGAGTCGAAAAATACTCACTGAGTGTGTGGTTGCTCATCCCATTACTCTTTCCCCTATTCCCAGGTTTCATTATGATAGGTAGAAGTCGATTCACTTATGCTGAGTTGAAACATTTTGCTGAAAAGAAATATGTGAAGCCCAGGTTAATTAGGCATATTATGCTCCTCCCAAGAATATGATTATGAGATTAAGGATAGGAAGGATTCCATGAACCCTGTAGCAGATCATCTCTCTAAGATAGTGACCAGAGATGTTAGTGAGTCCCCTAATTGTGATTGTTTCCCCAATAAGCAACTACTTATGGCTCAAGTGGAGCCATGGTTTGTCGACATTATGAATTATTTGGTGACCGACGAAATGTCTAGGGTTTGAAACAAGGATGATAGGGCCCGTTTCTTTCCATGGTCCAGTTCTTTATATGGGATGCCCTTTAGTTGTTTAAATATTATTTAGAACAAATCATTAGAAGATGCATCCCTGATGATCAAATCCATAGTGTCCTCTCATTTTGCCACAATTAATCTTGTGGGACACATTTTAGTGGGAGAAAGACCATGACAAAAATCCTTCAAAGTGGGTTTTATTGGCCTACCCTTTTTAGAGATGCCCATGAGTATTGCAAAAGATGCTTGCATTGCCAACAATTGGGCAAGATAGGTAGAAAGGACAAGATGCCACTCACCCCCATCATTGTTATTGATGTATTTGATATATAGGGCATCGATTTTATAGGTCAAATTTCAAATTCATTTAGGAACGAGTACATTCTCTTGTGTGTGGACTATGTGTCAAAATGGGTGGAGGCTATCCCCACAAGGACAAAGTAGCCCAAGGTGGTTGTGAGTTTCTTGAGAGAGAATGTTTTTTCTAGGTATGAGATGGCTAGAGCAATCATTAGTAATCAAAGAACCCATTTCGACATTAGGTCCTTTAATGCACTACTGAAGAGGTATTCCAAAATTCACCCCCTTGTAAGCCATTGCCATCCCCAAATGAAAGATCAAGTATAGGTATCTAATATGCAAATCAAACAAATCCCCAAAAAGATCGTCAATACGAATAGGAAGGATTGGGCAGATAAGTTGATAGATTCACTATGGGCCCACTGGATGACCTTCAAAACTGCCCTATGCATGTCATCCTATGGGGTGGATTTCGGGGCATTTGTGCCACATTCCCGTTGAGCTGGAGCACCAGGCATGGTAGCCAATTCAGTCCCTTAACTTTTGACTTCACAAGCGCCGGTGAGGAAAACAAACTAAGTTTAAATGAGTTAGAAGAAATTAGGTGAGATACATATGATTACACCCATTTAAATAAAGAATGAGCAATAATCTTCCATGATAAATGCATCCATAGGAAATAATTCTCTCCTGACCAAGAAGTTCTCTTGTATGACTCCCGCCTTCATCTTTTTCTTAGGAAGTTAGGGTCTAGGTTGATTGGCCCCTATGTTTTGGTAAAGGCATTCCCTTACCAGGCGGTCAAAATTAGGGGCCCCACGAAGGATCAACTATACAAAGTAAATGGTCATAGATTGAAGCCCTTGTTAGAATTACAAAGTGGTGAGGACGTAGGGTGTCTCCTCGTCCACAAACATCTTCCCTCCAAGTAGTCAATGCTCTCGAGTCTTTGTATGATTACGCATAGTGTATATAGGTGTGTTCAGATTTTGAAAAAAAAAAAGGAGAAAAGTTAGGAAAAGTTTTTTAGGAAAAATGAAAAAAAAAAAAGAAGAAAAGGAGAAAAAAAAAGAGAACAAGTTGAGTGATACAGGAAAGGAGAGAAAGAACGTCAAAGAAAAAAAAAAAGAGAGAAAAAGAGGGCAAAAACAAGTGAGGTGTAAAGAGTTGAAAGCCATAAACAAGCAAAAACAAGAGGTAATGGACAAAGATTTGGCACGATGCACCCTTGCTAAAGGGGCACGTATGAGCCAAATCAGATGTTAAAAAACTAGAACAAGAGAATTGGCATGGGGCCCCCATGCAACTCCTAGAAATTTTAAGCTGATTATTCTAAGCCGCTTATCTTCATTTCTTCATCTTCTTCTTGCCCAGTTTCTCTCTCTATGCGAGTCCCTCTCTCTCTAATCCTTACTTCCCCACTGACTCCTACACTCAAATTCCTCCCAAATCCTTCAAATTTTTTATAAATCTCCCAACTTTCATTCATAATATTCCCATTTCCACCATAATATCTCTTAAGTCTACCCTCTTTCATCTACAACCCACTCACTTTCTCTCTTCTAAACCCGAGCCACCATTGTTAAGGTTGAAGGTTCTAGAGAAAGAAAGCCTGCTTCCATCCTTGCACTAAAGAAGCTTGATTTTGCACTCAACTTGACCAAATGGGCAAGAAAAGGGTTGTTGAATCTTCCAAGGGTCTTTCTTTATCCAAGAAATTCTCCAAGGCTTCTTTATGTTCCCAAGCACCTTTAAGAACAAAAGATACGAAAAATGCTTATCCCTTGATCCTTCCTCCTAGCACTAGGGGTTTGATTTTTACGAATGAAAAGTAAAGGGTGAAATATGAGACTTTGAGTGCTAGGAAAACTAGCGAACGAAAATTTCGACATGTTGATTCTTTTAGGGCATTGGGTATGCTTGATGATGTTGTTGCTTTACTTAGCAGTTTGGGTCAGATGTAGTATGTTGAATTGAGTTGTGTGTCCTATGACCAGTTGATGCTTGAATTTTTGACCTCTTTAAACATTGAATAGGTCAGGTCATATAGGAGTTAAGAGATCCTCATTTCATTTTGAATGTTTAATATGGACCATAAAATGAGCTTGACTGAATTTAACGGGTTGCTTTGCCTTCTGGTTTATCCAGATTAGGGATGGAAGTTACACCCGAACCGGAAAAACCCGCCTCGAACCCGCCCCATTTATAGCGGGTAGGGGTACGAAAACTTATAAAAAAACGGGTATGGGGCGGGTATGGGTATTGCGCTTGAAAATGGGTATGGGTATGGGTATGGATTCTTAAAACACGTACCCAATTGTATATCCGATTTGCTAATAAAAGGCGGCCAAAATACGGTAAAATTCAAAAATAAATGTTTGGCATGAAACTCTAAATGTACAGTGTCTACTTATGTAGAAATAAAAAATTAAATTTTTTTACATTTTTAACTTCCATGAGTTTATGCGACATAAATTTTAGTAGCGTCTCTTGAAATTGCTTATCAAATATACCATGTGTGCAAATATCTGTTGAATATGGGTGATACTTTACGCACTCTATATATACCCGAATCAAACTCGTAAACCCGAAAAACCCGAAGGGTATGGGTACAACCATCCAAAGCCCGATGGATATGGGTACGGGTACAACCATCCAAAACCCGATGGATATGGGTACGGGTATGGGTATGACTTTTGAAAAAGGGTGTGTGTGCGGGTATAGTTCAACCCACCCTGAACCCGCCCCATGCCCATCCCTAATCCAGATTCATTTAGGGATGTTCGAAGTAGGTGGTGCCCTAACCCTATTTGGTTGAGCATTAAATGCTCCAAATGCAAATCATACACTGCGAGGTTTTAGCGACCACGTGTTTATGACCCTAGGTAAGCCAAGGCCACTTACATCTGCAATATCAATACCAGTTATTTACAACATTTAATGACTAATATATTATGTAGACATAATGATAGCCAACACGTGTGTAGAAAAGCATAATTGTTTATCATTTAGTGTGCCTTGACAGGGACCCATACGAATACCTGGGCCTTCATTATCGCCACTTAGTTGAAGTGGCCAAAACATCTCATGAAAATGTGATCGGAGTGGGAGGCACCATCACTATAATTGCCCAAGCCTTGGGCCATAGGGGGAAATTTGGAACTCTTCAGCCTTACTTTTTGGGTGAGAACCTTGATGTTGTTGCCCCAGTCCACATGACCATCAAATCGACAGAAAGGGAGGCATTAATAAATACCCTTACCATAAATAAGTTTTATTTACCTTCCTCGGTGTGGCCTGAACCACCATTTCCAACAAAAGAAATTGGAATTGTGATAGAGTTATTATGAGAAGTGGTCATGCCATGAGGTGGTGATGAGGGTGGTGAGAGCAATGAGAAAAATAGTAAGGGTGATGAGGATGAAGGTAAAGAAGAGGGGCATGAGGCCCACCAACCTGGGGGAATTAAGGTGAGGATGGCCCAACACAGCAACCCCAACCTTAATCACAACCCCAACAACCTTTCTTTGAGACGGGAGGGCCATCCTCCACACCCCAAATGCCATTTAACTTGACTTTCCTTCAATCTCTCTCCAACCTCTAAGCAGAGGCAGCTGGTCTTCGAGAAGGTTACAATGAGGTGCATTATGATATTCATCGGATGATCGGATGCATAGATTCTATTGAGGAGGGGTTGACGTATTTTATAGGGTTTTAGAGCGCTAAGAGGAAAGGGAGATGTGGTGAATTAGCTAAGAGGAGGAGCAGGCTATAAGAGAGGCCCGAGCGTATGAGCAAATGAGATGGATGAATAAGCTTCTATGGCAACAATCTGAGGTCATTTGATAATTGGAGCAGTAATTCCATCCTTTCAGGGGTGATCAAGGGAGCTCCTAGATGTTCACGCCATTTCCACAGCATTGTTTGCCACTACCTGACTCCGATGGGCCTCAGTGACTGTGAGTTGTATCCCCCACCCTTCCCTTACTCTTCAATGCATATTACATTTTGAGGGAGTTCATTGAATATAGATATTTGTTGGAGGTATCCCATTTAGTTTAGCTGGTCTCATATCTACTTATTTTCTCTCCCCTTCCCTTTTTTTTGGGTATGTTGAGGTTATGATGGCCATATGAGGAAATATTTAGTTTCAATTGGCCGAGAGAATTGGGATGGTGTATGGATGTTGTGATTTCAATCCACGTGTGGTGGGTTTGAATGCATGTTTAATGGGCTCAAAGAGCATAGGCAATATACATAATTGCATTTAGAGTAGTTATGCATTTGCATGGTCTATATAAATCCATGTTTAAGCACTTCCATTGTCTTTAAGGTATTCCTCCTTCTTTTACCTTATACATACTTTTTCTTTTTCCCCTTCTCTTTTTCATTGTCCTTTTCTTTCCTTGTTAGGCCACCTTCTTCCCACAATGAGGACATCGTGCATGTTAAGTGATATTACCATAAGTGCACGAGTGTTGTAATTTAGCTTTAATATCTTTCCTATAGAGACCAATTGTAATCTATTAAGTTCCATCCTATTATAAAAAGGCTACGCACACAAGTTCCAGTGGGTTGTTTGAATTTAGCTAATTAACTAATAGGAAAATTCAATCGAATTAAAATATCTAGGGAATTATTTCACCTGGTAAAGAGTTGGATCAATGGATTAAATCATGCACTTCGCATAGGTTGGATGACTGCAAGGAGTGCAATCGAACAAAAATTTAGTCTTTTCTTTCAAAGTAAACTGAATTCCCCTAAACTAATCCAATTAACATTATTTCGAATGTCCTTGTTTTAGTCTAAGTTGTAGATTTTTGATTGGCTGAAGTTTCCTCTTAACAAGCAAATCTCTTTCAAGTATTACTAAATCAAGTCCTATCTTGTTGGTTAAATAGCAAGTTTCTCCTTCTGGCATTTCACTCAGTTATCTAGCCAAGCGAGCAAATTTGGCCAAAATTCACTCAAAATACTTTAATCACAAGGTAGAATTCAATCCTTCCAACACAGAAATAGCACAAGCAATGAAGATGGATGATCAAACATCAATACTTTGGTTAACAAATCCCTAGATTGAATAAACTAATCACTCATGTTCAAAATTCACAACATCTATAACAAGAGTTTAAGAAAATACTAAAGGGGGAGAAAGCTCAATAGTAGTGGTGATTCTCCAATGGTGTCCCAATCTTTAAACCTCCAACAGCCAAAGGCTTTCTTCAATTTCTTCTTTTATAAACTAAAATTTCTAGTTCTAATGAAAAATGTGAGAAACATAAGTGAGAAGTGAGATGAGTTATTTCTTTCTTCTCTGTAGCCGAATAGCCCCCTTTTAAGTATAAACTCGAGCATCCTTAGCCACAAGATCAAGGAAGGCGAGGAGACAAGTAGCTTAGGGCTCACCACAGACCGTGGCGTTCACCGTGGACCATCCATGGTTACCTTTGTCTCGGAATTCTCTTGTTCCTCTTTTCCTTGATTGGCATAGTGACTTGGGGGCATCCATGGGGGGTCAAATCATATTAAATTGGGGGTTAAAGCCTAAGCAAAAAGGTCTGAAAGCCCACAAAATGCTGAAAAGAATCATAGCCAAATGTAAAATGGTAATAGGAGTGTAGATTATAACATAAAGTTCATAAATCTCCCTAAAAATGCAATAAAACGACCCTTAACTGAAGTAAACTCTAAGGACTTATCAAACTTTCCCATGCTTAAACCACTACTTGTCCCTAAGCAACAATGAAACCAGAGCTATGATGAAGAACCTCCTCAGGTAAACAATAGTGGCACCATCAATAGCCAAATGACCCAAGAAGTTAGCCCAAAAGTGATTGAAAAGATTGTAAAATAGATAGTAGAATGAAGTTTTCGAAATAAGGGCAAGTACCAACACATCAAATATTGAGTCGATCACCCAAATTAACTTGAACAATCATATTGGCACATATAATAGGTAGAGCTAAAACAAGCGATAGACCCTCAGTTTAGTAATGAAGCACTCATCACTCATATGTTTAAAATACCGTAAGCTTGCTAAAACTCTCCAATTCACCACCACAAAAATGAAAAACACACTACACAATCATGAGAACTTTAATAAGGTTGTACTGGGGCGATGGGTAAAGGTAAGAGGGAACAAATATTTTGGGATTTGTGGAGCTCAAAGCCAAAGACTATGAGTATGAATCATCTTCACCCAACTTTCCATAAAAATAGTCCTCATACCGATATATCTCAAATAAACAAAATTACCCCTAGTTGGTTAACAATGAGAGAAAGTGTTGAAGTATATCTAATATGAGATTAATTCCAAATCCTTATATTATTTTGCTTTCTTTTTTCTTCTTTATATTCAACATTTTTTGTATTTTAGCTCTTTGTTTCTTCTTATGTTGATTTTTTCAAAGAGAAGGATTATAGGAAGGGTAGTTTTGCACTTTTTAACATTTTTCTAACTCATAAAAGTCAACCCAATTAACACCAAGAGAAATACTACATAAATCCCTTACCACATCTAAACAAATCACACCAAACAAAAATATCATTATTCACAAACTACTCCCAATCAACTAATGAAACTCTCTAGTCTTAGCTAGACATGTATTCAGCCTAGGATCATATTGTAGGTTTGCATAAAAAAAAATTGTCAAGGCTCAAAGGATATAGCAAGAGATAAATCGTACATGATAAGGGTTGCTACTTGGTCAATCTAGCTTATAAGTTTAAAAAATGCCTCAATCATGTTCCTTAAATGTGCATGCTAAATGTGACTTTGAACAAGAGTCAAACTAAGTTATAGAGATTTGAAATCTTAGAAGAGTCATACATGAAAAGAAATATGAGGCTAAAATGATGAATTAGTCTACTCATGGTCAAAGCCTCATGGGACAACTACCTATGCTCAACTAGCTCATTAGATCGCAAGCGCTAAATATAATTGCAAAGAATCATTAAGCAATTGAATCACAGTCAACATGATGAACAAAATATGAAGCAGTTTTCAAAAACTTATAATCAAATATTTTATTCACAAATGGGCATAACAAAAACGGTGAAAATAAGCCAAAGAAAACTACTTAGCCTAAAGACTCATCATCGGAGGATTGTTATTTCTTTTATTTTTTTATGTTTTCATTTTATGTATACTAAGCCTAAAATGCAACTAAAAATTAAAAATGCTAAAATAAAACTAAAACTAAGTAAAGAAACTGAAAATAGAATGAAAAACTAAATGATTTACTAAAAATGCAAACTAATGCTAAATGCATGACCTAAAACGCAAACTACTCACACATCCACATCACACACATAGTCACAACCAAACACATAAATCCCCCATGCTTCGACAAAGCATTGTCCTCAATGCAATGACATAAGAATCAATAGGGAATAAAAAGAATAACTAAAAAGCAGGAGGGGGAGAAGAAGGTGGGGGGGCGTTGGGAAATATGCCAATCACGCTAATTCTCCAAACAATCCCTAAAGTTATAACACCCCTATCCCCTAGCGTTAGGGATGCTAATGATTTCAAAACTTTTGGTGCAAAACGGATAGAGTTTCGCCTATAAACTGACCATAACCTAAACTTAAAGCCTTACATTAGGTCCTTGTAATTAATAATAGATAAAAGACATGTTCAACCGACTCGATGGCTATACGACGGAGACCACAACACTACGGGCCACATGCCCAGAGTATACCAAGTATAAATTTCAATAAAAGAAAGAAATAAAAGGTGTAGCTCAATGGATCACACATCCGAAGCATTGAGGTTTACATCCCAAAATAATTAAGAGCAACTAAACGAAACGACCAACTATTCAGATGATTGGCCTCCTTGGCCATACAAAGTGACAACTAATCAATGTGCATTACATGAACTAAAGAAATTAACTACATATGTCTTAGAACTTATGAATACATTGCATTACAACATTTAACTCATGATCTGCATATATAGCTCTTTATCCAAAGCAAGAGAGCGGTTTCGACTCGGCTTACATGAGCCGACATCTACCTATCACATCAAAGACCTTAGAAAAGGGTAAATAGAGAGGGGTTGAGCTACCACACTTAGTGAGTGACTCTTAACCCAAAGAAAACAAAACTGATGCACATAATACTCTTAAGTGACAATCGCGCATAATTTGATATTTAATGTCATATAATAAGCATACAAGGCAACCCGTATCTATCCATATCTAAATATCCTCCAGAATGCAAATAGTGTCCCTTTTCTTCTTTCATTCCATGCATGAGAACTCTCAACTTGCCTAGCATAGGACTCTCGTAACTTAGCAATGATAACCACATATTACACTTGCTTTGCATCACATAACAGGCAGAAATGACTCAACAACAAGTTCTCTCAAACTATAATCCAAGAATTAAGCACAATAGCGCCTTCAATTAACACATAAGCACTTCACATCATAGAGTTTAGCTCAAATCACCAACGGGAGTTCTTTTCATAAGAAAATGAGGTTAACACACGAGAAGGCCAACAACTTTACTTAAATTAAGTAATCAGTTATTAAAGTAGTTGTTATTCACAAAGAAGTCATTTGGAATCCGACAAGGTTCTCTTAAAAGGTCACTTTTCCAAATGTTTGCAATAGTATAATCCTTCATTGAGGAGTTCACAATGCACATTAGTCAAGAAATCATTTTCTGGGGCATCACATTCATGTATTTGTGCTCGTTCAAGTGAGATCGTCACTCACATTTCATATTATGCCCGAGGCCTTTCATATTCAGTAGACATCTACCCTCGTCAAGGTCTTCTAGGGTTCCCACTTATAGGTCTACTCCCTAGGAATTAGGGTTCCTATACCTTGGGTCCATGGCTAAACTTGTGTCCAAATCATTAGCACCACTTTCCTAGCCCAAAACATTTCATATGCATATCATTTTCAGCATGTTTTGCATCGATTGTATCGTGACAATGGCATCTCCATCTTCAAGAAGGCTAAAATGGCTGAATAAGGCCATTGGTCTTTCGAAAAGCATATAACCATTTACTTTGACAAGACATGCTTATAAATGAATTAATGACCAAGCATGCATTCGCTTTTCAAAGGAAGTGATGTTAAAAATTCGTCAAAAGCTTACAAGCCTACAACTTACTCATAATCAGTTTTACTTAAAAGCATTCTTATCAAACGAATGGTCTAACTATCATTATTAACCATGTAACCCAATATGGTTGCCATATCGAAGTAATTAACTTATACACTTATCAACGCACACCTTTAAGCATATTATAATCATATTTATTCATAATTCACATTGATTTCTAACTCAATAACCTACTTAAACAATTTCTAAATTAATCAAGGGATTTTTTAACATTCGAGTTACTTGTTTATGTGATCAGGGCATTGCTTTAGTCTTTGTAACAAGCAAATTATTCAAGGAAGTCAATTATTCAAAAGCCTCCATATGAGAATGGTAGGGCATACTTAAAGCAAATCAAGTAATGTTCAATCGTAAGCAGACTCTTGGTTTATAAATCATTCAGTTTAGACCTTTAAATAATACAAGCAATCTAGAACAGCTAGGAATGCATCCGTTTGGCATAAACTAAGTCTATAAATACACACATAGCCACAGATGAATCTAAGGCTAACAAACCACAACTCGATTCATTAGCATGCTTCAACCAGATTTTTGGCAATTAACAAGTAATAGCACAACATCAAAATATGGCAACACACGTTGAAAATTCTCTAATTTAATACACAACTCGAACTCCCTCCCTACAGCACCGACCACAAAAATCCTCAAAATCATCCTAATTACAATCCCAAATCATTCAAATTAACTCAAACAACCTGACTACTGCCACTATTCTGTCATTTAATTTTCAACTCCACACGCAACTCAATTTATTGAATGAAAAGATAAAAATTTGCAAATTAGTAATTGTTTAGGAATGAAGAACGACCCACCTTAACTCCAAGATTAAGGACCTAGTTTATGGGTTGCATGGTCGATCTCTAGCCCTAGGTTAAGTATCGTACCACCCCCCCTCCTTGCTTGTGGTCATGAAACCCAGCCCGAACACCTCTCTGCCTCTCTGTTGCTACTGTGAGCTGCTGCTGCTTCCTCGTGGTTGCCAGATTCGAGCCTCAGCCACTGTCGTCAATGGTAGCAGTGGTGGCATTGGTGTCGTGGAGTTAGCATTTCACTGCTACCTCAGGCACACCACTTCCCCCATCTCCTCACCGATCGTCACCAGCCTCGATCGCGTCCTCCCCCCAGGCACTCCGGTCTCTCTCTCTCTCTCTCTCTCTCTCTCTCTCTCTCTCTTTGTGTGTTCGGGTTAGGTCGTAAGGAAGCTAAGAAGGAGAAGCCCCCCTTGCTCTTTCGTGCTTCTCTTGTGCCTAGAAAGCCAGGGCTTCAGCCCCTTTTTGCTTTTTATTTTATTTTATTTTTGTTCTACTAATCCAAAGTCACTAGTTACCTAGACCCAGTAATTAAGCCCAGTCAATTTCACTAATTTCATACAGCTTAACAGTCAACTGCTTACTAATTTTACCCATTCACATTTCTTCCAAGTCACGAAAATTTGAAACTAGGTTTTAAAAAATTATTCATTTTAATAGACATAAAAACATTTGCCTAATTTTAGCTAATAAAATAAAACATAACTCATAAAGTTATTAATCTAAACCGTTACCCTAACATTAAAAATTCTCAACTATTAAAAAGTCTTGTAAATATTAGTTCTGGGAAGCAATCATCCCAAAGAGCTCATTATGTCGCTCTTGAACAAAGTCACGGAGTGTAGTATGCTCAGTTTGAATATAAGCTCTGAGGGATGGTTGCTTCTCTTGGATTGACTAAAGGATAGCATCCAAACAAGTCAAATCTGAGGAGGAAGATGGTTAGAATGAACTAGAAGCCCTTAGGTGAGTAGGGGGAGGAGGTGGTGTGGGTCGCGCCAACTCTTCATCACCCAGTAAAAAGTAAAGATTGACCCACTTGAAGAGAGTGTTGCGGTAATCGTTAGGAGAGACATGAGCCAGCTCCCAGGATAAATCCAACAAACACACCTAGCCTCCACCTTACAAAACTTTATTTGTTCAAAAGTGGCAAAGCTCAACCACTCGAAACGGGAAACTCCATTATCAGCGTTCAGATGAATACCAATAGACCTAGTAATAGGGGAAGGAGTCCCCCAATCACAATCCTTTGCGCGGAACTAGTGGCCGCACTATGTAACCGACTGACCAAGAAAGAACCTGGATCAAGACGGCCACCCTGGCGCATGCTATAAAAAAAATATAACTGAAATAGGCGAGGCACATTCAAACTATCTTCCCTAGCAAACAGACCATAAGCAAGTAATCTCTGGACCACTCGAATGTAGGGATTTCTAATAGCGGTGCCTTTGGAGTTACTTATATCATACCGATAATCCCTAGAAAATTCATTCTAAAAAGCATTTGAGTTAAAGTCTTTAGGTAACATGTCGATAAAGCAAGTCTATACTTGGTAGAAAGCCAAATATACTATTGAAGGTGCTCAAGTTGAGCTTATGAAATGACTTATTGAGGTAGAAAGAAATGTATACTTCTTAACAACGAGGGCCACTCATGACCTCAACACCCAATGTACTCAAAAACTCAAGAGTGATGTATCAATGCATATGGCCCCTAATCTTTAAAAATTAACTCATGCCTCCCCTAGCAAACAACCAACGAATGTCATCCAATAAACCCAACCGAGTTAGCAAATCCTCTTCTTGATAACGAGTAGCAACAACTAGCTTACTACTCTAAACATTGTATCTAGCAACATGTTCTGGATGGGTTAAACTAAGGGGGTTAGAAATATTACCTCGATTTCTCACAGCGGTTGAGGTTCGGGAGGTCTGGGGGTGTGTGTTGGGGTGGTTGACTTGACATCCCGACCTCTTGGGTGGTCCCTGCTTTCTTCTTAGGTGCCATGGTTATGGAGAGTGGACAAGTGTGAATGCTCTAAACACTAAGTAGAGATCGGAAGAAAAATGGTGAAAAATGAAAATTTTGTGAAAATGAAGGTTAATGGGGAAGAAATATAGAAGAAAATGTGAAAATTGGAAGATTGGAAGGTAAAGTTGGGTTGTTGAAGGTTTAGGTATGAAAATAGGTAGAATGTGAGAGAAAGAAGACAAGAAAACAGAAAATTGGAGGAGATTTGGAGTAAAAATGAAGAAAATAAGAAGAAGGGAAGAAATTTGATGGAATTTGAGTAAAAATTCAAATTGTGAAGGTGGATGACTTGGAGGTTGTATAGAGAGAGACATAGGGAGAGAATTTAGAGAGAGAGAGAGAGTCGAAAGGTTAAAGATGAATAAGGGAAATTTCGGTTCAAAGGGCGTGAAAATCCTTGACCGTGGATGTAGAGACTTACCACAGACCCCCCAATGGTTAGCTCTGTTTAAGAAAATTTTTGTGATTTCTAGCAAAGGCATCACAAACTGAGTTAGACACCACTAGGGGTCCATGGTAGCTTCTGTGTAGAGCTTCTAAAGCTCTCCTATTATTTTTTTCTGATGTTTCTTCTTTTTTCCCTCTTTTCTTTGTTTTGTTTTTGCTTTTTTTATTAATGATTTTTTCTTTGTTTGTTTTTTCTATTCCTTTTTTTTCTGAATAAGAAATACACTATATAAAATCAAACAAAAACTAGTAAAGGGAAAACTTAGGTTGCCTATGAAGAAGCGCTTTTTTAAGGTCGAAAGCTCGACCTCCACTTTTATGAGGGCTCGGGATCTGTAAGAGTGTTGACAGCGGGATTGTCAATGGGTTCCCCCACAAAATAAGGCTTGAGATGCTGCCCATTGACCTTGAATGCACCGATGGACTCGCATCATACCTCCATAGCTTCATGAGGAAAGACCTTTATGACTTCAAATGGTCCCGACCACCAGAATCTCAACTTGCCTGGAAATAACCTAAACTTAGAATTGAACAATAGGATCAAGTCACATTCCTCAAATATCTTCTTTAGGATGTTATCATGCTATTGCTTGGTCCTCTCCTTGTATATTTTAGAGCTTTCACAGGCTTCAAAACACAACTCATCTAGCTTATTCAATTGCAATATCCTCTACTCACCACCGCTTTAAGATCAAAGTTGAGAGTTTGAATTACCCAATACACTTTGTGTTCTAACTCAACTGGTAAATGGCAAGACTACCCAAACACTAACTGATATGGAGTAGTGCTTGGAGGAGTTTTGTAAGCAGTCCAGTAAGCCCAAAGAGCATCATTAAGCTTCATAGACCCATCTTTTCAGGACTGATCGACCGTTTTCTCCAGAATGCTCTTCAACTCCTGATTACATAACTCAACTTGACCACTTGTTTGGGAATGATAAGGCATAGCAATTTTATGAAAAACACCATACTTCTTTAAGAGAGACTCAAGTGGCTTATTACAAAAACGAGTCTCATTATCGCTCTAAGGAGCTCCAGGTGTGCCAAATCTTATAAAGATGTCCATTTTAAGAAACTTGATTACCATCTTGGAGTCGTTGGTAGGAAAGGTAATGGCTTCTACACTGTTGGAGACATAATCAACTGCCACAAGGATATAGAGATTATTGTGAGAAGGACGAAATGGACCCATAAAATCTATCCCCTAAACGTCAAAAAGTTCTACCACAAGAATCCAACTTAGAGGCATCTCATGCCTTTTGAAAATGTTCTTCATCCGTTAGCATCGATCGCAAGTCATGACAAGGTTTCTCACATCTTTGAAGAGAGTGGGCCAATAGAAACTCGCCTGTAGCACCTTAGCTATAGTCTTATCCGGTCTAAAGTGTCCACCATAAGTTGAAGCATGGTAACAGTAAAGGACACCATGAACCTCATCTATCGGCAAACATCTTCTATAAACGCCATCTCCACACAACTTATAGAGAAGATACTTCTCTAACACATAATATTTCATATTAGAAAGAAATTTCTTCCTTTGTTGATACGACAACCCAGGTGGCGTTATGCTTCATACCTTGAAATTTATCAAATCTGTATACCATGGAGTGGGTTGATGAGATATGGTAAAGAGTTGATCATCCCGAAAGGAGTCATCTATAGGAAGCTCCTCTGTTGGTGTGGCCTCGGGACCCAAACGAGATAAGTGATCTGCAACTACATTTTTATGGCCGGCTTTATCCTAAATCTCCATGTCAAATTCTTGGAGAAGAAGCACGCAACAAATGAGATAGGCCTTAGAGTCAAACTTCTTCAAGAGATGCTTTAATGCGGCATGATCAGTGAAAATGATCACCTTCGAATTAATGAAGTGTGGGCGGAACTTTTCGCCTTGCTAGGAACTCTTTCTCAGTGGTGGCATAGTTCATTTGAGCGTCATCTAAAATTTGGCTTGCATAGGAGATGGCATAGGGCTTATTGTCCTTTCGTTGCCCCAAAACTACCCTGAAACTGCTCCCCCTGTATAGTCACTAGCATCGCACGTTACCTCAAAAGGTTATCCCTAATTCGGAGCTTGCATAATGGGAGCAAAAATCAAAGCCTCCTTTTCCCTGTGAAAAGCACTCAAGCACTCTTTATTGAACTCAAAGGGACACATCTTTGACAAGCAATTAGGTGATAGGTTTTACAATTTTTGAAAAATATTTTATGAGCCGCTAGTAAAAACTAACATGTCCAAGAAAACACCTTACACCCTTGACAGAAGTAGGTGTCGGTAATTTCTCAATTACCTATACCTTTGCTTTGTCAACTTCAATGCCCCTGTTAGAAATAATATGGCCTCAAGCAACCCCTTCCTGTACTATAAAATGGCACTTTACTTAGTTTAAGACCAAATTCAGATCCTCATATCTTTGTAGAACTTTGGACAAATTATTCAAGCAATGGTCAAAAGTTATACCATACATAGAAAAATCATCCATGAAAACCTCCATTACATCCTCAATAATGTCAGAGAAGATGGCTGTGATGCATCATTTAAATGTGGTCAGGGCATTACACAGCCCAAATGGAATTCTCATATAGGCAAATGTACCTTATGGACAAGTAAAGAGGGCCTCTTGGTCACGAGGCTCGATAGGGATTTGGAAAAACCCTGAATACCCATCTAAGTAGCAAAAATAGGAATTTTTAGCCAACCTCTCGAGCATTTGGTCAATAAAGGGAAGGGAAAAGTGGTCCTTACGGGTGGCCTTATTCAACTTCCTATGGTCTATGCACATACACCAACCTATAGCTATCCTACTAGGAATCAGTTCGTTGTTCTCATTCTTTACAACTGGCATCGCCCCTTTTAGGCACAACATGGATTGGGCTCACCTACTTACCATTATAGATAAGGTAGAAAATGCTAGCCTTCAGAAATTTCAAAATGTCTTTCTTGACCACATCTTGTGTACTAGGGTTCAACCTTCTTTAGTGTTCAATTAAAGCTTTATGGTCATCTTCCATCAAAATACGATGCATACACAAAGAAGGGTGAATTCCTTTAGGTCATCACGAGTACACCCTATGGTCTTACCATGCATCTTAAGTGTTCTTAGCAAAGAGTTAACTTGAGATGCATTTAGACTTATATTCATAGTCATAGGATATGTAGAATTAGGGCCAAGAAACTCATATCTCAACGAAGAAGGAAGAGGTTTTAATTCTACCTTGGGGGCACGTTTCTCATTAGACGAGGGCATATAATCATTCACTAACGCTTCCACCTGTGCAAAGGTCAGTGGAACTTATGGAGAAGCTTCCAAGAATTGAGCATACATTGCTACTTCGAGATTTTCATCCTTACTAGTACCATCATTCAATATACAATGCTCTAGAGGATCATTAGAAACATTATTAGAAATGGTCCCCCCAACCAAACTATCCACCACTTCTATCCGATGACACTTACAAGAGATATAAGGAAATTTAGAAGTGTTAATCAAGTTAAATTCCACATGTTCATCTTCCACATCAAAAGATAGTTTATCATTTTTGACGTTAATATGGCACCCTATAGTGGGAAAAAACAACCTCTCAAGAATGATGGGGGTGCATGTCTCCTCTTTCATTTCAAGGATTACAAAACCTATGGGTATATACAAATCTTCCACCTCAATGGGGACATCATTTAAAATACCCTTGGGATACTTTACAGAACATCCAACAATTGTAAGGAGATGGTGGTGGGTCTCATTTCACCTAGGTCCACCTTTTCATAGAGGGAGAGGAGCACTAAACTTACAAGACCTAAAGTTACGCAAAATACATTCTATTGACACATTCCCTATCAGACAAGGAACAGAAAAACTATCGAGATACTTATGCTTAGTAGGGAGCTCGTTTTGGATCGTGGCACTACACTCTTCAGTCAATGTCGCATTTACATGCTCTTCTAGCTTTATTTTATTAGATAAAATCTCTTTTAAAAATTTAGTATAAGAAGGCATTTGAGACAAGGCCTCAGTGAATGGAATGTTAATGTGTAGTTTCTTAAGGACCCCTAAAAACTGCCCAAATTGTTGGTCTTGGGGAAGTATTCTTCGGGTCATTAGGAACCCTACTAAAATTATGCACATCACCACCTATCAGATTATGAGGAGTAGACACCTCTCTCTTAACAACCACATCATTTCCATCATGCAAATACTAATCTTGGCTAACCCCTTAGGTCCCTCAAGTTGCTTTTCCCCTTTTAAAATCATGACATTACATTGCTCCCTAGGGCTAAGTTTGTGCTTACAAGGAAGTCTACACAGGGGTCTAGATAAAGAGGTAGCTTGTTAGACAATTTGAGCTTCCAACATCTTATTATGAGTAGTAAGCACATCAACCTTAGAGGCTAATTGCTTAATATACTCATCTTGCTTTTGTTGCGCCAAAAGCATACTCTCTACCATGGCCTCTAAATTAGATTTTTGAGGTGCCTGGCAAGGGTAAAGTGGTCTTTGAAATCCAGAAGTGGTCTAACATTCATTTGAGGAATAGGAGGGGCGTTAGACCTATAAGAGAAACTAGGGTTATTCCTCCAACCTGTATTGTATGTGTTGGAGAGTAGGTCATTGGGCGGTGTAGGGTTATAAGTGTTAACGTAGTTGACTTGGTCACTAGCATCTTGGGCAAATGAACTCCCAACTTGATAATTCATAGTCAAATGATCAGCAGACTCACATATTTCACATGATGGAGATGGGCACTTGAAGTAATAGAATTAACATTCAACCATTCTAACCTTTGAGACTTGGCATCTACTTTAGCAGAGAGCATAGAAATAGCATCAAGCTCTAACTACCTCCAACCCTCTTGGGTTGGCTTCTCTCATTGGTCCATTGGTAATTATTAAGTGTCATCTCCTTAATAAGGTTGTGAGCCTCATCTTCCATCTTTCATTAGAGTTCTACCTGCTGCCTCATCTATAGTAGACCTCACCAGTTAAGTGATTGCATTGCAAAAGGTTCACACTGTTACCCACCATTGGAGCCCATGATGTGGACATAGCCTTAATAGGTCCTCCAACCGCTTACTCTCTTCATAGAGCGACTCGTCTTCCCTTTAAGCAAAGGTAGCGATTTGGTTTCTTAGACTTGTCGTCTTACTTAGAGGAAAGAATTTTACAAGAAAAACCTTGGCGAGCTTGTCCTATGTTATGATGCATTCAAGAGGAAATGAATGGCGCCACGCTCTCACTTTGTCCCTAAGTGAAAAAGGAAATAGCAGCTATCGAATGGCGTCGATAGAAACTCCGTTGAGTTTCAATTTATTGCACACCTCCAAAAATACCGAGAGGTGTAAGTTGGGATCTTCTAACGGGGTGCCTCCAAATTTGGGATTGTTGCACCATGGAAATAAGAGTTGGCTTAATCTCAAAGTTGTTTGGTTCCACATTTGGTCGAGCAATGCTAGAGGCAATGCCTTGGACTACCAGGCTAACAAAATCTTAAAGCGTCCTTCTTTGGTCACCTCCTCCTCCCGCCATCATTGAACATAAAGCCAAAAGTCCTTTCTATTTCCCGATCTAATTCAAAAGAAAGGGATTTCGCATATAAGTGGAGAAATCCTACAAAGGTCACCACTCTACCAACGCAAATCAAAAATTATAAAGAAAAATAAAAACACACAAATGCTTAGTCAATCTATAAAGGGTGAACTTAATATCCACAAATTCGTCCCCAACAACGGTGCAAAAGACTTGACACCACCGCAAGCACATGGGTATTGTAGTTTAGTTTTAATATCATTCCCATAGAGACCGAATGTAACCTATTGAGTTTTAATCTATTATAAAAGGCTAAGTAAACGAGTTTTAATGGGTTGTTCAAATTTAGCTAATTAACTAATCGGGAAATTAAATTGAATTAAAATATATAGGGAATTGTTTCATCAGTTAAAGAGTTAGATCAGTGGATGCACTCAACTATTTAGCATAAGCAAGCAAATTTGATCAAAATTTGGTCACAATACTTCAATCACAAGGTAGAATTCAATCATTCCAACACAGAAATAGCACAAGCAATGAAGATTGAGGATCCAACATCAATACTTTGGCTAACAAATCCCTAGATTAAATAAACTACTCACTCAAGTTAAAAATTAACAACATCTAAAACAAGGGTTCAAGAAAATACTAAAGGAAGAGAAAGCTTAGTAGCAGTGGTTATTATCCAATGGCCTCCTAATCTTCAACCCTCTAAAAGGCAAAGTTTTTCTTCAGTTTCTTCTTTTACTCTAAAATTTCTAATAAAAATATAAGAAAGATGAGTTCCTCCTTCCTTTTTTGCAGCTGAATAACCCCCTTTTTAAGCATAAACATGATCATCCTCAGCCACAAGATGAAGGAAGACGAAGAGGCAAGCGGTTTAAGGCTAACAGTGGACTGTGGCCTTCACCATGGACTGTCCATGGTTACCTTTGTCTCGAACTTCTCTGGCTCTTGTTTTCTCCTATGGGCGAGGTGGCTTGTGAGAATCCATGGGGAGTCAAATCATATTCAATTGGGGGTCAAAGCCACGGCAAAAAGGTCTAAAAACATGCAAAACACAGAATAGGACCATACCCAAGTACAAATGTAATACATGTGTTCTTTATTTTTACGTTAGGCTGACTATCCTACTTTACAACATTATAAAATTGTATTTCATTAATTAGATAAGTCAAATTAATATCAATGTGCTCGTGCAAGTGATAATTTTATTAAAAAGAATATTATTATTGTTATTATTATTGTTATTATTAGCTTGGAAAATTTACAATGATTTTTAACAAGTGTTAATGAGATTATTATCGGGTACTAAATCAAGTAGATTATCGAATACGATAAGATTATCAAGCTTTAGGACCAGTTTTGTTAATTATTAAATTTAATTTTAATATAATTGAGAACGAGTAAATCGATATATGATTATATTAACGATTTGGGTTTAGAATGAGAGGTGCAAGATTGGACTAGCGATGCTAGTTAATGGGCGAGCATTAACAAAAAAGAAAAATGGGGATTTTTGCCAAAAATGCCAGAACCCTGCCTGGCTTCTTCTTCTTCCTCGTGAGATCCCTGAGCACCATCCCCTTCTTTTCCTCTCCACACATGCAGCCACAAGCTCCCAAACTCCATCAATTCTCCCTCTACCCAGCGTGCATTCCTCACATCCCACCTCCCGACCATCAAACAAACCAACTGCTATGAGTTTTGGGCAAAATTAGCACAAGACCACCATGTTTGTGGTCTGTTTAGGTAAGGGTCTGAGGTGCCAAACACGTGCCGAGACTCGACCATGGATCTCAGCCCTTAGTCACTACAATTCCTCTATAAATTGAGGCTAAATTCGCAGCACAAGCATCAGGAATAGCACTGAAATAGTGAGTCAAAAATCAATTTGAATCAGATCAATTTACTTGGGTTTAGGTGTAGCAGCAGGCAAAGGGTCGAATTTCTGGTTTTCAAGCATTCAAATCAGTCCCAACAACCCCTAAAGTGGGTCATTAGCTTGGATTTGAGGTGCGTTTTTCTCTTCCTCCTAAATTATTAGTCATTTCAAGTGGATTTTAATAATTGTAGGTAGTTCATACTTACTTTTGTGACTGCTATTAGTAATTGCAAGAGTTAAGGCTACAATTTGGTAAATATGATGATGATACTGATTCAGGTCTCATCCATGCTGAGTGTTATGCGTAGTTTGCTAACAGGTCAATTTAGGTAATTTTGGAGTAAACTGATTATACCCTAATTTTGTCGTTAAATTAAATATGTTTTAAATTCTGTTTTGATGAATACATATGTATACTATCCTTGTGGATATTGATTTTGTGAGCTAAACGATTAAGCTATTATGATGCTAAACCGAAAACTGAGCTTAGTAGCTGAATGGTTTTAGGTGGAACTAATGAGTGGTTTGAGGTTTTTATGGACGATGTTGTATGAGGAGGGAGCCTGGGATTGATATTAATTACAATCTTATGAATTGTGCAGTGATTGTGGTATTGGGTAGATTTTACTGAAACTATTCATGCGAAGCGAAACGAATGTGCTATTTGTGAACCCCTACCCTCTTCTATTGATAAAATGATTTTATGTGAATGAATTGTGAATTTTAGAAAAACTTTAAAAGGTCATTAAAATCTTATTTAAATGATTTCAAGATGTTTCTAAATGTTCATCAGTTCCTATTTCGATTGCTAAGATGTTTATAGCCTGAATGACCATAAATTGTCGAATTACTCAGCTGAATGACTCAGTTGACTAGTCAATAAGTCTAGGGATTTAAAATGGAAATGAATGATGAGCTTGAAAATGTTTTAACGGTTTGGTTTGTATTGTATTTCTTTCTTTTTCATTAAAGGATTAAAATGAACTTGAAAAGGGCAACTAAAGATGTTTAATTATGAGACCTAGTTTTGAATTATGTGCTAGCCAATTATTTAAGTTTTAAATTGTGAGTTAATAGACTCACCATGATCTTAAGAGGTTTTCCTTGCTGAAAATGAAAGAACCATAAACCATTAATGGGGTTACGGCTGATTTTGCTAGACAAGCGTACTTTTAATTATCTAAGCACCTATTAAAAGGAATTAATGTGTAACTCACTTGAAGGTGAGACTTTACTATTTGTGACATTGTTCCTTTTAGTAATCTATAATGGTTTCGTATGATTTTAATAGCTAAGATAAGTAGTTTAAGTGGATAAACGATTAGGGAATGGACCCGATTTACAGCAACCATAATGCCTAGGGAGATAGACCTGGAAGTGAGAACCGTAGAAGAGCCTGACAAGGGTAATGGTCCAAAATATGTTATGCCCTGGGATAATTCGATGCGTGAGTGACGACATCACATAGGGCAAGTGACGATCTCCCCTAACCAGCACATTATATGGTCTTACCATTGTAAAAGAGATTTTCCTGATATATGAGAAAACAGATTGAATTCTTACTATTGTGGGTGTTTCAGGAACTTTTAAAAAGTGTAAGGGTCTTAAAGGGGCTAGTTTGAATTGTAAGCGATTCTTTTAAAGTAAAATGAATTACGACATTTCTAAAATGTGTGACTAAAAGCTTTTTCACCCTATCGTCGTCATTTTATTTAGCTATGTACTTGAATGCCTGTTTCTAAGGAAGTTTCGTTATTAAAGGTGTAGATACGAGCTTGAGTGGCTTGGTGTGAAGTTTAGTGGTGATGGTTTCCTTCAGGGGATTTGTTTACCTAATATGATCGTAGTATAAAAATGTTGTGTGATTACTACTTATTATTATTGCCTGCAACACCTCTTCCTTATTCCCCTTCCAGATTTAGATTAAGCATGCATAGAAGTTATTTCGGTGATGACCTCCTAGCATCTTTTTGGCCAGTTTCGCTTGAGTGGTTGCCTTGAAGTGTTTAATGTCTTGCCATTCTTGTAATTAATTAAGCCTACTCATTGAATGTGTAAGCATATAGACAGCTCTAAACCTATATATATGATGTTATAACTCTTATTTTTAACTAGTTTGAATATTAGTAACCTAGGTGGGTGACCCGTGGTTGTGACTCATGTCACCTAGTATCTTGTTTTACCTTATTGTCAAAGGACTGGTACCTTAGCTTAAGCTAAACCATAAAATGTTGTAAAAATAGGCCAAGCTCTTGTAGTTTTGCTCCAAAATACCTAATTACATGTTAATATTTAAGTTCAACCTTAATAACCTTAGGGACTTCTTTTAGAAGTCCTAGTGGTGTGATGCCTCCTCGGGATGGAGGTGTTACATTGGGTGGCATCAGAGCTATAGGTTGCATTATGTATCTAGATATATTAATAGGAGTTGCGATGCATGAAATACTTATGTGCTTATGTGATCATGTCTTGCTTTGTATTACATGCATTAGTAATTGCATGACTTGTGGTGTCTATATGTTAGTTTTCATGCTTACCTATACAGTGGCAGTGTAGGATGGTGTTCCATGTTGTCAACTATGTTTATCCACCTTTTTGGTGGGATGCTTGGAACGCAGTCATATTTTGGAGAGCTTTAGAAATGCGTAATCCGTCGGGACCCCAGAGAGTCACTAAAAACTACTGGGCGATAAGGTTTATAAGGAAGCCTCCTATCACTGGGAGATGGAGAGAAGTAGCCATCACCCTTCGTCAGTGGACAGTGCACATGGGGGCATACAACCCTTTTACATATCAAGGCTTGGTGGAATTCCTATTATTGGTAGAGCACTAAGTAGACTACTTGGGAATTACCCCTCTCCAAAGAAGCGCCACTGCCTGTCAGCTTGTGCAAAAGTGCATAACTTACTCATTTAGCCTACTGAGAACCAGCACCTTCCCACCACCCTATTTAAGAGGAATCAACTCGAACATTATCAGATGAGACTCCTCTTTATCGAGAGATCCCAAGCTGAGCGATGCCAGCGAATCGACACCATATAGATATGCTGGGTACATCCTTACAGGATGCTCTACCCCCGAGGATGGCGAGCCATTATGCTCAGAATGGGGGAGTTAATTGATGAAGAATACAACATTGAATATGCCCCCACTATGAGATTAGAAGAGTTATTACCCCCTAATCGAGACCAATCTGAAAGCTCAGATGAATCCATGGTTGACATCCGTTCTGAAGATGACACTTTAGATGAGGAGTACGGTAGAGTAGTGTGAACGCAGGTTCACAGATGATGTGATGTATATAAATAAGCTAAATGTAAGACTTTTAAATTTGTTTTCTTTCAAGATAAAGCACTAGAATAGCAAGGCCTCCCAGTGACTTCTAAGTTACATCACCAGTATCTAAATGAAATAAATGCAATTGGTACTTACCAAAGTGTTTTGTGCTCACTAGTTTATTTATGCGCAAACGTGCACTCCCTCAAAGTGAAAATGTGGTATTCGTTTTTGACCTTACATAGGTTAAGTTAAAATTTAACTTGTGGCTATACATAACATCTTTCTGCCCCACTTCTAAATAATTTCATTAACTAAGAAATCCTAGCCTTATAAGTCCTAGTAGGGTTTTGGTGTCAACTCCTAATTGGAATTAGGATTAAGTAACATCTTATGTAGATATGTGAATAGATGCCTCCATGATGAGAACGAATTCCTGAATTTACTGTCATAGAAATGATCTATCAGTTTAATAAGCTTAAACCTCCTAGCTTCAGGGGTGGATCAGACCCCATAGCATATGAGGAATAGGTTAGAGGGATGGAAAATCTATTTAAAATTATAGAATGCCCCAAGACATTCAAAGTACGTCAAGCCACCTACCAATTTGAGAAAGAAGCTGAATTTTGATGAGGAATAGTGAAACGTCGGATGGGTGAACTAGCTTTAACTTAGGATCAACTGAAGGCTCTAATGGATGCCAAATATTATCCACAAGATGTAAGGAAGGCTAAGGAATAGGAGTCCCTATGCATGAAACAAGGAGAAATGAGTGTAATGGAATATGCGGTAGAGTTTAATAGCCATTTTGCACCGAACTAAGTGGCCACTGAAAAAAGGAGAATGGACCACTTTGAGCAAGGATTGAAAGGAGAAGTGAAGCAGATAATAGTAGGGCATGCCTATGCTAATTTTCAAGAGATGTATCAAAGGGTTGTGAAAGTAGTCCGTATCATGAATGAAACCGGGATCGAAAATAGGGAAAAGGGCCAGGCAAAGAGAAAGTTCAGCCCAGGAGGATCCAGTTCTCAGAGAAACAAAAACTTCAAGAGTTTTAAACCTGGGATGAGACAGAACAATGGAAAACAACCCGCCCAATGGCCACAAAAGAAAACATGTGACCAGTGTGGGCGTGAACACTTTGGTCCATGTAAAGGCATTATGGGTCAATGCTTTGGATGTGGTGAAATGGGCCATAGGGTCGCTGACTGCCCAAAAGCAACATAGAACAACTAGGGCAATACCAAGAAATCAGGAATGGGGAATAATCCAATAGCACAACAAGGTTGTCCTCCAGCTGGTGCTTCCTTTGGAGGCAACAAAAGTAACAAGAAACCACAAGTAACAGGTCAAGTATCTTACTTAGAAGGAGAAGAGACTGGGGATCATACTAACACACTGTCAGGTACTCTTCTTTTTAACCATCTTTATGCTCACATCCTGTTTGATTCTGGTGCTACTCACTCATTTGTCAACTCTGAATTTGCAAAGAAACTAGCTAGTAAGCCTGACGAGATGGATATACAACTTTATATAACCACTCCCTCAGAAACTATTTATCATACTGATCTATCTTTAGAGATTATGTTGTTAATGTAGAGGAGAGAACCCTCCATCCTGATTTAGCATAATTAGAAATACAAAGACGAGATATTATTTTGGGAATGGATTAGTTAGCTAAACATAATGTGACCATAGATTGTGAAAAGAAGCTAATCACCTTCTCGACCCCTGAAGGAGAAAGGATGGAATTTAAATAAAGTGGCTGTCGGAAAACCATTTCAACTATATCGGCCATGCAAGCCATTAAAATGCTGAGAAAAGGATGTCAATGTTATGTACGTGCGATTGAGATGACAGAACAAAAAGAACTAGACCTCAATGAGATTCTAGTGGTGAGAGAATTCTCAAATATATTCCAAAAAGTGCTAGGATTACCATTTGATCAAGGAATTGAGTTTGTAATAGATCTGGTGCCAGCCACTGCTCTAATATCTAAGACTCCTTATCGAATGACACCTGCTGAACTTGCTAAGCCGAAAACTCAACTTCAGGAATTACTAGATAAAGGGTTAATTCAACATAGTGTCTCACCGTGGGGAACCCCAATACTTTTTGTAAAGAAGAAAAATTGAGTTTAAGATTGTGTATCAATTACCGGGAGTTAAACAAAGTGACCATCAAAAATAAATATCCTTTCCCAAGGATTGATGATTTGTTTAACCAATTAGCAGGCTCTATAGCATTCTCTAAGATCGATTTGTGATCAAGGTATCATCAATTGAAAATTAGGGAGGAGGATGCGCCCAAAACTGCCTTCCGAACCCGATATAGGCACTATGAGTTCATGGTGCTACCATTTGGGCTAACTAATGCTCCAGCTTTCTTCATGCACTTAATGAATAGAGTATTCAAACCTTTCCTCGACTGATTCGTGGTGGTGTTCATCTATGATATTTTGGTATACTCCAAAAGCAAGAAGCAGCATGCAGATCACTTACGAAGGGTTTTGAAAACTCTAGAAGAACATAAGCTTTACGCTAAGCTAAGAAAATGCAAGTTTTGGCTTAGGAAGGTACACTTTTTGGGTTACATGGTGTCTCAAGAAGGCATTTCAGTGGATCCTGCAAAGATAGGGCGATTGTGAATTGGCCATGACCTACGAATGTTTCCAAAGTACGAAGTTTTCTAGGAATGGCTGGATATTACAGAAGATTTATAGAAGGATTCTCTAAGCTAGCCATGCCTATCACCAAGCTACTTCAAAAAAGCAATAAGTTTAAGTGGACATAAGAGTGTGCGAATAGCTTCTAGGAGCTAAAGAAATGGTCGGTATCTGCACCAATGCTAGCAACACATGGGGGCAATGAGGGATTTGTGGTCTATAGTGATGCATCGAAGAAAGGATTGGGATGCATTCTAATGCAGAAAGGTAGGGTTATCACCTATGCCTCTTATCAATTGAAGCCACATGAAGAAAATTACAAAATGCATGACCTAGAATTGGCTACGTTTTTTATAAGTACTTGAAGCGTACATCATTTTAGGGTCATTTTGCTGCATTTTTAGAAAAAATTATATGTTTTATGTGATAATTTATACTCCTTTTCCCATTTTATGCTTGGGCATAATTCTTTTTTGTGTTTTGCAGGATTTTGGACCTTGCTGCCCTTGTTTTGACCCTAGTTGAGTGTATTTTGACTGCCCATGGACGGCCCTAAGTTGCCATACGCGTGGAAGACAGAGAAGAAAAGAAGAACACCAAGGCAGTGGGCACCACGGTCTGCCCATGGTGGATGCCACGGTCCGTGGTGTCTCTATTTCCTACGAGACTGTTTATTTTCTCGTGACTTTTCAACTTCCAAGCAGTTTTTAGTGTCATTTATGCACCTGGCTGTTCGACTTCCAACAGCTTTGCTATAAAAGAGGGCTCTCAGCCTTATTTTAACACACATTATCCCAATCCATCATTCTTTCCACCATCTAGTTAGATTTAGATTTCATTTTAGAGTGAGGGAGAGCAAGTAGAAGAAGAAGATTCACGAGGAAGCGGGATCGAGTTCTGTAATCGAAAGATTCAAGTATGCATTTTGGCTTAGCAAACTCTTCTCTCTTCTCTTCTCTTCTCTCTTTAGATTTATCATTTTAGAGTAGTTAGATGTTTAATTTAATCATGTGTGAGTCGTTTAGTTTTTATCTAGTGATTTAGTAGTTTATGAAAGTGTTGTTGGATTATGTTTTAATCTAAAAAATTGTGCCTATTTTCAAGATTGGTTTGATTTCATTCTATCAAGTGATTATTATGTTGTGAGTAAATTTTTGGCCAAAGTTTGCTTACACACGTGAAATAATCGAGTGAAAAACTGAAAGGTGACATTTGATTGTTGGACTGCTTGATAAAACCTGACATAACGTCGTTTCAAAATAGAGATTTGTATGTCAGGAGGACTAGAAAGTAATCGAAGATAATTAACTTGGATTAAGACAAATTAGTTCAAAAGAATGACTTTTACTTAGTTTAGGCAAATTTAGTTGAGTTCGAAAGAATAGACTAAATTTTTTGATAAATTGCAATTCCTTGACCATTTTGATCCAATCAACTTTCATAACTGCATGAATTCCTAGGTGTTTTCTCCTTAATTGATTTAAAATAGTGAATTAGAAGTTGTTAAATTGAAAACCCTTGAATTGGTTATATTTGTTTCCTTATCTTCGTATTTTTATCAATCTAAAGTTTAGATTTGCTTAGCATAGCTTGAGGGAATATAGCCTAATAGATTAACCTCGCTTCTGTGGGATCGACCTTGATTTGTTACAATGCCACTGTACGCTTGCGGCTGTATCAGGTTTTTGGCACCATTGCAGGGGCTAGCGTCGAATATTGGGTTTTTCTAAATAGGTTTGACTAAGCATTTTGTTTTTCCTTGAAGAAAAAAGCCAAAAAAAAAAGCAATTTAGAAAAATTAAAAATTGGAAAAAAACAATGGCAATTTTTCTTTTCCCGTAATTCAAACATGAACTATTTTGGAGGTATTTTAAGCGAATAAATATTTTTCTTGCTCAATGTGGTTATTGTATGGATAAATGAAAAATTTTGGATATTGTTAATGAGTGTGTAAGTAGTAAAACCCATATTCTTTTAGGCCCTATTTGGTGAAAAAAAATAGAATGGAATGGAATCAAGGGATGATTCTTGAGGAATGAAGGGTGGAACTTAAATCCTAAATTTATGTGTTTGGAGAGAAAAGAAATGGAATCAAGTTCCAATCCTTATTGCTTGGCTGTAGATTATGGAATTGAATCAAATCTGTTTTATTTTAAAAAATAATAATGATTAATAATGATCAATAATAACAGTAACAGTAATATTAATGATAATGATAATAATAAACATCACTATTACAAATAATAAAAATAATTAATAATTAATAATTATTATTAACATTAAAAATAATTATTGTTAATATTATTATTAAGTAATATTAATAATTAATAATAATAATTTATAATTTACAATAATTACAATAATAATAATGATTAATAATTGTTAATAATAATAATTGATCATAATAATTAACAATATTAATAGTAATTTATAATAATAATTACAAAAATAATTCTTATTAATACAAATAATAACAATCATAATAATTATTAATATTAATATTGATGTCATTAATTATTATTAATTATAAATATTATTAGTAATATTAATTAATTAAAAAATAATACTTAATCATATTATTAACAATTATTATTGTTACTAATAATAATTAATAAGAATAATTATAATTAAAATTATTAATTAATATTATTAATTATTATTAGTTATAAATATTATTAATAATAATTAATAATAAAAATAATAGCTATTAATCATAATTATAGTCATTAGTAGTAACAATTAATAATTATAATCATAATCTTGGTTGTTATCAATCATAATAATAATGATTAATATTATCAATAATAATTATTAATTATAATTATAATTATTAATTAATATTAGCAATAATAATTAATAATGACTATTGACGTTAATAATAATTATTATTAATATTAATAATGACAAATAATAATTACAATAACACTTATTATTAATGTTATTAATAATTATATCATTAATGATAATAGTTATTATTAATATTATTAATAATAATGATGATGATGATGATGATGATGATGATGATAATGATGATGATGATGATGATGATGGTGATGATGACAATGATGATGATGATGATTCCAGAGGCTTGGGGACTTGAACTCTCTTCAAAATGGGAGGGTTTAAGTTCCTTAAGATTGTGGGAAACTTGATACCTCTAGGTATCAAGTTCCCTCCCCTTAAAGTGCTCACCAAACACAAAAGAGTGGAACTTGATACCTAAGGCCTCAAGTTCCATTCTATTTTACCTCACTAAATAACCCCTTAGAGTATTTAGATTTTTATGATAAAAATGTTGATGATGCATGGTATTTGCTTGAGTAGATCACTTCGGATTCATTTGCGTTTAAGAAGGGTAGTCGTGTTTCTAGATATTCATTTTCTGATCCTTGTGCATTTTATGCTAGATCTTATTATGCCCCTTTTTGGTATGATTTGTGTAATTCTTCTAACCATGATATAAATTCATGTCCTTATTATGCATGCTATGCGCAATCTCACTTTGTATCACCTGGGGATAATATTGATGTTGTCCTATCTTTACCTGACTCGTCCTTTCGTTTAGCTGAGTGCATAGGGCTCGAGGTGGGTAAGCCTTTTTGGTTTGATGCTAGGTTTGATATTGTTGATGCATGTTTTGAGTCAGAAGATATTTTTTATAAGGTGCATGATCTAGTTGAGACTCAATTAAAGGGGTGTCATTATGAGTGTGTGCATGAGGAATCTCCTAGCCTTGGTTGTAATAATGTTCTTTCTAATCCCCTTGATCATTCCCATGTTTCCCTTACGTGTTCACAACCCCCTATTTCCCCCGAGTATTCTTTAGATATGCCCATTGATAATCCTATGATTTGTGCTGCTAATAACGAGTTAGGCTATGAGGATAATGTGTTCAATATGCTTGGTGGGAATGCTAATAATTTTGTGTCCCTAGGTTGCTTTCAAGGGTGTGATCCCTTCATTGATCCTTATTATATATGCTTAGGAGACTTGCCTAAGAAAATCACATGGACTACGTTCTTTAATCCTTCTTATGATTTTTCTAAGGCCATTGATAAGGTTAAGAGGATGCTTAATGTCTTTAGAATGATTTTGGTTATTACCTCTTACTTTTATTTTCTAAATTGTGGTCCCAGGAGTTTGATAACCTCCTGCATACATTGATGATGTCTGATTTAAAGGGCCGAGTCTTGACAAAGAGATGGAGTGGCTAATGCTCCATGTGCGCCAGTTATTACGAGGCTGCATAGCTTAGGTGCACTTTACACCTAACCTGGTGAGATCGTTATATTTTGTTTTCCTTTCCCTTCTCTTACTTTCTTTCCTTTGCATAATAATGCTTTATTTAAGCATAGCGGAAGGGTAGCTTCATGTTTTTCATTTTGGTTATTAGTTTGCATACATGTTAGAGCATTTCATTTTCAATTTCATTTTGTATTACATTTGGTTGATGTTCATATTTGCATTTTAGATTTGCATATAGAGATGGTGAGGATTGGTTTGAGATAACCTCTGATGATATGTTCGTTAGGCAAAATAGCTTTCATGTGCTTGAGTAACTTTTGATGTGTAATCCCTTTTGGTGCTAAAATTTTTGAAGGTTTTGTAAATATTTCTTATTTTGACCCTTGTCTTGGTTGAGAACTATTTTATCCCTTAGAGTTCTTAGCACTAATGTTTGTACAAGGAGTTATTTTATGAACTTAATGACAGTGTGGTAGATGTCCCATGAGATTTTGAGCCTTATTTGGACTAATTCATTATATCTAGTCTCATGATTCTTTTCGTGTGTGTGACTCTTTATGTTGTGTCTCTAGAATTTGCCTAGACTCTTGTTCAAAATCATACTAGCATGTGCATATTTGATGATATGACAGAGGCATTTCTTTCTTTGGCCATTATAGCCACATGGCCAAATAGCCTACTTTTGTATTACATGTCTATTCCCTTTACTAGCCCTTTTGAGCTTATATCCATCTTTGTTGTGATCCCCTCATATTTAGCCCTTGGCCAAACACATATTCCTCCTTTAAGCCAAGTCCGTGGAGCATCACTTCATCTATCTAGTGGGTGGTTTTAGGGATAATTGAGTTTAAGATGGCTTTGTGATGTTGGTTTGTAGAGGGATTGATGATATTAAGCATTTGCTTTGGTTCCCTCTTGTTTGGGTTGTATATGTATATATATTCGGTTGTGAGTTGGTAGTTAGTGATCCTATGCCTTTCAATAATTGTAATTTTTGATTCATTTCCCAAAAAAAACCAAAACAAAAAAAAAAAGAAAAAGTTATGTTGAAGAGAAAAAAAGGATGTTAACATCATGTTGCGAAAAAGCAAAAGAAAAAAAAAGTAAAAAAAAAAAGAGAGAGCAAATGAAAAAAAAGGAAAAAAATGACTCCATGATTGGCATTGGATATGTAAAAAGCTTGCGTTCCTTCTTTATCAAATTCATTTCCTATATGATTCATTTGGCGTATATTCATTGTATTTTTGAGGTTTAGAGAGTTGATAAATTTCATAGTTGCTTGGTATTTTGTTGGTTACTCCCCAGTCACTTGGCAACTGAGCTCCACATTGTCCAAATGCATTTGCCCATTCCTTTCCCTTAACCCTTTTTAGCCCGCAATACAACCCAAGTAAAGTCCTCTTAGTTGTCTTGTGCACATTGCATTCTAGTGGCGGAGAATTTAAGAGCCTTGTCAAGTATATGGTAGATTGCATCTTTACAATGAGTCTTGAGTGAACCTATGCTATATTTCAAACACATGAGCGGAAGTGATTCACATTTCCCAAAAGTGAGGTTCTACCAATCCATTTAGCTCTACAATTCCATGTGCTTGCATGACATGCTTTGTGGTTCTTTAAGGGTGATAAAGTTTGATATCAAGCTTGTGGTTTTATACTTTTTTTTGTAAACCTTCTCGTCCTTCTAATTTTGAAATGTATTGAGCGCTATTTGGGGCTGGCATTGATTATTGTTCTTGCTTATGATATGCTATGGCTTGCCTACTTTAAGGAGGTTGTTGTGTTTTAAGTCCTAAAAAGCACTTCCCTTTATCGGTTTTATTTAGTATTTGCTTGAGGACAAGCAAAGGTTTAAGCATAGGGGAGTTTGATAAGTGCTTAAAGCATGCAACATTTTAGGGTCATTTTGCTGCATTTTTAAGAAAAATTATATGCTTTATGTGATAATTTATACTCCTTTTCTCATTTTATGCTCGGGTATGGTTCTTCTCTCTGTCTTGCAGGATTTTGGACCTTTTTGCCCTTACTTTGACCTTAGTTGAGTGTATTTTGACTCCCCACAGATGCCCTTGAGTTGTCATGCTCATGGAAGAAAGAGAAAAAAAGAAGAACACCGAGGCAGTGGACACCACAGTCTGCCCATGGTGTCTTTATTTCCTACGAGGCTATTTATTTTCTCATGGCTTTTCAACTTTCAAGCAGTTTTAATGTCATTTATACGCGTGGCTGTTCGACTTCCAACAGCTTTGCTATAAAAGAGGGCTCTCACCCTCATTCCAACACACATCATCCCAATCCATCATTCTTTCCACCGTCTAGTTAGATTTAGATTTCATTTTAGAGTGACGAGAGCAAGTAGAAGAAGAAGATTTGCGAGGAAGTGGGATCAGGTTCTGCAATTGAAAGATTCAAGCACACATTTTGGCAGAATAAACTCTTCTTTCTTCTCTTCTCTTCTCTCTTTAGATGTTATCATTTTAGAGTTGTTAGATGTTTAATTTAATCATGTGAGTAGTTTAATTTTTGTCTATGGATTTAGTAGTTTATGAAAGTGTTGTTGGATCATGTTTTAATCTAAAGAATTGTGCTTATTTTCAAGATTGGTTTGATTTTGTTCTATCAAGTGATTATCATATTGTGAGTAGATTTTTGGCAAATGTTTGCTTGCACACTTGAAACAATCGAGTGAAAAACCAAAAGGTGACATTTGATTGTTGGACTGCTTGCTAAAAACTAACATAACATTGTCTCGAAAGAGAGATTTGCATGTTAGGAGGACTAGAAAGTAATCAAAGATAATTAACTTGGATTAAGACAAATTAGTTCGAAAGAATGACTTTTGCGTAGTTTAGGCAAATTTAGTTGAGTTCGAAAGAATAGACTAAATTTTTGGATAGATTATAATTCATCGAGATTAACCGATTAGGGAAAAGTACATGGTCATCATTTTGATCCAATCAACTTTTATAACTATATAAATTCATAGGCGTTTTCCCCTTAATTGATTTGAAATTAGTGAATTGAAGTTGTTAAATTGAAACCCCTTAAATTAGTTATATTTGTTTCCTTAACTTCGTATTTTTATGAATCTAACATTTGGATTTGCTTAGCATATCTTGAGGGAATGTAGCCCAATAGATCAACCTACTTTGTGTAGGGCTGACCTTGGTTTGCTACAACGCCACCGTGCGCTTGCGACCATATTAGGTTATATTCGCATTAAAGATTTGGAGACATTACATTTGTAGAGTAAGGTATGAGATATACACTGATCATAAGAGCTTGAAATGCATCTTTACTCAGAAAGAGTTAAATATCAAATAGAGAAGATGGTTAGAGCTTTTGAAGGATTGTGACATGGAGGTTAAATGCCATCCTGGTAAAGCAAATGTAATGGCAGATGCTTTAAGCAGAAAATCTTCTAGTTCTATTATCTACCTACTTCCTTAGGAAAAGAGACTTTGAAGGGAACTTGACGCACTCCAGATAGAAGGGGTGCTACCAGGAAATCAAAACTACCTAGCAGTACTCTAGGTTACCTCCCCGCTAAGAATAAATCAAGCAGCGTTAAAAGGAAGGCCTTGAGATTATGAAAATTAGGAAGGGAGTACTAGAAGGAAGAATTAAGGAATTTCTAATCCAAAATGATGTGCTTTGGTATGGGAATAGGTTTTGCGTCCCTAACGTACTGGACCTCAACAAGGAACTGTTGAAAGAAGCACATAATTCAGCCCTTACTACCTATCCGGGAAGCACCAAAATGACTATGATTTGAAAACCCATTTCTGGTGGATAGGGATGAAAAGAGACATCGCAGACTTTATTGCTCACTGCTTCACATGTCAAAGAGTAAAAACCTAGCACCAAAAACTTGAGGGATTGCTTCAGCCCCTACCTGTTCCAGTATGGAAATTGGAGCACATCACCGTGGATTTTGTCACTGGATTACCGGAAATCACTAAATAGCATAATAGTGTTTGGGTGGTTATTGATAGGTTGACTAAGGCCACACACTTTCTAGCGATGAAAGTCACTTTCACCTTCGAGCAACTAACAGATTTATATATCAAGGAAATAGTCAGATTGCATGGAGTACCTCTCAATATAGGATCAGATTGAGATACTAAGTTTATATCTAGGTTTTGGTACAGATTTCAAAAAGCGATGGGAACTAAACCACACTTGAGTACGACTTTCCACCTTCAGTCAGATGGGAAATCTAAAAGCACTATTCAAACTTTAGAAGATATGCTAAGAGCCTGTGTATTGGAATACGCAGGAACCTGGGATCACAACTTGCCTCTGATCAAGGTTGCGTATAATAATAGCTACCATGCAAGTATTAGCATGACTCTTTTTGAAGCACTGTATGGTCGATGCTGTAGAACTCCTATTTGTTGGGATAAAGTAGGAGAAAGAGAATCCTCCAAGGTAGAACTAATCGACCAGACAATCTATGATTAAAACCATACATAAAAGGTTACAGGCTGCCCATAGCAGGCAAAAGAGTTACGCAAATATTGGGAGAAGGCCTTTAGAATTTAATGTTGGGAACCATGTATTCCTGAATGTCTCCCCGCTTAGGGGAAGCATAAGGTTTAGTCAAAAAAGGAAACTGAGCCCAAGATTCATTGGACCTTTTGAGATTCTACAAAGAGTGGGCCCGATCGCATACCAATTGGCCCTACCACTCTCGCTGCAAGGCATACACGATGTATTCCATGTATCCAATCTCCACAAGTACATTTTGGATCTAGATCATGTTATCCAGTATGAACCCCTATGAACGAAGGAGAATCTCACATATGTGGAAGAACCCATTCAGATTTTGGAAAGAATAGAGAAGAAACTCAGGAATAGGAGTATCCCATATGTTAAAGTCTTTGGAGGCATCACAAGATAAGTGAAGCAGCCTGGGAGCCGGAAAAGGAAACGCCAGAGAAGTACCCAACCTTATTCCCACCAGGAATTTCGAAGACTAATTTCTTTTAAGGGGGGAGAGTGCAATATTGTTCGTGCTAAAAACATGCTATTTTTACGATACATTTATACCTGAATTATGCTCAAATAGTTGTTATTTTTAGGTTTTTATTTGACTTTATTTTGTTTTGTAGGTATTGAATAATTATGGAAAAATGCGAGAAAATGATAAAAAAATGCCGAAGATGAAGCACTAGACAAGATTGACTTAAACCCGGCCCAAAATCCTTAACCCATTTTTTTAACCCAAAGAAAAAAAAGAGAGGAAGGAAATTAAATAAAAATAGCCCCGCCCTCACATGCTGGGCGGGTGACTCTTACCTTCCCCCTTAATCTCTCCTTCTCTCTCCTCTCGGGCTTTCAAGAAATAGAAGCCCCGAAACCCACACCCTCAAAAACCTCCATTTTCATCTTCCTAATCTCCCTCTCTCTCTCTCTCTCTCTCTTTCTCTTCGACAGTGCCACACCATCACCATCGACACTCCACAGCACGCCAGCACACCCACATCGTCCCCTATCTCCACCATCCACGATTGCTTAGATTCAAGGGTCGAGATCGAAAGAGGGCTGAGTCTAAATCAGAGGCAGCGGCGCATTTGAAGAAATTTAGGTAACAATCTAGGGTTTAATCTAGGTTTATGTTTTAGTTTTCATGTTTAATTTTAGGATATTTATTTTTAACTTCATTTTTAGCAATCTGCGGTTTGTTCTGTTTCAAGTCTTTGATTTAAATTTGTAACAACCATTTCAGGCTGAATTTGAGGTTTCTTGTTAGTTCTATTTTAGTTTTTAGATGTTTAGGGTCCACATTACACTTTCAATGGCTATTCTAGATTTCAATGTTTCAAGCTTGATTTTGAGGGCTTACGGTTGAAGGGTTGTTATTCGCCTGTTTTAGAGCTGCGTTTTTACCATTGATGGAGCTTGGCTTTATCTTGTTCATGGACATGAGATGTGGTTTGATTTCTATCCCCCATTCTATGTTAAATGCTACTGAAGAATCTCGAAATCCCTCTCCCTTGCTTTTCTATCTTTGGCTTCTGATTTGTGTTTGATATGTTTTCGGTTGGATGCTATATGCTCTGATTTAGTTTCTACTTGTCTTTGTTTGGTTATTTGCTATTTGGTAGCCCTGATTTGGTTGTGTCAGTGCTGGGCTTGGAAGTGTTGTTTCGTTATTTTGGGTTCTGGGTATGTTGTTTTCTGTCATAGTTGTTTTGCTGAAATGCAGTTTGTGTGTCCTGTTGTGATAGTACGGTTTTTGCTCAATTTTTGGTCTATTTTTCCCATTTCCATTATCCTCTATTAGTGAGATTTAGATGAACTCCATTCCAGGTTGTGATTGCTGAATTCCTGCTCGCCTTTTCCCCTTGTTTCATTGTTTCTATTATGGATAGAGTAGTACCGTAACGCTGGAATTGCCTAGGGAGAGGGTTGATGATGGGCCATGAGTAAGTGCGAATTCAGGCCTATCCAAATCTAGGGATGCCTGGTTTGATCAACAATCTTGCTCCTATTCTCTGTGTTCTTCATCTGGTTTGTGTTTCATTCTTAATTCTTAGTTTTACTTTAAGTTTCTATTTGGTTGGTCCTGGAATTTGTTCAAGTTGCAGGTTTGATTCTCTTTTTTTTTTTTTTCTTCGTTTTGTTTTTGGCTTGTTGCTTTTCTTGCTTAGAGTAAATATATCTTTCTCCTAATGTTTTAGTTTTTTAATCGTTTTTGTTAGTATTCATATGGTCTAGCTCAATCCTTTGGTTTAGTTTGTAGGTTAATCGGATGTGATTCGTTCATGACTTGTATTTAGATTAATTTAGCCTATTTCATTGTTAGGATAATTTAATTTTGTTAGGATAATTTAGTTAAACGTGACCTCATTCTCATCCTCGTCCCTATGGAAACGACCCTCAAGTACTACGATGATAGTCGTATACTTGCGGCATTTTATTTCTCACTCGAAATTACCCTACAAATACCTATGTTATTTATTTTTACGTTAAGCTAATTATGCTACTTTATGAAGTTATAAAATCACATTTTATTAATTAGATAAGTTAAATTAATATCAATGCGCTTGTGTATGTGATAATTTTCTTAAAAAGAATATTATTATTGTTATTGTTATTGTTATTATTAGTTTTGAAATTTTACGATGATTTTTAACAAGTGTTAATGAGATTATTATTGGGTACTAAATCGAGTAGATTCCCGAATATGACTAGATTGTTAAGCTTTAGGATACGTTTTGTTAATTATTAAATCAAACCTTAATATAGTCGGGAATGAGTAAAACGGTGAACGATTGCATTAACGATTTGGGTTTACAATGATGTACAAGATTGGACTAGCGATATTATTTGATAGGCAAGCCTTAACAAAAAAGGGAAAAGGGGGTATTTTTATTAAAAAATGCTACACCCCCTGTCTGGCTTCTTCTTCTTCCTCGTGAGACCCCAAGCACCATCCCCCTTTCTTTTCCTCTCCACACATGCAGCCACAAGCTCCCACACTCCATCAATTCTTCCTCTAACTAACTTGCAATCCTCATATCCGACCTCCCCAGCATCAAACAAACTGGCTACCGCGAGTTCTGGGTGAAATCAGCACAAGACCACCATGTTTGTGGTCTGTTCAGGCAAGGGTTTGAGGCCCCAAACACGTGCCCAGACTTAGCCATGCATCTCAGTCCTTAGTCACTGAATTCCTCTATAAATTGAGGCTAAATTTGCAGCACAAGCATCAGCAGTAGCATTGAAATAGTGAGTCAAAAATCAAGTCGAATTCGGTCAATTTGCTTGGGTTTGGGCATGGAAATAGGCAGAGGATCTAATTTTTTGTTGTCAAGTATCCAAATCAGTCCCAAAAGCCCCCAAAGCGGGTCCTTACCTTGAATTCGAGGGGGGTTTTTTCTTCCTCCTGAATTATCAGTAATTTCAAGCAAATTTAATGATTGTAGGTAGTTCATGCATAATTTTGTGATTGTTTTCAGGAATTGGAGGAGTTAAGGCTGAAATTTGGTAAATATGATGACGATGCTGATTCGAGTCTCATGCTTGCTAAGTTTAATGTGTTGTTTGCTAACCAGTCAACTTGGAGAATTTTGGAGTAAAATGATTATACCCTAACGTGGTCATTGAATCAGTTTAAATGTGTTTTAAATTCTATTTTGGTGAATCCATACGTATACTATTCTTATGGATATTGATTTTGCGAGCTAAACGATTAAACTGTTATGATGCTAAACCAGAATCGAGCTTGGTAGCTAAATGGTATGAGGTGGAACGAAGGAGTTGTTCGAGGTTTTTGTGGACGGGGTTGTGTGAGGAGGGGGCCTAGGATTGATATTAGCTGTTTGTGAACCCCTCCCCTCTTGAATTGATAAAATAATGTTATGTGAATGAATTGTGAATTTTAGAAAAGCTTTAAAAGGTCATTAAAAGCTTATTTATATGATTTCAAGATGCTTCTAAATGTTCATCAGTTGCCTATTTTAATTGCTAAGATGTTTGTAGCGTGAATGACCCTAAATCGTCGAATTACTCAGCTGAATGACTCAACTGACTGGTCGATACGTGTAGGGATTTGAAATGGAAATGAATAATGAGCTCGAAAATGTTTTAAGGGTTTGGCTTGTATTGTATTTATGTCTTTTTCATTTAAAGGATTGAAATGAACCTAAAGGGGGCAACTGAAGATGCTTAATTGCAAGACCTAGTTTTGAATTATATGCTAGCCAATTATTTAAGTTTTGAATTGCGAGTTCGTAGGCTCACCATGATCTTAAGAGGCTTTCCTTATTGAAAATGAAAGGGTCATAAACCATTGTTGGGGTTGTGGGTTATTTTACTGGACAAGCATAGATTTAATTACGTGAGCAACTATTAAAAGGAAGTGATGTGTAACTCATTTGAAGGTGAGACTTTATTTTTTGTGACAGTGTTCCTTTTAGTAACCTATAATGGTTTAATACAATTTTAATGGCTAAGTGCTTTAAGTAGACAAATAATAGACCCGTTTTACGGGAACCCTAATACCTATGGAGGTAGACCCATAAGTGGGAACCCTAGAAGACCCTAAAGAAGGTAATGATCTAAAATATGTTATGCCGTAGGGATAATTTGATGCGTGAGTGACGACCTTACATAGGGTGAGTGACGATCTCCGCTAACCAGTACATTATATGATCTCACCATTATAAAAGATATTTTCCTGATATATGAGAAAACGGTTTGGATTCTTACCATTGTGGGTGTTTTAAGAACTTTTAAAAGGAGTAAGGGTCTTAAAGGGGCTTGTTGGAATTATAAGTGATTCTTTAAAAGTAAAATGAATTACGACATTTACAACTTGCATGACTGAAAGGTTTTTTACCCTAACTTTGTTATTTTACTTGGCTATGTGCTTGAATGCCTGTTTCTAAGAAACTTTAGTCATTAAAGGTGTAGATACAAGCTTGAATGGCTTGGTGTGGAGTTTAGAGGTGATGGTTTCCTTGGGGAGATTTGTTTGCTTGATATGATAGTAGTATAAAAATGTTATGTGATTGCTACTAATTACTGTTACCTACAAATGTTTTGGTATTTAAGGAGTTGAGAAACACTTACTAAGCGTAGGGTTGTTCATGATTCGATTCAAATCCGGACTGGATCGAAGACCGGCTTGGACAGGACCGAACCGAATGAATTCGGCCCAATCCATGATCCACAAATTTTTTTATTCGGTCTTCGGTTCGGTCCGATACGGTCCACTGGTTCGAACCGAGGACAGAATATAAAAAATTTGAAAACCAACTTTTTACTTGTTCAATTTCGATTTTCTTTTGCAAACTTATAATTTCTCAAATGTTCAAGGATATTAATTTGTTTTTCATGGTAGAAATATGTTGAAATGGTTCACATTGAAACAAATATAAGATGTTCATATCGTAAAATTTGCTAGTGTGACAGTTCGGTCCGGTCCGGTCTGGTTTTTTCGGTCCGGTCCCAGTCGATCCTTAACTTATTCGGTTCGGTGCACGGTCTATAACTTCTCTCTTACTCGGTTCTCGGCCCAACCCAATTCGGTCAAGTCCGATCCGGGTTTGGACCGATGAACACCCCTATCTGAGCATGTGGTAGCTCATCCCTTCCTTACTTCCTTTCCATGTTCAGATTAAGCAGGTATAGAAGTTATTTTGGTGATGACCTGCTAGCAGCTTTTTGGCCAATTTCGCTTAAATGGTTGCTATGAAGTGTTTGATGTCTTGCCATCTTTGTAATTGATTATGCCTACTTGTTGAAGGTGTAAGCATATAGATGGCTCTGAACCTATGTATATGATCGTATAACTCTTGTGTTAACTAGTTTGAATGTTATTAACCCAGGTGGGTGACTCGTGGCTGTGATAATGTCACCTGGTATCTTGTTTTACCTTATTGTCAGACTATAGATACCTTTAGCTTAAGCTAAGCCGTAGAACGTTGTAAAAACTGGCCAAACTCTTGCAGTTTTGTTGCAAAATAACTAAATAACATGTTAATGTTTAAGTTCAACCTTAATAGCCTTAGGGACTTCTTTTAGAAGTCTTGGTGGTATGATGCCTCCTCGGGCGGGGGTGTTACAGCAAAGCAGAAATAGTAGTGTAGTAACATAAAGTTAATAAATCTCCCTAAAACTGCAACAAAAACAACCCAGAAAAATGAAGTAAACTCTGAGCACTTATCATTATATATGGGGATGAGGAAGCCTTCTTGTATGATTTTTGAAAAAGAAAAAAAAAGATAGAAAATTTGTTCAAAAATTGAAAAAGATTTTCCATTTTCTTGTAAATAAAGAGTTTTAGGCAGAAAATATGTGACTATTGTTGGCAATGATGTCTCTTTGCTTTGGATTTAAATAGCACATAATTAAGGTGTATATAATGGATAGAAGGTCTATGTTCTTGACAATATGGACCTGTGAGGTTTTTGAGCCTAATCGAATTGCTTTATCACTTGTGGTCATCTAGTTCCTTTAATGAGAGGCTCACTCAAAATTGTCACTCTCTAGAATTTTCTCCAGCTCTCTTTAAAATCGCACATTGTATTCGCATGATTAATGAAGGTAAAGAGGCATTCTTTGTGTATAATTGTAGCCACATTAGCCAAAAAGCCTCCCTTGTGCATAATTGTGTCCCTTGTTACCCCTTTTGAACCTTACTTATCACTATTCTTGTTGTGACCCGCCCTATTAGCCTTCGATCTTGAACATCGACACCACCCAAGCCGAGACTAATGAGTATCACTATGATGAGGGGGTTAGGAAATGATGTAGGGGAATGCATATTTGGTGTGGTCTGTGAAGAGGGGAAGAATAAAATGTTCGGGTTGACTTGAGTCCATGCAAAATTAAGAATGAGTTATTTCGATAAAAAATTTTCTTGCCAAGTGTCTCTCGTTTTGAAAAAGAAGAAAAAACAAAAAAAGGGAAAAAACGATAAAGTACAACAAAGCAAAAATGAGAAGCTTTATTTTGAAAAAAAAAAGGGAAAAAAAGAATAGAAGAAAAGAAAATAGAAGTCTAGGCATTGATGGTTTATGTGACATCTAGAGTATTCAAATTATCATTTCACATTGTGAGATAGGGTGTGATTATAAGGGATATGTATTGATGGTAGTGAACGTGATAATTCATTAGTGTGGATAGTTAGCTCCTCATTTCCAAAATGTGATCCCTTCCTCAAACCTCAGCCTAGCCCCCTTACAACCTTCAAAAAGTCCTCTTGATCATCAAAGTGCATGTGCAACTATGTGGTGGAGAATGAGAACTAGACCAAGCTTATGGTAGAGTGCATTTTTAGTGTGTTAAGCATGAGTGCATCCATATCAGTAACTTTCTCATTCACTTTATCCAATTCATTATAACCGGGAGCGGGATATGATTGATCCACATATGGTTGAGGAGGAGGTCCCCTAGGAGTGTTGTATGCCCCTTGGAAGGGTGGCTTTTGATATGCTGAAGATAAGGAGTTTTCTTGAAAACCCCAACCTTCACTGTTGGGCATTAAAGCATCAGGCCAATTCCATGAGAAATTGGGTTACTTAGCCCACCAAGGGTTAAAGGTAGCAGAGAAGGGATCAAATTTTTAACTTTAGAAGGCTGCATTCACATGACCTTATTTTTTGCTTATAGCCTTCCGTTGAGCAAATAGGGGTTAAGCACTTAGCGAGTGATCGGATGATTGACATTGAGAACATGAGACCATTTAAGGAGGGGGACATTTGGATGGTGCTTGAGACAACACAAAACTCGTTAACATATTTTCATGGGTCGAAAATCAAGTGTCAATGTCTGTGGTATCCGTGACTGCATGAACCCCCTCCCTTTTGGTTATTAATCCTAGCAACTAAACTCTCATCCCTCGTGGTTTCCCATTACATGATATTTTCCGCTAACTCTTTTCGGAAATCCCAAGCCTCAGTCTCATTCTTGTTCAAGAAACCACCTTGGCATATAGATTCCACCATTTTCTAATGGCTTGGTCAACAGTCTCATAAATGATTTCACGTAAATGCTAACGTCCTATACCATGGTGTGGACATTGAGCAAGCAAGAGCTTAAACCTTTTAAAGTACTTCTAAAAGGACTCTTTCTCATATTGGACAAGGTGGTTGATTTCATTCCTTAATTTCATGGTTTTACCAAGTGGGAAATACTTTCTTAAGAAAATCCTTAAAAACCCAACCCATATGGAAATGGAGTTTGCCGAGAGAGAATACATCCACTTTTTTGACAAGTCTTTTAATGCAAAAGGAAGGAAATGCAACCTAACAATGTCTTGGGGCATATTAGTGAATTGCGTGATTGAGCATACTTCTTGAAATTCACTTAGGAATAGGTAAGCATCACAATCTCCACTGAATTTGGGAAGCATGGTTGTGTATTGAGGACTGAAAGCAAATTAGACACCCTCACCAAGTTATGGAATTTGAAAACAGAATTAGTGGATCTTGGTGGGTAAAAGATTTGGCTAAGGATCCTTAGCGCCAAAGGAGCAGGACGTGGAGGCCCTTGAGCTTCTTCCAACGCCGTTTCTTTGAAATCAAGCTCTATGGTTTGGTTTGCTAAAATGTGAGGTGGTGGTCTTTTAACACGAATTAACCTCCCACAACTAGGCGACCGTGTCCAAGCACTCATTCATTCTCATTTTCTCTTTTTATGGTTTTCTTTTTCTTAATTTTCTTGAATGTTTTTTTTTTTTCAAAATGATCAAAATTATGCTATGTACAATAATTAACTCTAAATCAAAAGCAAATCTAGCATCATCATCCCCAGTAATGGTGCTAATTTGTTGGTACTATTTTTAGGTGGCGAAAAAGGGCTAAAAGTCATCCTCAGGGGTGATTTATGATGAGCTTAAGATTGATTTAATTGAGATTGTGGTTTCAATTTAACTACACTAAACTATTCTAACATGCAAACTTAATCTACTTTTTCTAGTAATGAAGTTCCAAAGCAATTAACAACAATGAACACTAGTATAATGTAACTATCATTCTCTGAGCACATTGAAAAACACATAGCATGTAAAATGGGGTGATCGGGGCTCAACATGCCCCATGGAACAACATGGCCACGAACATTCTTCAAAAGATCACTCCAAAAAGAAGAACCTAAAATAAGCTACTACTAACCCTAACCAGTGCAATAAAAAGGCAAACGAAAGAAGATTTCCCATGCTTTTACATCAATTAATGATCAAGGTTAGGCACACGAAAACCATCACCAAGTCTTGATTAGCTCCTCTAGCAATGTTTCTTCAAGTTTGCAAGAACCTAGTCTATCTCAATGGTGTTGATGATCAAAATAGAAGAATGAAAAATCAAAAGAAGGGATGTTCGAGTTTTGAGAGGTGGATTTAGGTCTCAAATCCTTTAGGATTAAAACCTAAATCCCCCTACGACCCCCAATACACCAAACTCATATTCGCAGAACAGTAGGCGCGCTTAAAAGTAGAGTCTTGGAGGAATTTAGGAAAGAGAAGATGTGATTATGTAATAATGAAATGAAGAAACAAGGAATTTGCAACAAATTTATTCCAAGGCTTAAACTTTAAGGGTTTTCATTAATAGGGAAGCTAAGAGAGAGTTCACAACACTAAGTTAGAGAGAGAAAATAGCTGCTAACCTAAGCTACCCTAAAAAATGCCAAAAATCCCCTTTTAAAGCACTTACATCATCACGTTAAAAAAAAGGGCAGAGCATATGGGGCATGATCAAGCCATGTGGCATGGTGCACCCATGCCGATTCTCTGTCCATGCTTCTCCTTTCCTTTGTTCCATGACACGCCCTTGCTAGATTTGGCAGGTAAGCTTCAAGATGGGTTGGGCTTTGCTCCAAGTGGACTTTTTCTCTCATTTATACCCATAAAACATAAAACACCATTAATTAGCTAATTTACAGGTTATTTATAAGCTAAAATCTAATGTAATGAAGGTCAAAACTTTGCCTAATCAAGAACCAAACACTTGACTAGGTCACAAGGGCCTTAACAGCCTTAGGAAGTTTCTTATGAATCATCTCAATGTTCCGATCATGAACTCTTGATCTTACAAACCACATATAGCATATGACAAATGACCACGTATACGAGGTATTAGTCAAAGTCCAAACAAGACTCCACAACCACTAAATTATGTAAGCAAGAATCAGTAGTGGTTGATCACTTAACTTTAATGTCATCCTTCAGCCATGTATCATCACTACAATGACGTACAAAGTGATGTAGTTGTTTGGCATCCATAGACTGCACATAATAGGCTAAGGCTTAGTTTGCCAACCAAAAGGAAAAATTCGAACCATGCAAACATGTCAAATACCCACATATGATTTCAATAACATTTTAGGAACTCTGCTAAACCTAAGACTGAAATTTATGAAACTAACAATGAACCAAGAAATAACTCTAGGTTTGAACCCCAACAGTTCGTTATAACCTAGAAGCATCCTAAACTTACAAATTCGATAATCAAAATCGTTAAATGTAGGTTCGCACAACCAAGCCACGTAAAACTTCAAATCCACCAAATTGGGTATGAAGCTCAAAATTATAACTCAACGGTGCCAAAATTTAGGCAAACAATGCCGAAGCAATGGATGGTTAGAGTAGTTATCGCCCAATTTGATGAAGAAATGAAGCCATAAAGCCCAAAAGAGATGGCTAAGATGACTCTAGGAGGAGAAAAGGTCAAAAATGAATTAAGAAAGAAGAAGAGGAATCGTGGTAGGCATTTTATGGGCTTGTCCCTTCCAACTTTTGAATTTTCTTGGTAGCTTGACCTATCGGCAAGAAAACAAATAAGTAATTCTTCCACCTAGTAACAAGTAGGAACCCCTAGCAACTACTATTGGGTCCTTAAACATGCCACTAAAGTGGGTGACCCTCCACATCATGATGCAACCTCAATGTGTGACCAAGTAGCATACCAGATCATGCCAGCTATATGTAGGCCCCCACAGAGTATTAACAATGTTTGCCATTTGCATAAGGTGGAACCTAACATCAGTAAGAACCACTCTAAATTTGATCCTCTCCAAACAATATCGGTCTATATGTGTTGACATTTCAAGCTTTGAAAAATGATTTTAGGCCTTGAGCCTTGTCTGCCTCATACTTAGACCTCATCCTCATTTTCGCAAAAGCTACAGGACCATCCAAGTGCGGAAATGTTTTCGAAGCCTTCGGCCTTGTTTTATAGGCATGCAATGTCTAACCCATGAAAATGTTTTTAGGCCCAAAGCCTTACCTTTTTTTTTTTTTTTAAGGCACGGGACCTTTAAACCTTGAAAATGATTTATACCCTGAAGACTGCAAAAATGATTTTCTCCATAGTAGATACCTGCATATTCACTCCTCCTTCTGTTCCTATCCTTGCATGACATCATTTTACTTTGGTCTTACTAAAAGGCTCTACCAAAGTAAGCCCTCCTATAGATAGCGAATTCATGTCCCCATGGTAAGCCGTACAATTGTACATCATGTGCATTTTCACCTAGTGATGATAAATACCTAGCATATTAAGACTGAATCAATAATATAGTTGAGGTCCTAAGAGCTAGTATGCATAAAAAATATTTTAGTAGGTCATAAAATTCCATAAACCTGTAAAAGTCTTATAAAATTGAGAACTTCGAAAAAGGATCACAAAAATGGCTAAAAGCTTAGAGTCTGAGCAATTTGCTGAGGTGGTGCTCAAACAAGAGGCTTTACATACCGTAAGTGGGAAAAGTGACCTATTGATTTAGAGAGTACACAACCACAAGAGGGGGGGTGAATTGTGGTGTCCGATTTTCGCAAGTTACTGGCAAACAGTCTTAGGCCCTGTTCGCACAGGTTGTTCCTGAGATAAGCAGAAGCGAAAATCCAACAAAATTGAATGTGGAAATAATGGACACAGGATTTTTACGTGAAAAACACCTCTAACCCAACTGAGGTTAAAAACCACGACCTACCTCCTGTAGGATTCAAACACTTCACTAAACGGGCTAATCACGTTACAATAGTAACACACCTTATTACAAATTGCAACCCACGTAACCGTCTTCCCTAAGGCAGGTTACCCCACGTCCAAAATCCCCTTGATTTGGACATACACTCAACTCACTTTTGTGAAAGAAGAGTATAAAGAAAAACACCCTATTACAATGCTTCTCAACCAAGCTAATATAGGGTATAATGAAGTCCTAGTGTGCCAACTTTGAAAGCTCAAATAACTCACTCACTAGACACGGTTTTCTTTTTTTTGAAAACCGATGCTTCTATCGTTCTAAGAAGCGACTTTATATAGTGCTTGGAAAAACAATTCCTCAAATTTTGGGAAACTAAAATCCCTAAAGAATATAGAATTCTTTAGCCACAAGGGATGAGGAAATATGAGCTGGAAACACTTTCTAAACCGTGTGCATAAGGTGGTGATTCTCAGCAACTAGGCCATGTTTTTCTCAACAACCTTATCCACTTGCCAAAAATTGGATATTCTTTTTATTCAAAAAAGATTTTGCAAATCCCCTTAGATTTTAATAACCGTTTTTAGGATAAGGGGTAAGATACTCCATAAAAAATCTTTCTTGCAAATCCTTGAAGAAGCTGCTCAAAATTCAAAAGATAAAAATCGTGCAAAACAGTTTTTCGCAGCTTATTCTGGAAACACCCTGATCACCCTGTTCCCAGGATTGTTCTGAAGGGTGATCCGAAATATTTACCAAAAGAAAACAAAACCGTTTCAAGTAAGTGGTAAGTTAAGAGTTTCTGATTGGCATATTAACAAGAGTCTAAAAATATAAAACCAAATTAAATCAAGACATCTTGTTGTAACCACTAGTCATCTTGTAGAAAGACGAATCTGCTGCAAACACTTCACAGGACCTGCTCCTCATGGCTGCACTTATATCCTATGCTTCAAACACTTCACAGGACATGTTTCAAACACCTTACAGAGCCTGTTCTTCATGGTTGTTCTTACGTCGCTGACTTGAGTACCTGTTCTTGATAAACCATTAGTCAAGCAGTTTTAATATATTGAAAAACAGCAGTAAGGCCCTGTTGGTAAAGTTTGTTTGGAACAACAACACAACTACAACACTTAGATTTGTTATCATCAAAACCTTATACATTCTAATAAATTCCCCCTTTTGATGATGACAAACCAAGTGACCATATTGACTTTCAAGGACAATTGAAGTGATTAGTGCCAATTATTTATAGGACCGACAATTCACATGAAGCAGTCAGTATCGAAAAAGTGTAAGAAATTTAACTCGTCCATGGCAAAACTAAAACAATATTGGTCATCCTATCCTCCCCCTTTTGGCATCATTAAAAAGTAGGGGCGAACCGTCAAACATAGGGTGTTTGATATCACCACCACTTGGGTAATGGAGGAAAGTCAACAGGCGATACACTCAAGTGTGTTGGTACGGTAATGAGATTGGCCATCCTAGTCACACACAAGCAATTCACAACAGAAAGCAAGCAAGGCAAAGCCAATCAAAAAACAAGATAACCTGTCATTCACCAAATAAGTGCAACAGAAAGCACAAACTGGCAAGGGAGGATAACCAAGAGAAGTGAGAACAGGCTATGAGAACAACAGATGGGGGGTGATTAGAGAGCAGGATGGGAAAAGTTTGCTGAGAGGGAAGAGAGAAGGGCGAGGAGATCTTCATGGCACTTAGCATTTAGAGCTTTTTTCTCGTCCAGGGCAGCCTTCACAGCAGTAGGCTCAGCACTGAGTCGAGAGTTTTCCTGCAGAGCAGCCTCAAGTTTGATTGAGAAATTGCCAGAAACAGGAGGACGGGTGGTTTTTGTCCTCTGTTCTGATGCAGACCTCTCAACCAAAGTGTATCCACACCCCATAAAGGTGCTACTCCCAATCTCATCAATGAACTGAGCTCCCACCTTCTTCTACAATGTCACCCCAAAATGCTCAAAGACACTAGTCAGGAAGAAACCATACCCCAGGTCATGTTCCCTGGAGGTGTTTGCAATTCTTGCAATATGTCGAACCATGATGGCAGGAAGGTTGATTTGCTCTTCCTTGTCCATCAGGTCCATAAGATACTGATCCATGGAATCGGCAAGATTGCGACCCTGGCCCCAATGAATGACATTCCTGATAATAAACCAAAACATCAATTGATGGAGCGATGTCATATCCCCTTTCTTCACGGACTTGGGTGTTTGCAGGCTTGGTTGCTGGCTAAATTTCTGGGAGAGCTCCAGCAGCCTGGCTGTCCCTAGAATAGTCTTGTCTTCTCTCACATATATATCAAAGCCCGTGGAGGGAATCCCCAGAATTTCCCCTAATATCTTCGCATCAAAGTGAAGCTGTTGCCCATTAATAATACTTGTCACCACTCCTTCGGTGACAGTGCAGTTGGCATAGAACTCTGCCGAACTCATGTACAGAACACGCCAGCTGGGTGTTTGTAAACAGCTCATACCACCCCTGTGCACGCAGCTTGTGCAGAAACACCTCCAGACCCTGTTCCTCAAAATATTTTACCTTGATAATTTTGCCCCTGACTACCCGTCTCTAAAGCAGTTGGGTCAGTTTGGCTGAGATTACGGATGGGGTAGACTTCTTGGCTCTTTTAGGTTGAGGCTCAGTAGGAGGGTCTTGGGTGGAGGCCTGTTTGAGAGAGGCTTTTCTCTTGGGAGTTTTGAGGGGTGATGGTTTGGAGGGTAAAGTGGAGGTTGATTTTGGTGCAGGCAGAGGCTTATCCTCTGAGGACTCTGAGAACACGGGAGTGCCCTGTTCGAAGGTGGTGTTCTCAGTGTCGCTATCTGATGAAGGCTCAGAGGAGGAATCAATTTCCTCAACAACAAGGGATGTCTGTTTGGCAGGTTGAGGCGTGGATTGGAAAGCAATTCGGGCTGATTTTCTAGTTGGCCTGGTTGTGGGTTTGGTCGAAGAGGAGATTTATGGTTTTGGTTTAACAGGGGTTTCACTTCTTGAGGGTTCTTCAGTCTGGCCGCTTTTAGACCTTGATGGTGGTCGTGTTCTTGGCATTCTAGTACGCCTAGCCACAATTTTGTATCGTTTATGTTTCTCACCGGTTGGTGGTACCGGTGTGGCTTGTTCATGTTTCACAAGAGACTCCTCGATTTGACCACTACTTCCCCCTTCTTCTTTTGACAAATACTCCCCTAGGTCATCCCTAAAAATCTCAGGCCCTGTTTCTGGCCCTGTTTCCTGCTCTGGAAACAGCCCAAGCGAACTGATGTCATCGAGTCCATGATCGAATAGAAAGATTTCATCTAAAGGCCCAATTTCTCTTTCAGATGCCCCAACAGGTTCTTAGGGTTTACATGCACCCAGTTCACTAAACAAAATCAAATCCCATCCAAATTTATAGGGGATGTCTTCCAATTTTAGATCCACTGTTCTAAGGTCTATGCTCTTTAAAAACCCAAAAGGTTTATAGACAATAGGTCGAAGAGGTTCAGTAGTTTTACCTTCCATGAGAGCTGTCAGAAATTGTGTAGGAGCAAACAGGGCTGTGGCTGTTGCAAAGCTGTGCTTGGTGATCTATTGCCCTGGGTCACAGTCGAGGAGCTCTCAGTGCTGATGGGGGATGCCATTTTTCCAGAGAGATGAGAGAGATTAGGGTTTCCTGAACAGGATTTCAGAGCACGAAGGATTGTGGTAGAAGTGAGAGATTTGAAGCAAGTTTGAAGAGAGATTTTAAAGAAAGAGAAGCGTGCAAAATCTTTTAAAGATTTTGCCCGTTTTGCAACGGGCTTTAGCATTAAATTAGGCCGCGCACGCCTTGGGAAGATGTTAGGCAATTCTCAATTTGTTGCACACATTTGACAAACAAGAGGCGTACCTGTTCCTGGAGCTTATTCTTGAGATTACTTGCTCGGTAACATGGGACAATAAGGGCAATCTCATTAGACCTCAACGAGTGTCAGCAAGTTGCAAACCTCACATATGCTAAACATAGCACAGAAGTTGATCGCAAACAAAAATTTAACATGTTGTGCCCATAACTTTTAAGTTTTGCAAACAGGGAGAGACAACAGGTTGGTCAGGTTGTTCTAATTAAGCCTAGTTCGAGTCTATTCCTTTCAAATTGTTCTCTACCTAATGCTTTTGTGAATATATCAGCAATTTGATTTTCAGTGGCACAAAAATTCATTGAGATCACTCTTTTTTCAACATTGTCTCTTAGAAAATGATGTCGAATGTCAATATGTTTTGTTCTTTTGTGTTGACATGGATTTTTGGCAATGTTAATTGCACTTGTATTGTCACAATAAATAGGAATGCATCCTATGTCAACACAAAAGTCCTTGAGTTGTTGTCTTATCCATAATAACTGAGCACAACAAGATGCAGCTGCCACATACTCAGCTTCTGCTGCGGACAAGGCAACAGAGAGTTGTTTCTTGGTTGCCCAAGATACCAAACAAGGTCCAAGAAAGTGAGCCATACCTAAGGTGCTTTTTCTATCAACCAAGAAACCTGCATAATCAGCATCAGCATACCCAACAAGATCAAAGTTGCAACCTCTAGGATACCATAAGGCTAGATCAGGTGTATGTTTTAAGTATCTTAAAATCCTTTTTACAGCCTTAAGATGAGTTTCTTTAGGGTTAGACTGAAAACGTGCACATAGACCTACACTGAAGACAATGTCAGGTCTACTAGCCGTTAGGTATAGGAGTGACCCAATCTGAATCTGTAAGGGCTTCATTAATATTCTTAGGCTTAATTTTTGATAGAAAAGCATAGAAAGCACAGAAATTTTTGAGTTTAGATCTAGTTTGAACTCCTGCATTAATATTAGACAAAATTTGATCAAGAGGATGTGAACTTTGGTATTTCTATGATCGTGGTGAAAGGGGGTTCATAGACTCGCTCTCCATCATAGCTGGAATACTCGGTGAAACAAGTTCAGAACCTGTTCTCGAGCCTGTTTGGGAGCTTGTTCCTGGATTTATCCCTGAAGGATTCGGCTGATGTTGTCCCGAATAGGGTTCCACCCTGTTTCCCCCTGTTTGGTTCACACCTTGCTTACCTTCCTGAAGAACAGCTTCAGACCTTGATTCCTCAGGTTGATCCTTACCTTGATCATCTTGAAACAGCACGTCTTTTCTAACAAGACCTAGTTTGAGGTCTTCCTCCTGTGCATCATTCTCACTTAGAGAGTTAGTTTCATCAAAAAGCACATGCACACTTTCCTCAACACACAAGGTTCTCTTATTAAACACTTTGTATGCCTTATTGTGCGAGGAGTAACTAAGGAATATTGCTTCATCACTCCTTAGATCGAATTTCCCTAAGGCAACCTTTCCATTATTATGCACAAAACATTTGCAACCAAATACTCTTAAATGCAAAATATTTGGTTTTCTTCCTTTGAGGAGCTCATAAGACGTTTTGTTAAGAATAGGTCTAATCATGCATCTATTTATAATGTAACATGATGTATTCAAAGCTTCAGCCCAAAAGTTTCTAGGAAGACCACTAGCAACAAGCATTGTTCTAGTCATGTCCTCTAGAGTGCGATTTTTGCATTCTACCACCCCGTTCTGTTGGGGTGTTCTTGGAGCTGAAAAATTATGATCAACACCATGCTCATTACAATAATCAATAAAGCTCGAATTTTCAAATTCTGTACCATGGTCAGACCTTAGGCATACCAAAGAGTGTCCTACGGTCTTTTCAGTCTTTTTAATGAAAGTAAGAAATTTTTAAAAGTTTCATCTTTAGAAGCCAAAAACAGAGTCCAAGTGAAACGAGAGTAGTCATCCACTATCACAAGCACATACCTCTTACCACCTCTGCTCATGATCCTCATTGGACCACATATATCCATATGTATCAATTTAAGAGGTCGAGTAGTGCTTACACACCTTTTAGATTTAAATGAATTTCTGACTTGTTTGCTTTTGGCACATGCATCACATACCTTGTCATCATTGAATTTGATGGAAGGTAAGCCTACCACTAAGTCTTTGGTTACAAGTTTGTTCAAAAGCGAGTGGCTTACATGACCGAGCCTTTTGTGCCAAAGCATAACATCATCATTTAGGGCACTCAAACAAGTCAAATTATTTTGGGGAAGAGTATAAATACACACTTTATAAACATTTTTGTGTCGCTTCCCCCTCAACACAACATCTCCTGTGTTCATATTTACAACCAAGCAACGTGTTGGAGAGAACACTACTAGGTTGTCTTTGTCACACAGTTGGGACACACTTAGCAAGTTGTGTTTTAATCCATCCACAAAATAAACATTGTCAATTGAATAGGAGAGTGACTCACCTATCTTACCTATGCCGACAATTGTCCCGGATTTTCCATTTTCAAATGCCACACTCCCACCTTCTGAAGCTGTAAGCGAGAGAAAATTGGATCTTTCACCAGTCATATGCCTCGAACACCCACTGTCAACATACCACAGCTGCTTGTTCCCTAGACTATTCCCTGCACTGTTTGCTGGGTTGTTTGCTGGGTCGTTCTCTCTCACTTCAGCCTACAAAACAAATCAAGGGTTAGCTTTGGGAACCCAGATCCACTTGGGTCCCATTCCTTTAGAGGTACAAATCTCATCTTTCCTAGCCCATATTTGTTTTACATACACTGAGTTCCTTTTAATGGCATACTTTCTTGAGGGACAAGTATAACGGTAATGACCCGTTTTACCACAGTGATAACATACAATATTCTCAGATAATCCTACATATTTTGTATTCACTGGGTAGGTCATCTTAGGCACAAAACCTAGTCTTCTTCTATTTCGACTATGATGGGTGTTTAACCATTCAAGTGCTTGCGAGAACCTGTTCCAGAGCTTGTTTGTGGCAAGGTCTGATTCCATTTGTTTCATTTTCTCAAGCAAGTTTTTATTTTCTACAAGCAAGGACTCGACCTTACCTTTTAAGTCAAGGGATTCTTTTTCCAGCTCAGTCAATTTAGTGGAACAAGTCTCTTCTTTCATGAGTAGAGTTTCTTTAAGCACATTGATGTTTTCATGCAAGGCAAGAGTTTCTTTGTCAACTTCAAGTTTTTCTAATTTAAGGGTTTCATTTTCAAGTTCTAGATCTCGAACATCCCTTTTTAATTCAGCACATATATCCATTATAGTGTACACTAATTCCTCAAGAGTTGATTTATTTAGACCCCGTACCTTGTTCTTGAGTTGAGTCAGACTGTCTGTTGATCCATCATCTGAATCAGTGTCACTTCTTGCCATGAGTGCTACATCAGCTTCCCCAGCTTCAGACCCTTCCTCATCCTCGCTTGAGTCTCCCCAGGCTGCGAGCATAGCTTTTGAGAACCTTTTCGCTGAGCTGCTTACACCTTGTTTCCTCCCCTGTTTTCTAGGGTGTTCGGGTTCTTGTTCTTCCTTGTGCAATGGGCAATTTCTCACAATGTGGTCCAGTTTGCCACACTTGAAACACCCGGAGAACTGTTCCCGAGAGGTGTTTCTGGCCTTGTTGAAGTCCTTCCTTTTGCTATTTTCTTTGATTTTCTTGAAGAACTTCTTGAACTTTTGAGTGATCATGGCAATCTCCTCCTCATCAGAATCAGAATCATCTTCTAACGCCTTTAGTGCAAGACCTCGATCTCTCTTTGTCTCATCTTTCTGTTGAGAATTTTTCCTAAGTTCATACGTTTGGAGGTTGCCAATCAGCTCATCTAGGGTGATCTTGTTATGTCCTTAGCTTCTTGGATGGCCGTGACTTTCGCTTCCCAAGAATGAGGTAAAATTCTTAGGATTTTCCTCACCAATTCTTCGGTGGTGAAGGATTTTCCCAGGGATTTCAACTCATTTGTTATGTGAGTGAAGCGAGTGTACATGTCCATCACACTTTCACAATCACCCATCTCAAACAGCTCATATTTTCTCATAAGCAATTCAATCCGGGATTGCTTTACCTGATTGGTCCCTTCGTGAGCTATTTGCAAAGCATCCCAGATCTCCTTGGTCGACTCACATTCAAATATGTGAGTATATTCATCAGGACCTAGGTCGAAATATAGGAGTTTCTTGGCCTTGGCATTCTTCTCCATCATCTTGTAATCTTCATCATTGAATTCCTTAGGCTCCTTGGGGATTGACTTTCCATCTTCAGTTATTTTCCTTGGGATGAGTGGTCCATTCTTGATGAGCATCCACAACTCATAGTCCTCGGCTTGGATGTAGTTTTCCATCCTATTCTTCCACCAACCATAGTGTTGGCCATTGAAGTATGGTGGTCGAGTTATGGATTGACCTTCAAGCATGCCTTGTGGGGTACTCATCTTCAAGGATCTCTCAAGGTGTTAGCCTTTCAAAGGAGAACCTGCTCTGATACCACTTATTGATTTAGAGAGTACACAACCACAAGAGGGGGGTGAATTATGGTGTCCGATTTTCGCAGTTGCTGGCAAACAGTCTTAGGCCCTGTTCGCACAGGTTGTTCCTGAGATAAGCAGAAGCGAAAATCCAACAAAATTGAATGCGAAAATAATGGACACAGGATTTTTACGTGGAAAACACCTCTAGCCCAACTGAGGTTAAAAACCACGACCTACCTCCTGTAGGATTTAAACACTTCACTAAACGGGCTAATCACGTTATAATAGTAACACACCTTGTTACAAATTGCAACCCACGTAACCGTCTTCCCTAAGATAGGTTACCCCACGTCCAAAATCCCCTTGATTTGGACACACACTCAACTCACTTTTGTGAAAGAAGAGTATAAAGAAAAACACCCTATTACAATACTTCTCAACTAAGCTAATATAGGGTACAATGAAATCCTAGTATGCCAACTTTGAAAGCTCAAATAACTCACTCACTAGACACGGTTTTCTTTTCAAACTTTTAAGCTCATGAACACTGAATTTTTCTTTTTTTTGAAAACCGATGCTTCTATCGTTCTAAGAAGCGACTTTATATAGTACTTGGAAAAACAATTCCTCAAATTTTTGGAAACTAAAATCCCTAAAGAATATAGAATTCTTTAACCACAAGGGATGAGGAAACATGAGCTGGAAACACTTCCTAAACTGTGTGCATAAAGTGGTGATTCTCAGCAACTAGCCCATGTTTTTCTCAACAACCTTATCCACTTACCAAAAATTGGATATTCTTTTTATTCAAAAAAGATTTTGCAAATCCCCTTAGATTTTAATAACCGTTTTTAGGATAAGGGGTAAGATACTCCATAAAAAATCTTTCTTGCAAATCCTTGAAGAAGCTGGCTCAAAATTCAAAAGATAAAAATCGTGCAAGACAGTTTTTCGCAGCTTATTTTGGAAACACCCTGATCACCCTGTTTCCAGGATTGTTCTGAAGGTGATCCGAAATATTTACCAAAAGAAAACAAAACCGTTTCAAGTAAGTGGTAAGTTAAGAGTTTCTGATTGGCATATTAACAAGAGTCTAAAAATATAAAACCAAATTAAATCAAGACATCTTGTTGTAACCACTAGTCATCTTGTAGAAAGACGAATCTGCTGCAAACACTTCACAGGACTTACTCCTCACGGCGGCACTTATATCCTATGCTTCAAACACTTCACAGGACATGTTTCAAACACCTTATAGAGCCTGTTCCTCATAGTTGTTCTTACATCGCTGACTTGAGTACCTGTTCTTGATAAACCATTAGTCAAGCAGTTTTAATATATTGAAAAACAGCAGTAAGGCCCTGTTGGTAAAGCTTGTTTGGAACAACAACACAACTACAACACTTGGATTTGTTATCATCAAACCCTTATGCATTCTAACATAACCACAAGAGTGGCACATTGCCTTCTATTGCAATCCTTATAAACAATTCTCTCAAAATAGTAGAAACGATAGTGGCACCATGCAGTAAGAGTGACGTTAGTTTGGTGGCAATATTGGCCACCCAGCGGCGACTACTAACTCGTAAATGCTATACATACTCCCTATTACAAATTTCCCACATGCTTAATGGTGATTAATGGAATCTAGCTAATTTAGTGGCTAATTGCTGTTAACGCTTGGGTGAAATCGATTACACATTTTCAATGCCATTTATTTAATGTTTGATTAGAGAATTGATTTGTCAAATTTTCTTGGTTTTTATTATGATTTAACGCTTTGTTAAGTTAGATCCTTTGTGTAGCATGGCCACCATACTGGCACTACAAGAGGAGGTCCCCTCATATTACACGTAACCTCATAGATCTAGCACTTCAAAAGCACTCGATACATTTTAATTTGAAAGAAAATGATTGTGAGAATGTTGGTTAAGCCTTGGGAAGCCCTAGGCTGACCTGTGATCATCCATCTATGACACTTTTCATAAAAGCTAGTTAATACGTTACCTAAGGAGCAACATGGCAGAAACATAGGAGTCCACATAGATGATATGATACCCAAATCAAGGCTTCAGGAGAAAGATCTAGGCAATTGAAGGGAGACATCCAGCATACTCTAAATATAAAGCAAAATTTCAAGGAGTAAGCCTTTTGGGTAAGAGCCAAAAAAGTTCTTAGGCTTCATAATAAACTGAAAACTCAAAGGCTATTGAATCACACTAGAGGGGGGTGAATAGGGTGATAATCAAAGCCACAAATTAATTGAAATAAAGAGTGGAAAGATAAAGATGGACAAGACACAAGTATTTTTTAACGAGGTTAGCCTCAACCAGGCTTAGTCGTCGCCTAGAGTTGCCTAATTCGAGGATTAACCCAATTTTATTAGGAGTGATAGTTATAACTCTAGAGTACACCTTACTCTACCTTTTAAGTCATAAGTTGAACCCTTCAACTATACTTGGTAGAGTTGACCCTTCAACTTTATAATCCCACCCAATCACAACTTGAACAATATAAGTAAATTGAATGAATAACAAATCAAGGCTCAATGTATGCTTGTGAATATTGATGTTTGTACTTGCTCATCTCTTGTGTGCTTCCAGGTAGCAATCCCTCTCCTTTTTATGGGCAAAACATGTTAAAGAAGTTGGAGAGAAACATGGTAAGTGATAGTTTCACCAAAAAACAATTCTTCATATCGTTTTAAGACCTTGAACCTGCCATTTCAAGCCCTTGGATTTTGTTGTTCTGCTCAACAATTTTCTCTTGATCTCTAATAACTAGTTTTCTTAATTGTTATAGAGGGTCTTAGTTGAGAGAATCATCTAGAAGCATGCTTATTTTGCAGCACAATCTTTCAAGATATTATATCACAACATAATATCATATTGAGAGCAAATCTTGACATTTGATAAATATAGCTCCACAATCTCATATTTTTAGCAGCACCAAACTGATTGTTCAAGATTTCAAATCAATCAATTCTGATTCAAACAAATTAAACATATGTCTTTCATTCAAAATCCAAAATAGGGTTTTAAGGGAGTCAACAATCTCCCCCTTCTGGATGAAAGGCAATATTTTTCTTTTGTTTAATCTAGAGCAAGTATCACCTAAAGGAAAGAGATCATTCTTGCATAAGTACTGGATTTTAGATACTTACCATGCATCATAATTTAACTTTGTAAACTTTGCAATCTTACTAGTACTTCCAACATTATCCACAAGCTTACCATACATTCACAACTAGACAAGCTTTGCATCACTTACAAAGCCTTAAAAACTGTTCTCCTCCTTAAGGGGGTGACCAATAATATGTTGGTTCATACACGTGGGATCAAAATGATTAAAACAGAGCATTTATAAACCAAAGTGGAAATCAAAGAGAGCTAAAGCTTGGATAAAGTGGGGATTAGAAGATGTTAATTGAAGCTAATATCACAAGATCTCAAATTGAATTTCCAAGCATATCAACCATATTTGGAATACTTTTAGGAAAAAAAGCAAGGTCAACTATAATTTGCAATTTTACAAGATCCCAAAAATTTGAGAAAATTTGATGTCACAAAAATATCATATAAGAGATTTTGAAAAAATTTCCACGAGCCCAAAGAGGAAGGAATTCAATCAGATCTGAATAACCTTCATTTGGGGTGAACTGTTTTATTTATTTTTTATAGATAACTTATAGTTAAGGCCTTGAAATTGAAAGTTCAAACCCTTGATTCAGTTGCACTGAAAAATACCAGTTTCTACCTGCAGTTCAAAGCCTTGAACTATGCTTTAAGGCCTTGAAATTTTCATTATTAAGGAGATAACATTTTTATTGGCCTACAATAACTCAAAAATAGAATGAGTACTTAGAGGGGGCTCCCCCTCAATTTATGCATCAATATTAAGAAATCTCCCCCTTCAGGATACCAAAGTTCGTCATCGGCTTTCACAACAATAGGTCAAACCTATTTGGCCTTGACATCAAATTTGGGTCTAATGTAGGTTGTGATCATATTTTGTGGTCTTGTTCCTATTGGTACCCAAACTTGGACGATTTTGGTATTTGGCTTTCTAAGAAGACATGAATAAGGAATATGATGCTTCCTTAAGCAATAATGCATGTAGTGTGAGTTTGATTTTAGATATCTCATGAACAAAGAAGTTTTTGTAAGTTTTCTTTTTGTTGAAAGGGTTACATCCAATACCTTATTTGTTGAAGGGCATCCTTTGGGAGCCCAGTAATTTGTCCAAGTTATCCTGTCCATTAGAAAATTTTAACACCACCTTTCAAGTCCTTCATATTTGGATTGACGCTCTTTCTTTTCATTTTCAAGAGTTTCAATCTTTAAGTGAGATTTATTGTTTGATTTTTGTGAGGCTTCTTTTTCAAAAAGCAAATCACAAATTGTTTTCTTCAAGAACTTTATCTTGGACAAGTACTCTTACTCACATCGTATGCATTTAATTAAGGCATGGGCTAATTCATCTTTAGAATATTCAAAAAAGTTAGAGCAATCTACCTAATCTGAGCTTTCATACTCGATTTTATCCTGTTGGACATTGTCTTTATTTGACATAAAACATAGGTTTGCCACTTGTTCTCCTTCATCGTCACTATCACTAGAGTCACTATCACTCTATACCGTAATTAAAGCTTTCTTGAATTCTTTCTTGGCCTTTTGTTTGCGTTTTTCAACTCTCTCTTGTATGATGAGACAATCTTTCATCACATTCCTTGACAAACCACAACCGAAACAAGGACCAACAATAGATTCATTTTTATTGTTTGAGAGTTTATTACTTTTAGAAGATTTGTTATTCTTCTTTGAGGAGAATCCCTTTTTGTAGAATTTGGTGGGATCGAGTTTTTTTGACTTGAAAATCTTCTTTGGTCCTCTTGGGATCATCACCATGGAATCTTCATCTTCTTCGCTGGATTCATCTTCTGAAGAGTAGTGTTCTTCACTAACAGTTTTGTAACTCCCTTCTTTGGTTGAGTATCTTTTTCATCTTTATCTACTTTAAGATGAATTCCATGTGTTATAAGTTTGCCGAGTAGGTCATCCAAGGCTAGTGTCTTGAGGTTTTGATCTTCTTCAATTACAGTAACCGTGGGACCCTATTTGTTTTTGGGAAGATATCAATGGATTTTTCTAATAATTTCCTCATTTGCGTAGGTCTTGCCAAGCGATTTGAGGTCGTTGGTTATGTCGGTGAATCTTATGAACATCTCCTTGATGGTTTCATTGGGTTGCATTTCGAATAATTCATATTGATGGACGAACATATTCATCTTTGTTTCTCTTAGTTGACTCATCCCTTTATATGTTACCACCAGCTTGTCCCAAATTTCTTTAGCTGATTCACATGCACAAGCACGACTGTACTTGTTAGCATCCAATCCACCATATAAGATATGCATAGCCTTATAATTTTTTGAAAGCCTTGCAAAGTCTTCTTGGGTGTATCGATCTTCGTTTTTCATGACAGGCTTTTCATCGATCGTAGTCTTTGGAACATATGGACCTTTAGTCATGATGTTCCACAATGCATAATCTTCAGTCTTGATGAACATTTGCATCAAAATTTTCCAATACGAAAAGTTAGTGCCCCTGAATAAGAGAGGTCTAACATTAGAGCGACCTTGATCATAATAGCCTTCTCTAATCGTGGCCAAGATCGTTGCCCACTTGACGGTAAAGTCGATGTGCTGTGGGTTTAACTCTGATAACAATTAAAAACTCAAAGGCTATTGAATCAACCTAGAGGGGTGAATAGGGTGATAATTAAAGCCATAAATTAATCGAAATAAAGAGTGGAAAGATAAAAGTGGATAAGATACAAGTATTTTTAAACGAGGTTAGCCTCAACCAGACTTTATCCCCACCTAGAGTTCCCTATCTTTAGGATTAACCTAATTTTATTAGGAGGTATAATTACAACTCTAGAGTACACCTTACTCTAAGTTCGAAGTGACAAGTTGAACCCTTCAACTAGGTTTGATAGAGTTGACCTTTTAACTCTATAATCCCACCTAATTATAACTTGAACAATACAAGTAAATTAAATGAATGACAAATCAAGGCTCAATGTATGCTTGTGAATATTGATGTTTGTGCTTGCTCTTCTCTTGTGTGCTTCCATCTACCAATCCCTCTCCTTTTTATAGCCAAAAGGTGTTGAAGAAGTTAGAGAGAAACATGGTAAGTGACTGTTGCACCAATTAAGGAAAAACAATTCTCCACATCGTGTCAAGACGTTGAACCTGGCATTTCAAGCCCTTAGATTTCACTGTTCCGCTCAACGATTTTCTCTTGATCTCCAACAGCTAGTTTCCTTAATTTTTGCAGAGGATCTTCGCTGGGAGAATCATCTAGATTCATGCTTATTCTATAGCACAATCTTTCAAGATATTATATCACAAGATAATATCATATTAAGAGTAAATCTTGCCATTTGATAAATGTAGCTCCACAATATCATATATTTAGCAACACCAAATTGATTGTTCAAGATTTCAAATCAATCAATGCTGATTTAACCAAATTAAAAATATGTCTTTCACTCAAAATCCAAAATAGGATTTTAAGGGAGTCAACAATAAACTGGACGGGCATTGAAGAAAATCCATGCATGGCTAAGGCTATAGTGGAGATGTGAACCCTTGAATAGTGGAGGATGTACGAAAGTTCATTTGGTATATAGTAGCCTTCAGTAGTTTCATCTTAAAATCAACACAAAGTGTTCAAATTTCTTAAATGTTTTAAGATTTGTCAAGGACATCCAGTACATAGGGGAACCTGAGCAAGCCTTCCAGTAACTTAAAGGACACCTAACAGGGATCCTAGTTCTTATTAGTCTAATTCCAAGGGGAGACACTTGTGACGTACATCTTAACTACCTAAACATTATATAATTAGCATTGGCCTTGATCACTGCAGTAAGAAAGTTCAAGCCTCACTTTGAAAGTCACACTATAAGAAAGCTCAAGCCTTACTTTGAAACTCACACTATAACTCTTGATAGATCAATTATCGAGAAAGATGATGCGAAAGCTCATGCAAAATACTGCTTTAGGCATTAGAACTCTCACGGTTGAACATAGAGTAAAAGCCTAGGACTGCGAGGCATAAGATTTATCATGTTTAATGGCTAAGTACACCTTTAGTGATAAGAAAGAAGTCATACACCTAAGGTGGCGGACAATCTATGTGGATTGATCCTCCACTCAAAACATGCAAGTTAGAAGCTAGGCTCATCACGATCTTGCATTTAGGAGAGAAGTTTAAGTATGACATGAGATTTGCATTCTCAAAAACCATCGATGAATCTAAATATGAAGCCATAACAATGGGATTGTAAATTTTGAAAGATTTAGAAGATTCAAATGTGAGAGTATTCAATGACTCGTAATTGGTGGTGGTCAGTCAAGTTGAAAAAGAACTTGAGGCTGATTGGTTGCCCGATCGAAATCTAAGAATTTCTTCAAGGATTCAAGCACTTTGAAATCATCCACATTGTCGAATCTGAATACCAACCAGATGATGTGCTTAGCAAGCTTATTATTTCATCATAAACAAACTTTCTTAAGGATGTCTATTAGGAAGTCATGAGAAATAGGAGAGTTGAGAAAAAATAAAAGAATATCATGTTATAAGTGGGCGAATTTCTAGATTAAAAAAATCATGGACTACAAAAACATAGACTAGCTGATGAATGATTTAGTAGAAACTAAAAGACTCAAGAAAAGAGCGTTCAGTACTACCTCTTCTATGGAAGAACTCTATGGGACGCACTTCACTAAATAGTCTAGGTCATTCCTAAAATGTATTGAAAAGCCAACGACATACTACATCTTAGCTGAGATCACAAAGGTGACCTATGGTGCACATTTTAGAGGAAGAATGCTAGTTGGGAAAGTCCTAATAGCATGGTTCGAATGGCCCATAATGCTGAGGGATGCAATTTCTTATGTCAGAAAGTTTGAAAAATAACACCAATTTGTCCTAAGAATATATGAACTGGCAACATAAGTGTAAACTATCTGAAAGCCAATATCCGTTGCATGTTAGAGCCTAAACATCTTTGGAGCCATTTCTTAGGTGACAGGTGCAGAAAACTCTTATTTGTGGCTATAATTACAAAGGGCTTTCCACCAGTGTATCTAATGAATAACACAGGTAGGGAATATTTTTGGCTGCAAAGACCAAAGACTTTCTTAGGAAAATAACATAATTAGTTGTGGACTTTTGATCAGCGTAACTAACAAATGTGACATTTGCATGATTTTAAGGTCCTAATACTTGCATTTTATGTGATGATTAAGATTTTATGGTGACTTAATGTTTGTTCATTCTATTTGTCACTCGGGATGTGTTTTCGGAGCACTTGTATAGAATTCAATTAATGAGAGTCAAGATCATAGTCATTTCACTACTAAAAGTCCGCTTATTTAGGTCTAACCCTCTGACAAAGGCATATTATCATTGTAACTGAGATCTCTTCAATGACATAAAATCTACTCCATCATTAAACTATCGGTAAGAACATCTAAGTAAATTTAACGTAATTGATAGTTTTTCCTCACTGTTCTAATTGCCTTCGTTGAGACTTTTTACTCACCACATAATTAGCTAAATTTTGTGAGCGGGAAAAATTTTCACTATAAAGTTGAATTAAGCAATGCACCACTTAAGGAGAAACATAGTATTAAAAAGTAATTTATTTTAGTTCATAATTGTTAGTCAAATCAAGTTCTTCATTTTGCCCTATGCTCCCTGTTCTTATCTCTTCTAAACCCTAGGGGTCTATTTGGATAGGGAGTAGAGGGGGTAAAGGAGAGTAAATGGGACTTAGTACTCCTCCTTACCCTTGTCAGGGAGTAACAAGAGGACAATAAGGAGGGGTAAGAAGGGATTACTCTTGCTCCTTATTTCCCCTCATTTCCTTGCTCTCTAACTTAGGGTGTAAGGACAAGTAAGTGAGACATAAGGACTGCTCTTTTACTTACTTACCCTTGTACACCTAGCTATAATATATTTTAATCTATTTGAAAAGATTATATGTGTTGATTCATTCGTTTACTCTTATTTAGTCTCCAAATCTTCCAAACAAGGGTAAGTCCCAACTCTCCTCAAACTCACAAACAAGGGTAAGCAACTTATTCTTATCCACATCCCCTTACTCCTACTCTGCCTTACTCTTATTTACTCTTACTCCTTTGACTAACTCCTCTGCTAAATGGACTCTAAGATGGTGAAAAGAGTGACCTTTCAGATTTTGAATTCCTCTCTCTCCTTCAGTTCTGAAGTGGCGGTTCTTATAACCTCCTTCTCATAATTACAAGATCCTCTCTATTTCTCTCTCTTGCTAGCTCTTAACTTTAATGGTAGCAACAGCAAGGAGCTTTATCACTTTATCAACTTCAAGCTAAGGAGGAGGAGATTGAGCGGATGACAATGGCGGTCAGAGAAAGGTACTAAACTCAGTTTGACCATGTTGAGGAGGAAACCAAATGCTTAGTCACAGTTATGAGATATTTGAACATTGAACATCAATCTTCACAATTCTCTATTATTTTAAACCTTTTAGGGTTTTATGCTAATTTCTTTGGTTATTTATCTAACCCGTTTTAGATTTTTCCCTTTTCTACGTTTGGGTGTATATATTGAGCTATACTACTCGTTTAGACCATGTGAAAGTTGGAAAGCTATGGCCAATTTTAAACTTCCTGGTTATTTTCCACAAATGATTCCATATTTCTACAATATTTTGTTATTTTGGGGGTGTGAAGGAATTTTTATTGAAATGATCATTGACAAAGGTCTTATTCAGACCAATTCATGTGCATTTTTCCTTCACAAGTGTGAGTGTGTTTTGAACTGATTTCATTAATGGAGAGGCCAGCCGGTCATTGATTGATCTAGGTGGACCGTTTTCAATGAGTTGCTTAAGACTAATATCTATCCTTTGAATATTAGTATCAGATTGCTTGAAGTTTTTTTAAGTGTCATGGTCACCTGTATACAAATTATTGTGACAAATCCTTGTAAGTTTAAATTTCACAAAATGCTTCATACTGATAGTAGAGACACTTGCTGCCAGGCTGCTAAACTGGGAGAGTAAAAGAGTTGTGAATTTCATGTATGATGGTTTATGCATCCCTTAAATTCTCATATAATTGTTTTGTTGGCACGACAATGTTTTTATATCAAGTAGATTGCTGTCATGCACTAAGGTGTCTTCTTACCCTATTGACATGGCTTTATTCTAATATCGTTTTGAGACTTGTTACATTCGGTTCTTTCTATGCAATAGGAGTTTTTTATACTGCAATAAGAAAGGGAACTGAAGAAGAAAAGAGCGTAGGTATGAAGCATGTTTTCCTTTTCCACCTTTTTTCCTTTCACAAAGAATATCTCTTTTCCTTTGCAGTCACTCTAATTCTAGACAAGGGGTTTGCACATTGTGATTTCTATTGTCAGACACGAGAGAAACTTTAAGGGCAACTCATTGCAACACATGTGCCATTTTTGGTCGAAACCATTCCTATTAAAGATTGCCAATAAACAAACTAGGAAGATGTATATGGGAGGGGACACCAATAGAAGGTGTCCCTAGAAGGGAATATGCATCAAACTCCTAGGCCTAATTGTTCTTGTACTCCCAGAACAACACCAAATTCGTGTCCTATCTAACCACTCGAACATAATACATGCTGATTACTTTAGTCAATTTTAATTTAATAAAGTTAAGCGATGTATTACAATTTGACATTTGAAATATTTATGTGATTGCATGCATAGGCGACCAGTGGGGTCAAACTAAGATCTGCTAATGTTTTGTATAAAATCACTCAATGCTCATCAATAAATTTGAATTAGCATATTCACAAATATGATTAAGAGCTCTACGCTTCAGGGAAGATGCTGATGAAGAATGCCTTGCATAATCTATTTAGCTGTGCCATGTAAATAAAACAATGACATGAATAAGCGAATAAAAATGGTTACAAAAGAACCTTAGAAAAAATGTGTGAAATTTATACTTCTTCTAAATAATTTTTGAAATTATTAAAACTAAAATGAAAGTGATATGAGTGAGGATTGGATGACTAAATAAATGGAAAGATATGAAACAACTTAGTTAAATTGAACGTAAGTTAGGATGGGTGGTATCATTTGGGGGATAAAGGTTTGCCAAAAAATTGGCACATACACTTGCAAGTTAGGATGCGGAGATAAGCTAAATTTAAAATGAATAGATAAATAATAAGCAACAAATAAAAATCTGGGAAGATTAATTTTAGAAGCCAAGTTATTTCTTGTTCTCCCCTTCCATCCCATGCCCAGCCCTGCCCCCCGTCATGCCAAGCCTTGGCCTAGCCACGCCCTACTGTGCCACCCCCTACGCACCAGTAGCTGCATGCCATAGCCAACATCGCTAGTCTCAGAGCAACCACCAGTGCCTCCCAGTCATGCTACCTCCGCTTCCCACCCCTTTTTTCCCTTATTCCTTGAGTGATAGTAAGGTGAATCTCAAGTTCCGCTTCATTTATTTTCATCTTGGTTCCGTAAATTAGTTGCTAGATTAGACTCCTTTAGAATTAGATTAGTGTCAATTTAGAAGTCTATAACGATAAATCATAGATATTGGGATGAATACTGCTGTTGGAGATAATGGAAAGTGATCTTTAAATGTGGGTTATAAAAGCAAGCTCCAATGGGCCCTTTGAAGTTCAACGAAATTTTGTTGTGTTTAATTTTGAATTTAATATAGATATGTGGGTGTTTGGATTCTTGTCATTGGAGAATTGAGGAGGATAAAGAAGAACTTGAGTATTGGAGGTGGAAAGAAAGGGAGAAATGGTAACTTGGGAGTTTTGAAATAAATTTGGTTGACATAAATCTTGGAGTTAAATTGGACGGGACAAAAGCGCATTTTATGGGCAAATTAAGTGAATTGTTAAAGTGGGCACAATGTTGAAACTTAGTTTTTGATAACTAATAAGCTGAGGGGGATAATCTGTTATGATGGATACTAATAACAAAACTAAGTGTTAGTCTACCTAAATAAATAATTAAGGGTATCTGAGATGTTATGTAAAGTGAATACCTTGATTTTGGGAGTTGTCACCTTTAGAATAAAACTGGATCCTTAAATTAGGACTTTGGAACTTAATTTCTTTTGTTGACAAATAATTAATTTAAAAAGAATGGAATGGAAAAAATATGTGTTAACAATAGTCATAGCGTGATTAATTACAATAATAGTAACAGTAGTTGTAGTGACAATAATAATAACAATAGTAGTAGTAGCAGTAATAATAATAATAATAATAATAATAATAATAATAATAATAATAATAATAAGGTAATAACATCAATAATGATAATTCCTGAAATGACAAAAATGATAATAATAAGTTATAGCAAATATAAAAGATGGCAAGAATGTTTTAATTTACTAAAATCATCAGAATGATAATCATATAGCATTTATGATGACAAAAGACTCGTGTATAATAGAGACGAAGCAACTTTCATCATTGTGGAGACATTAATTAAATAAATCAAAGGTGGGAGACATAGATTTTTATAATCAGGCATGTTTACTACCAATACTCTTTAAAAATTCACATATTTCCGTAAATATCAAAATCTCATAATATACCATTATTTAAAGAATCCTTTTCAATAATTGTTTTGCCATATAGTCAAGCAAACCCATCAGTTATCAGGACTTAGGCCCATCAATTCACCTGCATGGCTTCAACTTAGGCTTCTCGATTGATTTGGGAGGCATGCACCTATTCAATGATCGCATTATACATATAAGTTTAACAATTTGGGTTCCACTATCAGATAATAACCGGTAATAGTTTTAATGTAACTTTACCTCTCCCTCATTTCAAAGTAAAATGAACTCAAATGCAGTTGCTCATTGAAAAATGACTTTCTATCTTTATAGTATAAGAGTAAGCATATTGATCTTTGGCTCATCATTCGAATATTTTATGCTTTATGCTTTTAGGAACATGGATCGAGAAACTGATACCTACCAATGTCAGAGAAGCGAGCAGATAGTCAATGAGGTCTACACCAGCTCACAATGACACTTCATAAAGTCAAAGGTCATTGGAATGTAACCATTACGAGCCACCAAAATTTCATTTAAGTTTGGGATTGTTTAATGTATACTTAGGCTTAAGTGGGTGCTAATGTTTGTGTTAATTAAGTTAGTTAAGCCTTATCCTCTCGAGGATAACAGTAATGCCCTAACCTTAACTACTCTGCTATATTGACCGCTAATGTTGATTTAATTAATACTATTGATACAACCACAAGTTAGGGTGCTACTATTATAGTATAAAAGTTAGGTTCAGCTAGGGTCATCGTGAACTATAAGTGGTTGTTAATTTTGTTGAGAGAGATGTGGTAAGTTTTCAACTTGCGAAGGGCCGTGAACCTAAATCAATAATGTGCATCCTGTCCCTCCTTATGTCATTCTCGCGTAACTATTTTATAAGGAACAAATTAGCACACCACCTCATCTTTTTCCCATGCAGTTAGATTATAGAATCTTAGCAAAGCTCATATAATGTCAAACAGTGTGTAGTATTCAACTACATTATGAGCTTAGTCACATTACTACTTTACGATGATATGAAACCTATAAAGGACGAGCAATGATAGAATACGTGCAATAATTTATATAGATGAGCAGTTAAGGTAGAGCATATTATAAAGATTGATAACATTCCCAAACATAACCAGCAGTAAACACACATACTAGCAAGGTAGTGAGACGCCACTTTCCAGACAATATACGGACTTTGTATGACGTATGACATGACAATAAGTGGACAAGTTTATGTGCGTGTGACACAATGTTAAGCTGAGTAACATTAAACAAAGATAATAGATGATAAAGTATTGCTTCATTTCGGTTGCATGACTTAAATTAAGGATATGTGGTTGTAGGGGGTTATCTCATATTATGGTTAAGTTTAGTAACTGAAAATTACATAGACCTTGGAGTCCTACTAAGGGTGCCATTGCGGGTAGATTCTTTAGTGGAGACACGCGCACACATAGAGGGGTGGGGGGGGGGGGGGGGAGAGAAAGAGAGAGAGAGGGAGTCGAAAAGAAAATGTAGCAGAAGCTATTTGAAGATTTAATGTTGCGAGTTATGCACAGTATTTCCAAGGGAAGACTATTGCAAGGTAAATCATGATCAACATACATAATTATAAATCTTTGATAATAGCGTAAGGCCCTGGATGAAACTTTGGGAGAATAGCATAATTTATTGTTCTACCATAATTGTAGTATTGTTCTACCATAATTGTTGCCGACAGGCATAATTAAACGTGATGTAAGCATTTTGTCTTATCGGGAAAAAAAAATTTTCTTCTGAAATTGTAACCATATAATACCCTGATTTTATAATCCCTTTCATTTAATAATATCAACCTATATGGCAGCGGAAAACATAAATGGAGTGTTACCGCCATATTTCCTTCTTGGAAATACCCAACTGAGTATCAATCAAAACATTAATGCAAGTTTATTCTCAAGTTATAGCATAAGTTCAAGTCCTGATGACAAATATAATAATGCCCAACTCAATAAAATAATCTTTAAATAAAGTCTAATATGAGACTAAATCATTTCAACTAACCGTAGATCACGGGGCCTTACTCTAATTCGGGTTCCCATCCCCCTGCTTATGCACTGCACCTGAAAACAAAACATTTTAAAAAATGAGATAAACTCAATAACAATCACCCCTAATTGTCAAAATACGTGCACAAATTCATTTCAAACCATTTTACTGATAGGGACCGACACGGGAAGTTCAAAGTACTTATGCATTCTTAACAGGAACATATAATAATCTACGTTCCACTTATTCAATTTCAGGTTCACAAGGGCAAGCGACCCCCACTGGGTCTCATAGCCTGCGCTTAGGTTTGATGCAGTCGCTTAATCATAACCTGGCTTACCCTCAATTTGGATGGTTACTGCTAACCTGGCCCATGTCCATCCACAAGGTGGCACGTGACCGCTCACATGCATACACTTTTTCTTGGGGAAGGCCAATGGCCTTCAACAAGATAGGAGTATAACTCCTCAGTCATACCCATTCATCCATTCATTCATTTACTTATACATTCATAGTTAACACCAGTCTTTAATCAGAATATAGCCCAACCCGACCCATTCTGATCCAGAAACTTTTCATTATCATTTTTGTAATGAACATTCAAGATAAACCCAATAATTACCGTTTGAATAATCACTTCAGTAGAAATTATGGTAAAACCTCATCACATGTTAACCCGGGAAAATTCCCCAAACATTAATACAAAACACATTCAAAACACCTTTCAAACATACTCATAGGTTATATTTTTCAAGGGATATTTGGGGGAGGATTAGTGCATGATTGTTACCTACTAGATTACACTGCCTAAGCTTAAACTCGAAGCACTATTTTGACCTAAAACAATTACCCACAATAGTGGTCTGTTAGTACCAACTCTTACCCCGACTCTCTATAATGCCATTAGACCCAAATAACTTTCTTGAGCTTCGACTTGCACTCAACAACCTGATCCAACCATCAAATAATTTTTTTAGGAAGTTATAAATATTAAAAACTCCACACGCACTATTACCGCTCACTGGCCAGTTTATTTCCAAATTTTTCCCCCATTATAGAAAGGCGAAGCTGTGGAATACAACTTTTCATTTATACCCCTTGACAGAATCTAAGCCTAAATAGTTCAAATATCAATAATATGCTAAACTGTCCTCGTTACAGATAATGTTGTGCAGTCCCAGTATATCGGCCATAACTTTCTCGTTTTAACCCCGATTCATAGAATTCAAAATTTCCCAATCACAGGACAAAAATATATCTACCATTGCTAATGTTTTCATAATTTTTGTATATCCCAACAATTACCGGTAAATTCGTAAATTCAGCCCCATTTTTGGGTGTATAGAACGATGTTTGCACTATAACCTTTAGGCTTTTTTTCAATCAACCCTGCTTTGAATCCCTTTCCCAACATGGATACAATGCCTTCAACGAAAATTCCACTATTCTTAATCATTTCCAAGTCATAGAGAAAGGGTGAGTCTTCTACCTCAAAACGATTCGTAAAAGAAGGAGTGAACTTTCGATTATGTTGCTCCACCAACTAAGTGCTCCACTCCAGACTTTCTGGGATAGTGAGTAAAAATAATATTCAAAGGTTGAAACATGGAGTTTTTTACTGACAATTTTAATTAACCACTATCATACTTGCTAGAATTCCAAGAAGTTTCACACTTATCGAACCAAAGTGGGAGAGTGGAAGAGAGAGAAGAGGGCAGCGGCGCGACGGCTAGGGCGAGAGAGAAAGAGATAAAGAGAGAGTGCGAGGGGGTGTGGCGAGAAAGATAGGCCGAGAGAGAGAGAGAGAGAGAGAGAGAGAGAGATAGCATAGGGGAGAGAGTGAGGAGAGGAAGAGACACAGAAAATTTAAACATTAGGGTTTCCTCCCTTCCCCTTCCTTGCCTCCTCTTGCAAGACTCTTTGCCCCCTTTTTTAACACTACCCTAACTTAGACCATTCTACTACCCCTCGGCCATTCCGCTAAAATAAAAAGTAAAAAAACAACACTACGAGCTTAAACATACTAGGTCGGCTAATATCTTAATAGTTATAAATAACATAATAAAAATATATTGATACAAAAAATATCCGGGATTTCACATTTTACCCTCTTAAAGGATGTTTCGTCCTCGAAACTTCACACGCACCTGCTCATTGACATAGGTGAGGGTATCTTGATCGCATCTCTTGCTCTGGTTCCAATGTGGCTTCTGACACTTCATGATTTGCCCAAAGAACGTTTACTTGAGGCACTGTCTTCCTACGAAGCTGCTTGTCCTTACGGTCTAGAATACGAACCGGTTGTTCCTCATAAGACAAATCTTCCCTCAATTATATGGGATCCGGTGTGATAACACGGGATACGTCAGGGATGTACTTGCGCAACTACGACATATAGAAGACGTTGTACATGCTGGGTAGCTCAAGTGGTAGTTCCAAATGATAGGCTACCTCTCCGACTTATTAGATGATGGGGTATAGCCCAATATACCTGGGGCTAGGCCTGCTCGTCATGCCAAATCTTGTGGTGCCCTTAGTTGGAGACACTTATAGGAACACTTGGTCTACCACTTCAAACTCTAAGGGTCTGCGCCTTCGGTCCGCATTACTCTTCTATCAACTCTGGGCCACTTTTATTCATTCTTGGATTATTCTGACCTGCCTGGATTAGTTCGGTTCCGATGGTTAGTGCGTCATCAATCTCCTGCCAATACAATGGAGTTCTGCACATGTCGGCCATACAACGCTTCGTACGGGCCTACCCCGATGTTGGCATGGTAGCTGTTGTTGCAGGAAAACTCGATCAGTGCTAAATACTCATCCCATGCTTACTTGAAGTCCAAAACGCATACTCGCAGTATATCCTCCAGGGTTTGAATCGCTCTCTCAGTCCGCCCATCTGTGACTGGGTGAAAGGCTATATTGAAGCATAGCAATGTCGTGAACGTCTCCTGCAACTTTTTCCAGAATCCCGATTGAAATCTTGTGTCTCGATCTGACATTATGGAGCTCAACACACCTTACAATCAAATTATCTCCTCCAAATAGGCTCAGGCCAGTTGATATAATGTCCATGTGTTTCTCATGGCTATGAAGTGAGCTGTATTCATGAGTCGATCCACGATAACCCGTATAGCATTGTTCTTCCTCTGGGTGGGTGGTAATCCTACCACAAGGTCCATGGACACCGAATCCTATTTCCACTCAGGGATTTCCAAGGGTTATAAAAGTCTTATGGGCCTTTGGTGTTTCGCTTTTACTCATTGACACCTAAGACATTTCGCTGCATAGTCCACCACTTCTTGTTACATATTGCCCCACCAGAAAGTTCATTTCAGGTCCTTTCCTACTGACACCTTTGTCCTGATCCTATCCACCTGCTAGTCCGTGCTCTGAGTGACTCTGCATTGCTCAATAAGGGTAGGCTGTACCTCCATTATATACAGCGTACATCAGGTTTCCCTTATCACCAAGTTGAGCTCCAATTTCTTAAAATCCTCTCACAAATCCCTAGGTAGTGCCAACAAGCTATTGAGAGTTGGGTCTACGACTTAACGCATCTGCTACTATATTTGCCTTTCTGGGATGATATTGGAAGTTTATATCACAGTTCGTAAGGAATTCTAACCACCTCGTCTGCTCAGGTTCAAGTCCTTTTGTGAGAATGAATACTTTAAACTCTGGTGATCAGTGAAGATCTCGCTGTGCACCCTGTATAAGTAGTGTTTCCAAATTTTTACCACGAACATTGCAGCTGCTAGCTCTAAGTTATGAGTCGGATAGTTTTGCTTATGAGTCTTTAGTTGTCGTGAGGCATAGGCTGTAACGTGGTCATCCTCTATCAGCACACACCCCAATCCATTTTTGGACGTATCCCTATACACCATAAACTCCTTGTCATTGGTGGGTAAGGTCAATATAGGAGCAGTGGTTAATCTCTTCTTAAGTTCTTAGAAATCTTCCTCGCACCGGTCTGTCCACTCATACTTGGTCTCCTTCCATGTCAAATCAGTGAGGGGAGTGGCGACCTTTGAGAAGTTCTGAACGAACCTACGATAGTACCCTGCCAAACCTAAGAAGCATCTCACCTCCGTCGTATTCTTAGGTCTTGGCCACTTTGTTATGGCCTCTATCTTCTGGGGATCACAGATGCTCCCTCATTAGACATTACATGCCCCAAAAATGCCACCAGACCTAACCAAAACTCGCACTTTTTTAGCTTTGCATATAACTCATTCTCCTTAGACCTTCTAAGGCAATCCTCAAATGGTGGGTATGTTCTTTGAGGGTCCTTGAATAGATTAGTAAATCATCTATGAATGCTACTACAAACTGGTCCAAGTAAGATTTGAAGACTCTGTTCATGAGGTCCATAAATGTTATCGGGGTGTTTGCAAGCCCAAAAGGCATCACTACAAATTCAAAATGCCCATATCAGGTGCAGAATGAAGTCTTGGGTATGTCTTCTTCGTTGATCCAGAGTTGGTGACACCCCGAACGAAGGTCTATCTTAGAGAAGGTCCCCGCACCTCCAAGTTGGGCAAAAAGATCGTCTATCCTAGGCAAAGGATTGTGGCTCTTGATTGTTATTTTGTTTAGCTCTCTATAATCTATGCATAACCTCAGGGTTCCATCCTTCTTTTTCACAAACAACACCGGGGCTCCACATGCCGACGTACTAGGCCGAAGATAACCCTTTTCTAGCAACTCATCAAGTTGAGTTTTTAACTCCTTAAGTTCTACTGGTGCCATTCGATAAGGTGCTTTAGAGATCGGGATTGCCCTTGGTACTAAATCAATGCAAAATTCCACCTCCCTAGGGGGTGGCATGCTAGGGATCTCCTCTGGGAAAAACATTCGAGAATTCTCAAACTACTCGAATGCCCTAGAGGGATGGCTTGACGGCCTTGGTTTCCACTACATTGTAGAGGAATCCTTCGTGTCCTCGTCTTAGCAGCTTGTGGGCTTTCATTACATTGATAAGTTTCACTCTACTCTTTGAGACCTTCTCTTTGTGAACTATTTTCTCTCCATTGCTCCCCCTTTGGGTGATTCTTTATTTTGGACATTTTATTTGGGCCTGGTACTTCACTAACTAGTCTATCCCCAAAATGACACCGAAATCAGTGAACTCAAACTTGTATAGGTCAGCCAGAAGCTCGTGTTCATACATCTGAATGGGGCAATCCTCATACAGCTCATCACATTTTACGGTCTTCCCATCAGGGAGAGTCACAGACAGTAGAGGGGGTCTATGGGTTGGAACTAACCCTAGTGTCTCAACCAGCTTAATAGAAATAAAGGAATGCATAGCACCAGAGTAAACCAAGACATTTATCGGTTGAGCTTAGATAGAAAAGGTACCAGTCACTACATTTGGAAACAAGCCGAGTTTAGTTCTTCCCTAATAGTTCGCAACACACTTGCTACCATAGTTTAGTAAGGCATCTTATGCCACATTATTATACACAACAGACATACAGAATTATTCACAGTTGCATTCACTTGCCACACTCACATGGCTCAGTCTCATCTTTGTGGCCTGGTCTCATCTTCACATGTCCCATATACATCTCATTAACAATAATAATATTCACATATATATCCATATATTACATAAGTTCACAATTCTCAACCAAGTCGTAACAAATAGTTATATCTATACAACTCCATAAAGTCTCTAATGCATAGGTTTGAAATAATAACTGTTCCACACACCAATACTATCATTCTATAAGCACTTTAATAAAATTTCCTAGTCTATACTTGTTGGCAAAAAGGAAAGATAGGAGCAGTGCAGTCTTTAAAAACAAAAGACTCTAACTTCTAGTAAACTTCTAGCATCTACTGCTTAGGGCCGTCAATTAGGCAAGTACCCCAACACATCCTACCACACCTTCCTCGCTTCTAGCGGGTAACTTTAGGTTGGGTTCTTCCTCAATTGAGTCCCCTTCTGAGTCTTCCTCCACTAGGGGCTCTTCATCGGGATCCTCCTATTCTAAGGGCTCTTCCTTAGAGTCCTCTTCTAGGTCTTACTCTTCCACGGGGTCTTCCTCGGGGTCATCTTCATCTAAGGGTTCCTCACTAGGATCTCCCTCCTCAACAGGTTTCTGTCCCGATTCCTTCTCCCCATCCACAAGCTCATTTCCCTCGATAGACTCTTCCTTCTCAGGCAGTTTGGGTTTCATGGTGTTAGAGTCCTCAGTATCTTTCTTCGCTGGGGGGTGGTAGGTTCTCATAATCGGTATCAAGGGTAGGAGGTTGATCATAAGGACCTACATCTATCAGACGGTCCACCAGCTCTGTTAGGTTCATTCCTATAACTTTTCAGTCACATAAGTAACACCTATAGTAGTACTGGAACATTCTAGTGTTAGGGTGAAGCTCATTAATCCTATAATGTCATACTGGTGTACCCAGGAGGGTCAGGGGAAAGAACTGGGCCTGATTGTCCTCAAACCTCAAGCCGTTAATTGGTATTTCCTCTAGTCTCCCATGTCTAAATGCCTCAGTCCGTTCTAAGCGGCTAGCTGAACTAACCCTGGGTTTCTTTTCCATCATCTGATAGCGGCAACGACGACCCATGCAACCACAGCGGGGCCCATTCATCCTAAACATTGACAAGTCCATGTCAGGCACATGTTTACTAGTAAATAAGTGCATGTAGACATGCCCCTTTTCCCCATCCTACAGTCACAGTCCATGCAGTTCTTAGGTCTACAGGTTTTTAATTTTTTTTCCTAATTATAATATTTTAGGCGAGCCTTCAGGTCATGATACCACTTTGTAACACCCTGATTTTCTAATCCCTTTTATTTAATAATATCAACCTAGATGGCATTAGAAAACTTAAGTGGATTGTTACTGCCGTATTTTCTTCTTAGAAATACCAGTCTGAGAATCAATCAAAACATTAATGCAAGTTTATTCTCAAGTTATAGCATAAGTTTAAGTCCTGACGACAAATACAACAATGTCCAACTGAATGAAATAATCTCTAAACAAAGTCTAATATGACTAAATTATTTTAACTAAATTGTAGATTACAGGGCCTTGCTCTAATTTAGGTTCCCATCGCCCTACTCATGCACTTCAGCTGAAAACAAAACATTTTGAAAAATGAGATAAACCTAATAACAACCACCCCTAATAGTCAAAACATGCACACAAATTCATTTCAAACCAATTTAGAAGTGGGCACTGACATGAGCAGTTCAAAGCACTTATGCATTCTCAACAGGAACATATAATAATCCATGTTCCACGTATTCAATTTCAGGTTCACAAGGGCGAACAACCCCTACTGGGTCTTATGGCCTGCCCTTGGGTTTAACGCGATCTCTTAACCATAATTTGGCCTACCGTCAATTTGGATGTTACCACTGACCTAGCCCACGTCCATCACAAGGTCGCACGTGGCCGCTAACAAGAATGCATTTTTTCCCAGGGAAGGTTAATGACCTTCAACAACATAGGAGTATAAGTCCTCAGTCTGACCCATTCATTCGTTTACTTATAGATTCACAATTAATGTCACTCGTTAGCCAGAATATAGCCTAACCCGACCCATTCTGATCCAGAAACTTTTCATTATCATTTTTGTAATGAAGATTCAAGATGAACCCAATAATTACCGTTTGAACAATTGCTTCAGTAGAAATCATGGTAAAACATCATCATACGTTTCCCCAAAAAAATCCCCCGAACATCAATGCAAAACACATTCAAAATGCTTTTCAAGCATACTCATAGGTCATGTTTTTCAAGGGATATTTGGGGGAGGGTTAAAGCATGATTGATACATACTGGATTGCGTCAACTGAACTTGAGTTCGGAATGCTAATTTGATCGAAAATGATTACCCGCAATAGTGGTCTATTAGGACCAACTCTTGGCCCAATTCTCTATAATCCCATTAGACCTAAATAACTTTTCTAAGCTTCTACTTTCACCCAAAAACCAGATCCAACCATCAAATAAATTTTTAGGAAGTTATAAATATTAAAAACTCCACACACACTAATACCGCTCACTACCGAGTTTATTTGTAGATTTTTCCCCCAAATTTCTGAGGCCATAACTTTCATTTCCGATGTTGAAATTCTACACCTAAGCCCATTCTAGAAAGGACAAACCGTGAGCTAGAACTTTTCTTTTATGCATCTTAATAGAATCCAAGCCTAAATGGTTCGAATATCAACAATATTCTAAACTATCCTAGTTACAGATAGTGTTGCATAGTCCCAGAATATCGACCATATCGTTGTCGTTTTAACCCCGATTCATGAAATTCAAAATTTCACAATCACAAGATAAGTATTTCTACCTTTCCCAGGTTTTTTATAATTTTTGAAGATCCCAAAAAGTATCAGTAAATTCGTAAAGTTAGCTCAAATTCTGGGTGTATAGAACGGTGTTTGCATTATAATCTTTGGGATTTTTTTTTTAATCAATTTCGATCTGAATCCCTTTCCTAACATGCATACGACACCTTGACGTAAAATTCCACTATTCCTAATCATTATACAACCCAAGTCATAGAGAAAGGGTGAGTCTTTTACCTTGAAACGATTCATAAAAGAAGGAGACAACTTTCGATTGTGTTGTTACACCAAGTGGTCCGCTCGGGGATTTCTAGGATTATGAGTAAAAATCATATTCAAAGGTCAAAATATGAAGTTTTTACTAAGAATTTTAATTAACCATTATCATACTTGCTAGAATTCCAAGAAGTTTCATACTTACCAAACCAAAGTGAGAGAGTGGAAGAGAGGGAGGAGGGCGGCGGCGCAGTGGCTAGGGCGAGAGAGAGAGAGAGAGAGAGAGAGCACAGGGGACAGAGTGAGGAGCGGAAGAGAGAGGGAAAATTTAAACATTAAGGTTTCCCCCCTCCCCTTCCTTGCCTTCTCTTGTAAGACTCTTTTTCCCTTTTTTTTGACACTATCCCAACTTGGACCATTCTACTACCACTCTGCTATTCCGCTAAAATAAAAAGAAAAAAAAACAACACTACAAGCTCAGCCATACAAGGTCGACCAATATCATAGTAGTTATAAGCAACAGAATAAAAATATACTGATACAAAAAATATCCAGGTTTCACAAACCCTTATATGGTAAAGTGGCGATAAGTAGCACACTCTTAAAATCAGTAGGGTTTGAACAGTGTCTGAAGCCAAGAATATGCCTAAGATGTTATGCTTTAATAATCATATTGGTCATGATGCTTTGGTGGTATGGACGAATTGGCATGACATTAATATGGTGATGCTAATAGAGCAATGTAAAGGTAAACTATTGATCGATGGCAATTGAGAGTCTGTAACATTAAGGGAACAAGAGGTTCATTATTGAACTTATGGTGTTATCTTCTTCACTAGTAATGACATGATGTCGAAAATGGAGAGTTGATGGGAAAAATGTTGAGTTTACGCTATATTTATTATGAGCAACGGGTATGAAGGGATTTCCTACTACTCGACTCATATGTTGTTCAACAAAATAAGTAGCTGCAAGGAATACAATGTAGTGGAAAAATAGCATTTGAAGAAAGGGGTGAAAGGATTTTAAGAGCTTTTAGAGATAAGGTAGAAACATAAAGACTTTGGTAATAGTGTGGTGCAACTCAAATGGCAAGGAATTACATTTGTCAACCCAAGTATTACATAGCCTCAAGAATTACGATTGGTGTCATGAAAGGACTTCTATACTATATTCGAACTGCAAAAAGTTAAAATTTTAATTGATCAAGACAAGACCTTATAGGCCAACGGAGTTCATCAAAGGCTCGAGGAGCTATGTATACCATACTTATGTTTGATCAAACCTAAGCTATGCTAATAATAATAATCTTTATACTAATTAATAAAAGCATACAGATGGAGATTTCACACAATTGTTCTTTTCTCATTGAAAACAATGATTTCTTTAATGACTGTTGAGGCCTAATGAATGCTTACACTTTATTATAATAAATTCTAACTCACATTAAATTTAGAGCAAACTGATTCTACATTCTAATGAGTGTATGACCATACTTTGTTAGCAATGTTCCCTATCCTTAAATCACTTCGTGAACTCTAATAGCTGCATAATATTTATGGTGGTCATCCCCCCTCTCCTATCTTTATCAATAACCCCACATGGTTGCCTTCTACTACATTCCTGTAAATGATGTAACCTTGCATTCTTTGGACATATAACTTTGATCTCGCTTATTCAACTCTATCATTATCTTTGAATGTCATCCCTACAAGCAAGGGTGTTTTGATACCTTCTTGTACTCAATGAATATCATTACTTTTTACACCATTCCTGTCTAAATCATTAAATTAAACTAGGCATACTATATATTTAATTAGCAAACTAACTCACTATAAGCTATGGTTGACATTCTCGTGTTGTTCTTAAGCAAATATTAGAACTTCTTTGCCTCAAAAATCCAGATGAAACAAGCTTGTGCTGAAATTCTAATATACCATAATCTTTTTAGTCCTTTTTCTTTTTAGTAAACTTGGCTATGATTGCCAACTGTATGACCTTTTATTGCTGTTTGGTTTATTGCAGTGAACCTACTTTCTATTTTACTTATTTGTCTCTTCTTTGATACTTTCCAACTTTGATTACCTCCTCATGGTACTTGTGTTGTCTCTTAGATGACAACTAAATATTCTCTTTTAGTTTTACCACCTTCATCCTACCATGGGGTATACTTTCCTTGTAATTTTGTATCTGATTGAGAATCATGCTATAACTTGTCAATTTTTTTCTTTATTTTTTATTATTTGTTGTTATAAAAGAAGCTCCCTACAAATGTCCTAGTTCACCCATTCTATTACCTATTATCAATTGGAAACCTTGAGAAGAAAAGATAGAGATATATTTGTTTGTCTTACCTAGAACCATGCCTTGATCACAACATTCTTTATCAGTGATAATGTTTAGCAGACAATCAGTTTAATTCATTATTATTTTTGGGTCGTTATCCCTAAACATTTGAATCTACTATTGCTTGTTACCAAACCCATATAATTCTCATTCTTTCCTAATAACATATTGTGATATCAGTTATATCACAAAAACCATCACCGCTATTCCTAAATTTCCTTGTACAATCGCTAGCTAGATGTCTTAGTAAGAGTTACCTGATTTCTTATGCAAATTGTCATCCACAGAGTGACCTACATCGTCATCGTTTGTTAATTCTCCTATCTTATTCTTATTTCTGCATCGTCATAATCATATACACCCTTTCCTATTTTGTTTAAGAGATATTTTTGCAATGACTTCCATTATAACTATCAACTTAGAGCTTAAATTTTTTATGGGTTTCATGAAGTTGCAACTATGCTAAGGTTGATATTGGCCTTAATTCACATTCACCTGCCTATGCTCATTTGGTCATAACCTCTTATTAGGTATACCTAGGAAAGAAAAGGAAGAAGGGGAGTCTTTGAAACAACACTTCGGTGCCAACCTTTACGGTAGTACTGTGATCATTCCTTACATCATAAATAACTGTGTTCACTACGCAATCAAATCACCCAACCATCTTTCTTCATAGAAAATCATGCAAATATTCAAATTCAGAGTTTATGTCCTAACAACTGAAATTTTAGGTAAACCTTATTCCCCCTAACACCTAGTGTTAAAACCTTGTGCATATATGTGTAATGCACGCAATTTTATATGCCCATCATTTTGTTTGGGTATCTACTTATAAAAATATTGATTCAAACACCCCTGATATTTTAGCATTTGAATGCATTTTCATTGGAAGTGATACATGTTTCACAATTTCAAGGGAGAATTACACCTGCATTGAACTATAAATTCTCTTTAAATTCCTTTAGGGATTACCTGGAACTTGTTCAGAGCATTACTATAGTGATATTTTCGGGGCCAACATTACATGTCCTTGTCCTTCATGAAAATGGTAGTCAAAGCACTCTTAGTGTGGCCTTTAAGTACCTTATGCTATATGGTTGCTATAAAAGATCATTGGACCTTATAAATGGTGTAATGTGGATTAGGATCTATCGACGGATTAACATGTCAATGATTTAGTGATTGATGTAGGGACAAAAGCATTTTGAGGTTTTGCATTGTGACCATACTTATTATTGATTGATACAGGTGAAAGGTTAAGGTCAAATTTAACTCGGGGAACTTATGAAAGTTGTTAAATCTAAATAGAAAGGTAAATTTAATCGGATTTGCTATATGTATTCTTTGTTCATGTTTATAAATTTACTTATTTTTTATTAGCTCCTCCTTCAGCAGAGGCTAAAATAGATTGTGGATATCAAATTCTTATTGTGCATATCGAGTGATGCATGACGAATTCAAAAATGAGCGCATAGGGAGTGATCATGATAATGACCATGAATAATATCATACAAAACAAAACAATATTTTAGCAAAGCTAGTATTTAGATGGAGAAAATCCTACCTAGTTATGTAATGGGATTGAAGCTGGTGGTCTACGACTTATCACTAGAATTTGAGTTTGAGGGTAATACTTAATATGTATAGATTAATAATGAAATTTAAGAAGAGGATAATTTGGCCACTTTACATTGATTCACAGTGCACAAGGAATAAATTGATTAGTAGGCTATAAAGATCCACCTCCCCAGGGCTATGATCTCACACGAATGGTCGGGCTCGTGTGCTAAGAGTCTTATATTTTTTAGAAATCATATTGAACTATTATTTTTATTTTATCTTTTCAGAGAAATCAGTTAGGCAAAACTAGGGTTGCTGAAGTATGGGGAATGGGCCTTGGCCTACCGAAGCACCAGGTCTGGTTCCTTAGGCAGACCATGTCTAATCCCTTGTGATTGGGCCCTAGTAGCCCTTCAGACTGACCCAGAATCTGGGTTCAGGTCTGACTCTAGAAAACAAGTGGGTTCCTGGGTTAGATCAGACCCCCTAATTCTGTTCTAGGCAGATTCCACTACCTTGGCCCAAATCTCTTCTCCCAAGTCTGGCAATGCTGGAACATATATCAAATGAGACAGTTAAAAAACATTAATCTATAGCTAAATAGAGTCACGACTGAGTTTTAGGAAAACTTAAAAACCATGACACCTTTTGTTATAGCCCGACCTTAAATTATATTTATTTATTTAATTAAACCGTGTTATTAATTTTCAACATTTATTTATCTCATTTAATCATCTCAGTTGGGAGAATTTATTTTGGGCCCAACTTTGCAGTTCGAGTTTTATTTACCATAACAATTTTGGGGGATCTACAGTAGGCCCCGGTAAATATGATTAAGTAATAAATTATTTTTTTATAATGGCACAAAAATTTAATTTTTAATCATGCCAAAATTTGGGCCCAAATTCATTAAGTTTGGCCCAATTCATTTTGGGCCCGAATTGCGCCTAAATCATTTTGGGCTCAATGCTGGCCTGAAAATTATGGTGCAATTAAATTATTATTTGTACCTAATTTTAATTAGCATAAAGTCACTTTTCATGCTTAAATATCAGCCATGTATTCATGATAAACTCAAAATCATTTTCATACAAGTAGAAACCTTGGTTTTCTGCTTCCTCTCTCCTCTAAACATGCATAGCAGCATCACCACCAGCCCCCATGCTATTTCAGCGTGTTGCCGCCACTCCCAGCCAGCTTCGACCTGCAGCCCCAGCCCTACCCCCAACACCACCAGCCACCAATCCCAACTCCTGTCACCAACAAACACCACCTCCATCTTCTTACATCCAAGCTTAAAGTGAGGTAATCTCTAACCCTTATCTTATTTAATTTTGGTTTTATGGATGATTTTTTTATGGATCATGTCATATTGATTAAAATAAATGTTATTATGCAAATTTTATTATTTTAGGCGATGTATGATATGGTGGAGTTGAGCTTGAGCTTGATCAAGCATGTATGCATCAAGAGAGTTTGGATTTGTGTTTGTTTGTTCAATTGTTATGATCTAGTATGGAAAATAAGTTTAAAAATGGTTGGTGATCTTATTTTACTCATTTGGGGTGATTTGGATGGAAATTTGTATGTGCATAATTTAGGGTTTCATGGTCATGAATGATTTAGTTTAATCTTCAGCATCAAGTGAGTTTATTTGAGTTCATTGAGATGGAATTTGGGGTTTGGATGTATTATGCACTTGATTAATGATGTTATGGAGTTTTTATCAAAATGGATGGAATATGGAAATCCCAAAAAATAATTAAAGGAGGTTTCTTTATTTATTTATGCAAATAGGTAAGGTTATGGAAGCATTCTAAGTGTTTTTGTGTAAAGAATGATTGTAAAACATGTAAAGATGATCATGCAGTGATTTTGAGTAATATGGCTTCGTAAGGTGATGAGGAGGAATAAGGCCTTGTTAAATAATTTTAAGGAGTGATTTTAGAGGGGAATTATGTGAAGAAAAGGGGAAAATAAGAACAGTAGGGCAGTGAAGAGATCAGAAACAGGGTTCTCTTTGCAATTAAAGTGGTACTGTTGGCCCTATCTAAAAATTGTAGTTTTTGGTGGGTAGATAGATCCTTGACTTATCTTTCAAATTCCTTTTGAATAACTTCATTCTGGTTTGTGTGGAAAAATCCATGGCCATTTTGCTAAGATTGCGCAGGACAGACCCGAGCTGTGCACAGCTGTGTCTCAGCTCAATTTTAAGTGCTGTGTTGTGGTAATTGGGTTTTGCATTGTGAATGAAAGTTTTGCGGGACTTCCTAAACTTTTCATATTAGGGTTTTATAGCTCAGTTGGATGTTAGGGGTGAAAGATATAGATTTAGGGGTGAAAGATATGGATTTTCTAAAGTAGACCTTCAAACGGTAATATGAGGGAAGAAAGAAAACGTGACATTTGATAAAATTAACAGGAGTTTCTATATGATTATAGATATTGCAAGGAAATTACAAAGTTTAGTGAGCTTAACAACTTTGATTATGTATAGAAAGCTCGCATGGGTTGGAAAACCAAATTACATGGGTACGATAATGAAATTTGAGAAGTGGGAAGAGTAATGACTCCAGATCCGTGTCTATCGGGCTAAACTAGAGTTATATGAGCTTTTATGAACTCACAACACCCCTTTTGGCATTAAACCTTTTATTATTCATTTTAGAAACACCAAAAACCCATATTCCATTTATATCCATTTAAGTCTTTTCATTGTCACCTCAATGTTTTCATTTTGGTCTATTTTGCTCTAACTTGTTTTACTTCAAGTTCAATGAGCCTAACTTATTTATTTTTCAAAATCATTTTAGTATAGGTTGTCTTATATTAAATTATTTGAATTGTGGATGCTCTTCTTATTAATCAATTTTCATAAAGTTATAAATTATGGAAGTGAAAGTTATTTACTAACTGCATTTACCTATAACTACATTTCTTAACCAGAAAGGGGGTCTAATATATCGTTTCCCATTATGCATAAGTGTTATCAAGTGAGACTGTATTTTAAAGACTTCAGGTATGTTCATTACTTGCATCTTTAGAAATCAGCACGTATTTGTCAAAATTATAATGTTTTAGTAAGTATATTAATGAATTAGTTTAGTCAGTGATTTGTCACATAATTAGTGACCCCAGCAGTTACCAATTACCGAGCATTGCCCTTCAGTTACCCGTGCGGCTTCAGCCCAAGTCCCCCCATCGGCTTGGTAGGGGTACATATATCCATAGATCATAACAACATCAAGGGGGTTCATTATAAGATAAAGACCAGCAATTGCAATTTACACTCATCTCATTCACTGTTTTAACTTAAAATGAATTGCAAAGCGGACTCCCAACTAATTTTTACAGAGATCTTTAATAATACAGGAATGCATGCACTGAGCTTTGGCTCACAGTTCAAAATGTTTTTCATGTTTTGTTTTAGGCAAATGCTCAGTGAATCACCCTCATGCTAGCAAACCAACAGAAGAAAAGAAGTTGAGTAAGAGAATCTGGATGGATCAACAGTGATATAGTACATGCATATTTTGAAGTTGTATTTTGAAATCTTTAGTGGATGGAGGTGTAGATTATATGGTGAACTGTCTTACTATAGTGTATAAACTTGATCTGAAAAGTTCTCCTTAGTGGACCTTACAGAGGGGCCAGCCCTAATTGGACACAGCAAGCCCCCGAGTGGGACCCTTGGGGTTCTAACCAGAGGCCCAAGCGGAGTGAGCAGTCCAGCAGCCCATTTGGGGTTCTCCAGCACAAAATTACCATTTTATCCCTTGCTACAGGAGCTACAAATACTCACCCACCTACCTAGAAAATAGGATTCACACTGGTACAACTTCCCATACTTCTTACATTCTCTCTCTTTACTGCTTTTATTTTTCACTAGGACCCTCCGTTGACTTGGCCATCGAAGAGGCGTTCCCTGGATCTCAATCCAGTAGTGCCTGTTTTGCAGGTCCGGCACTGGAGGAGGGGCCGTCAGCTGATTTGCACGTGCTATCATATAAGCCCGCTCTCTTACCCAACGTCATCTTCAGCAACGCTCGGAAAGTTCCAAAAACAGATTTGGCGCCTTCTATGGAGAGAGATCGGTGGACGATGGTAGTCAGCGAAGCCACGTGAGCATGGGCACGGAAAGACAAAGTGCCCAAAATAGAAGCACTGGTACCACCAAGGCATAGGACACCTCGGAGAGCTCTTAGGCGGCTCCCTATTCGGTTGGCCAGTGCCTGGCCGGGCGGGAGGCTTTTGTCATGGTGGGCGCATTGAAGAACTTCATGTCCACTATGACCGACACCCTTACGCAGCAACTATAGGAAGAAATGAAGAAAGCGGTGGAGACTGGAGCTCCACGAGGCCTCTTCCCCGCTTCGTTTACGTGCCTACCACGGGCTACGAGCCCTCGTATAGGCATGCACCAGTGGCGTGGCATCGCCATAGCGATGGAGTGAGGGAGGCCTCTCGCCTGGACTGGAACGGCCGATCTTAAGTAGAAAACTGTGACCAATCTGTTGGAGCGAAAGCCCTCCGGAGGCATTGGCCAAGCCAGGACGGTGGCCTCAACACCATGCGCAGCACACTCCTAACGAACCGCTTGGTTCGAAGACCAGGATCAGACTTCAAGACTTCGAGGGCAGAGCTCGGGATGGTGGCGCACACCAGAGCACTGTCCAGGCTGCGAACGCACTCGCAGTCCTTCCTCTAGAGATGTGCATGGTTAAGGATCCTGCTAGGATGATCGGTCTCTAACCAGACCCCTGAGGGTCGGCCTCGCCTGAGGAAGTACCTTGGTGTTAGAGCTTAGAAGACACCCAAAAACTCCTACTAAAATATTCGGAACGACTGCCCGACCGGGGCTTGTCCCCTTTTCTACCCCGTTTAGCATGGAGATTGTCAACCCTCCGCGCTACGAAAAAGTGAAGATGCCTACCATGGACTTATATGATGGGATCTCAGATCCAGAGGAGCATCTGGGGGTTTACAAGGCGCAGATGTACGTGCAAGACGTCGACGACGCTGCGTACTGCCGATACTTTCCCGCTACCCTAAAAGCCGTAGCACAATCCTGGTTCAATGGCCTCGCACCAGGATGCGTCTCTTGTTTCTAGGAGTTGGCTGATAGATTTGTCAGCCAATTCATCACCAGCTGCAAGGAGAGGTGAACTAGCATCCACCTTTCTGAGATTAAACAGGGGCCGCAGGAGTCCTTGGCAGACTTCGTCAAGTGCTTCCAGTAGGAGGTGGTCTTGATTCCCGACTTGGAGGATGCAGTGGCATACACCTCATTCCTGAACGACTTAAAGAGCGGACGGTTCACCTTCTCTTTGGCCAAGCAGAAAGAGACCACTCTCGCAGAGGCATTAAGGAAAGCTGCCGGCTTCATCCGTGCCACCAAGATCTGCATTGAATGTGCGGATGCTCCCTAGAAAGCTAAGGTTCACATCGACAGGAACCCTGGCTGAGGAGACAGGAGTCCGCGGGTTGAGGGCATCAACCCTCAATTCACCATGGACCCTTAGAGCATCCTCATGGAGGTGAGGGAGCACCCCATGCTGAAAAGACCACCCTTGATGACCTCAGCACTAGAACCCGACAATGCGTAGAAATAATGTGATTTCCATGAGCAGAATGGGCACACGCCCACTGAGTGTCAGGAGCTGAGGAAGGCTCTTCACGAGCTGATTGATAAGTGTTAGATTGACCGGTTTTTGAAGAAGGGCTCGCAGTTCCTTCGAAAGCAGTGCGAGCTCGCGTGGCTCGAGCCCCGAGATGAAGAATGCTCCACGGAGATTGTGGCCATTATTGCCAGTGGATACAAAGAAGGCATCACTCGGTTTGCCTAGAAGGCTCAGCCTCTAGGGGCCCAACATGTTCTCACAACTAGGCAAGGAAACCGAGTTACAGTGCCCACAATGGTGTTCGGTAGAGGGGAAGGCCCACGCTTCACCTCCCCGCATAGCAATCCACTGGTGCTAGAAATAAAGGTGGCCAGCACTATTCTGTGGAGAATTCTTATCGACATGGGGAACTCCGTGGATATCATCACTTGGCACTGCTTAAAGAAGTTGAAATATCCGAGGAAGGAGATCGTTCCCTTGGTACACCCCATCCTGGGATTCGGGGGACAAAAGGTGAACCCCACAAGGATGATCTGTCTTCCCTTGCGCTTTGGAGACAAGGCTAAAGTGAGAAGCCTGAAGGTAAAGTTCTTGGTCGTCGATGTGCCCATAGCCTACAACGTTATCCTGGGGTGGCCTACTCGACACAAAGTAAAGGCCATCATCGCCCGATACTTGCTCCAACTTCAGTTTGAGGCTGACGATGGAAGCATTGGCACAATGCAAGGAGACTAGCAGACGGCACGAAAATGCTATCTCATTAGCATTTGCCCGTTAGTAGAGTGGACAGCCGAACAAGGGCTTACTGGACCCCTATCGATAGATAAGAAGCCACAGACTAGACCACCTCCTCCTACGGCCGAAGCCTTATTCATACATGCGATGACTTCGGCTGAACCAGAGCGACCTCACCCCAAGGCTACGGATGGCGTTGAACAAATCTCACTCCATAAGGAGTGTCTAACCGCACGATCTAGTTAGATAGAGAGATAGAGGCTCCTACCCGACACTCCTTGGTCACACTCTTACAAGAGCACCGTGATGTCTTCGCCTTCGGCCCTGAAGAGATGCTCGGTATTGACCCTACTATCATAGAGCACAAGCTTAAAGTAGATCCCACTTACAAATCAGTTATCCAGAAGAAGCGCTGCATGGGCTTTAAAAGGGCCATAGCGGCAACCGCGGAGGTGCAGGAGCTACTAGAGGCAGGTTTCGCTAGGGAATGTCAATGTCCTGAATGGATATCGAACGTCATCCTGGTGAAGAAGCCCAATGAGACTTGAGGAATGTGCGTGGATTTCACATACTTGAACAAGGCATGCCCAAAAGACAGTTGCCCCATCCCTAAGATAGACAAGCTAGTGGATGCCACCGAAGGGCATGCCCTACTGAGCTTCATGGATGCTTTCTCTGGATATAATCAGATACCCCTATGTCCGTTGACCAGAAGAAGACTGCGATCATAAATGATCAAGGCCTACATTGCTATAACATAATGCCCTATAGATTAAAGAACGCGGGGGCCATATGTCAGGGGTTGTTGAATAAGCTATTCGAGCCCCTCATCGATCGAACCATTGAGGTTTACATAGATGACATGATAGTGAAGAGCACGCTCATCCCCACACCAACGGTTAGGTCGAGGGTGCCAACAAGGTTATCCTTCATGGCTTACAGAAGAAGCTTGATGAAGCAAAGGGCAAGTGGGCCAACGAGCTGTATGGCATCCTATGGTCACTTCAGACAACCGAAAAAACTACGACAGGAGAAACGCCATTCATATTGGCGTACGGGCCAGAGGCCGTGGCACTTCACCCCCACTACCTTATAACATTCCAGGAAGAATTAAATAACGCAGTGCTTCGCAAAGCGCTGGATCTCCTCCCCTCTGTATGTGGAGATGCCCTCCTCCGAGAGGCACTCTACAACCTTCGCATCGTACGCCTTCATGACCATATTATCAAACTCTACCCCATCAATGTCAGAGACTTCGTCCTTCGTCGTGCAGAGACTATGGCATGCGTCGGAGAACACGGTGAGCGCACACAAATTAGGAAGGCCCGTACAAGGTCACAACTCAAATACGGCAGGGTACATATCGTCTAGAGACCCCCGATGGCATTCCCATCCCAAGGACCTGGCAAAGCAAAAATCTACAAAAATATTATCACTAGTGCTTTTTCTTTATTCAAGCACAACTCATATGTACTTATGTTCTCCATTCAATAAACACAGTGGCCGCAAAGGCCATTGTGGACCCATCTTAAATGTCTTTCTTACAACCGGTCTATGGGCTGAGTGCTATTCCTTTAGCACCTAGAGGAGCCAAATGTTTCATCGAGCAATCATTTTATCCCCTACTTCTCATTTCACTTAGGGGCCATCATCCCACAGAGTATAAGCAAATTGGGAAAGCAAATTGCGAAATAAACCAAGCGAAACAAGCAAGTGAAGCAATAAGTGCAGCAACTGGGGAAGAGATAAGTGATAAAACTATGCGCTCCATTGCAAAAACGTAAAAATTTTCATTGAATGAAAGAAGAAGTACAAACACCAATAGAGGACCAATAGGCTAAAAGGGAAGACAACAAGGAGCAAGAACAAAAAAATCCCGGGGCACTAGACATCGGAATCCTCGTCATGGCCACTGTCATTATGCGCAACGCCTTCATTGTCCTCGCCATCAGGGGACCTGGCCTTGCCGTCCAGGGGTGTAGTCTTCTCGTTGCCTCAGCCGTTTTCCTCAGTTGCAAGCGGATTGAACTCCACCAGCTCAGGGTTCCGCCCTTCGGCCTGGGCCAAACGACGATCTTCCACGTACTGGACGTACGCTTCAAAGTAGCCTTCTATACGGAAGGCATCTGGTGCCAAAGTCGCCAAGAGCTCCCAAACGAACTCGACACTCTGCTCGCGTCCCCCCTATAGCCCTGGTCCTCAGCCTTGGTCGACCTCTCCTTTCGGCCTCTGCCTTGGAGCGGGCTTCCTCCGATTGGTGCTGCAGGTCTTTCTTTTCGGCCTCCAAGGCCTCTGTCTCCTTCTTTAGCTTCTCCAAATGGTGCTTATACTTGGCCGCCACTTCTTCTAACGTGTGGTGCTCAGTCTAAAGATTGCCGATTTGCCCCCCTAAAAAGGCATCAGAGCTCTCAAGGTCGCGTATCCGCTGCTCCAGGGAAGAGACAGATGACTTCGACATTCCTACCTTCAGCGCCCGAGCAAAGGCTTGGAAAGCACTTAAACATGATTAGTTAAGGAAGAACAACCGGGATTAAAAGAAACAATATGAACTTAGCTTTATCTCAGCAATGGCCACTTGCTCTTCGTCGATCACGGATGGTTCCGCTGAGTCTGATGGGGCCAACAACCATGACTTAGCGAATTTCTCCACCAAAGCGTGCTTGGCAAAGGTATCGGCCACCAAGAAGTCCGCGGTCAGGGCTTGCGTAGTCACCGAGGGCTCCCCCACGACTCGCGGCGTGATCTGCTCGCTACTTCGAGATCCCCTGGCAGCAGTGGACCCTCGGGCTTTGTCAGAGGCCAAGCGGTCTACAGACCACCGAAGCTGGGCTGGCCCCTTAGTTTCTTGGCCCTTCGAAGAAGGGGGCCCGGTCCTCAGGTGAGTGGGAGCGAACGCCGTAGCCGCATCCTGCCCGCACTCAGCTCGTGGATGTTTACAGGAACCCACATGAGGAAGATTTATTGACTCCATGAGAGGCTTTTTGTCATGTGGTGCTAACGACGGTGCTATAAGAAGAAGAAATAGGTTAACATTCTTTACGCAGAAAAGGGTCCAAGGAAAGACGGCAGAAGGATCGGTATCCGGACGTTTTTTGCTTGAGTCTCCACACGCCTGCTCCGCTCTTCCTTCTGGAGCTGCTCGCTCTTGGTTGGGATCTGCTCTGCAGTGGCTTGCCTGGCCCCAAGGGGCGACAACATCACCCGCACTTATTTTGCACGTGACAAAAGAGAGGCAGCTCAGACCCAAAGGGAAAAGGAAACATACGAGGAGGATGTAAAGTATCCTTCAAATAATTTTTAAGAATCAGGAGGCTTGCGGCATTCAGAAAGAAGTCATTGGCAAAATATGACAACTTAGGAAGCTAATTCAAGGGCTCCTTGTCACTTGATCTACTCCGTTTTCGCTCAGGCTCTTTCTCAGCCTCTACTATCTCGGCCATAAAAGAGGGAATCGACCTAGGATGGTCGTTCTCCCAAACAACGTAGTGGAAATAGCGAGCCGTTTTCATCTCAACCTCGGTCGACGTTCTAAGAGGATTTCGGATCGGCTTCTCGTTGTTCCAGTCGGGAAGATGCCCCTAACCCATCTCTCGGTGCACGAAAAGAAAGTGACATTTCCAATTTTTAACTTGACTTCTTTTCTATGGCCGTCATGAAACCCTTCTTACTGCTAAAAGAGTGCCACCCAAGGTCCTCGATCTCACTGGGATCCCTTTGGACCGTATGGACCAAACCTGTGGCCTGTGCAAGTTAACCCGCATAACTCGCACGTTTCAAAAAAAGAACATATGTTGTGCCAAGACGTGGGCACAATCTGCACGGGCGCCAACTCATACTTATTCAAGATTTCCATAATAACTAGGTGAAACGAAAACCTAACACTATTGGATAAGGCTGCCCAATAGATCGCTATGCACTTGGAGGGCGGCTTATTTATGGTGGCATCCACACCAGAGAGTGTGAATTTGTACCCCGTGGGCAGAAGATACTTCTCCTCTGGCACTGGCCTCATCAGGGTAGCCATGACCTTCGAATTGGGGAAATGGGTGCTAGGCCCGTCCTCGATATCCAAATGCTCAGGAGCCCCTGGGAAGACCATCTCCTTAGCTATGACTTCACGGCTCGGTTCTTCCCGAGCACAGCCCCTTTTCTTGAGTACGACTCTTCCTGAGCCACTCGTTTCCCCCTCCGAGGAAGAGCTAGTACTGGAAGACTTAACCTCTAGGCTCGACCTATGGGAGACCGAGGCAGAGCGAGGATTAACTTTGGAAGTTCCTTCGACCACCAACTCATCTAGACTCCTTAGTCGAGCGGTCATCTTGATCTTGGTCATTCTGCGTTCCTTGACATTGGTCATATGGGAAACAGCTACGTCCATTTCCCATGGATAGAGAGCCTCCTCCTTAATGCTAAGGATACTAGGAGTAGAGAAATATTCGCAGCTAGACCACGAGAGGGTGCCGGGTGTAAAGATCGACACTGCATAAGGGATTTTCTTAGGTTCCCTAAACTGATTCTTTCGGGGAACGTGCACGACCACCCGACCATCAATTAGGACCAGGAGGCTTGGAAACTGAGGGTGGTGGCCCTCTATCTAGGGGCCGACCAACCCCTCAGAAACGTCCCCACTTGATAAAGAGGATGAAGACATACTTAGACAAATATAATATAGCAAGAACCCTCAAAAGAGGGACGAAAAGTGCAATTGTGAAAGATGACGTTGTTGAAGATGGTGTTGAAGGCACACACGAACCCTTTAAAGATTCAAAGGGAAGGATAGAAGATACACTCGAACCCCTTGAAGATCCAAAAGGGGAGGGTTCAAGGTGATACAGTAGATTTGAAAGAGAATTGCGGGCGGGGAGGCAGAGCTTCTCTCTCTAGAATTTACTTCTATCTCTAGGCAAGGATTTGAGGGCAAGTAGAAATGAGCCCTAACAAAGAACCCAACTTTGCTTATATAGGCAAAGTAGGGGAAGAAGAAGGGGAAGTGCCCCTTCCTAGGCACTTGTTGGGATATTTTAACTGATAAACAAAAGAGTCGCAAGCGTACAGCTTTCGCTGTGGTACTTTAGGGTCGTCTTCTCAGGGACGATGGAAGAGATTTAGGTCATTGAAATTTATAAAACTAACATTACCTAAACCTAAGGAGATGCTTAATTTAGAAAATTTTAACCAAGCAATTAATAGGACCTTAACAGAAGAAATAAGCCAGTAACAAGGAAAACTTGAAGGAATAACTATTATAAAAAGCTAGGTAATCAAACCAAGCTATTAAACGCATTCTACCAACCAAATCAAACCAAACCATTCGAACAACCATCCAACTACTAAAATCAACTAAATCACCTAAACTACTAAGCAACTAGTTTGACTTAACTAAATTCAGAGTATTATTCAATCAACTAAAAAAACCATCACTATCATTCAACATTAATGAAGCTAAACTAAGCAAACCTCATTCAACATTAGTGAAGCTAAACAAACCATTATATTCCATTTAAGCATACTAAGCAAACCATTCATCATTCAGTCAGCACCATTCCGTCAGCCAAACCAACATTCGAATCATCACAATCCAGCATATTCCATCTACAAAATCGAAACCATACTATCAACATAATCAAAACCAACCATTAATCATACGTAATAATTGAACCAATGCACTGATAACAATAAGAATTCACCCAGCCCAAACCTAATCAACTGTATCATTCAACAACCAGATTAAGCTACTTGTTTTTTTAGCAGGGCTTTGAAGCAGTTAAAAGAGAAGCAGAGGAATAGAGAGAAAACCCAAAAGAAGGCACGACTGAACGCGGCCTGGGAGAAGATTAGCCACAGCCAATGCCAACCAGACCAACCATAGCCTCGCCTCTCGCCGTTAAACACCAGAGCCAACATTCGACCATAAACCCGAGCAGGGGAGGGGGAGAAAACGGTGAAATTACTGAACTTAACCCAAAGTTTCTTGCAATTACAACTGAAATTCTTGATTGACCATTCGGAATTTGTAATTCGAAGCCTAATTTCATGAAATTAAACGCTGGAAACATTTGAAAAATCGAAACCCCAAACCAAATTAAATCATAAATTTCAAATGACTAGAAACGAAAACGTAATTAAAACTAAAACTAAACCTAAAGCCAAAATTGAACCTAACCTAACCCTAAAAATTACCTAAAATTGCCTCCTTCGATCAACACTTCCTCCATTTTATACCCGAGCCCTCTTCGATCTTCAACCCTTGATTTCGCGGCTTGCGTGGATGGTTACGATGGGGTACAGCTGGCGATGGTGATGAGTGTTGATGGTGCTGTTGATAGTGCTGTGGTGTTCTGGTGTTGTTAATGAGAGAGAGAGATTGAACGGGGATGGGGATGAAGTAGGGGAGGGTATGGGTTTGAGGTTTCTGGGTTTCGTGGCTGAGAGGAGAGAGAAGGTTTAAGGGGAGGGAAGTGATAAGGGTCATGTGCTGCACGCATGGGGAAGGGTTTAGAGATCACGTGCACGGCACGTGAAGGCTGGGTAGATTATGTTTTATTATATTTTTTTCTTTTTTTTCTTTAGGCTTAAAGGAAACGGGCTTGGGGAATTGGGTCGGGTCTATTTGGCCAAGTTCTTCATTTTCTAACATTTTTCATCATTTTTTGCATTTTTGCCGTAATTGTTCAAAATCTACGAAACAAAATAAAATTAAATAAAAACCTTAAAAATCCGATTATAACGAGCATAAAATAGGTGTAAAAGTACCTTAAAAATCGCATATTTTTAGCACGAGCAAATACCCTCACACCAAGATTTTGCCCGTTCTCGAGTAAAATAACTAAACTACCTACAAAGAAAAAGAAAATAAGAAAAAGAAAACCCTAACTCACTGTCGTAAGAATCACAGTTGCATTTAGCATGTGCAACAAGCCCTTTAAACCCCTTGGTCTCTCAAGTGGACGAGTGAGGTCTCGTGAGGGTTTTCAAGGGAACTACCCATGAAAATTATTTCAAAAATAAAGGAAAATCTTTTTGGTTTTTTCTCAAAACTAATATGTACAAAAATTTGGGAAAGATATGCACACTTTAATAAACTAAATCACCCATGTAACTAAGCTATTGACCTGCATATGCACATAATGTACTTTAAAGCCCTCAACCGCTTAAATGACATCAGAGCACTAATTTTTCACCCTATTGAACATCAAGATTCTGAATCCATCTCGGTGCTTGTGTGCAAGTGTATCATCATCCGAGGGCTTAGATTTACTAGAATCAGACTCAATCCCACTTGACTGACACAACTACATTATTCATATATTAACATTGGAAGCAAGCTTTCCCAATAGTAGTATTGCCTCAAAGGGTAACACCTAGTAGCACGTGCCTCAAAGGATAACGCCCAGTAGCACCTGCCTCAAAGGGATACTTGTCATTCCAAATTTTATTCCATCTCTTTTTCTTTTCCTTATTCATTATTTTCATTCATCATTTTTCCAAGTAATCATATCACACGCAAATGGGGGAATCATTCATGGAAGCCTAAGACCTAAAGATAATGACGAAGGAATAAACAAGGACTGGATTACACAATCTATAATGAACAATTGGAGTTAGAATTAGGGCTTAGAATGTCACATTAAGGTTGGAAACTTCTCATGCACATCCTACTTACGTACAAGCTAATAACCGAGGCACAGGAGATTCAAGCTAATCAGACATAGTACAAACATGCCCAAAAACAAAACCAAAATCAAAATCTTTTTGGATTTTTCAAAACAAATGGGCACGTCACCCTCACACCAAAACTTCACAATGTCCTCATTGTGGGAACTAAGACACTAAAAAGCAAGCATATAAGCTATACAGCCCCAAAACCACATTAAACTACAAATATGTACAAACTAGGGCACCAATAAATGTCACAAACAAAGTCAAAAACAAAATAAAATCACCAAAATCAAAAGCTGAAAAGAAAAGCAAAAATAAAACTAACTCTAAAACAAACCAAACCACTAAATGGTCATAATCAAAATTAAACCAAAACAAAATAAGACCTAAACACAAAAATCAAAAAGCAAAAATAACTAAATAAACAAAAATAAAACCCAAAACCTAAAAGAAAACAAAACCAATCAAGACCAAACCAACATAATCACCCAAAACAGAAACAAAACCAAACCAAAGACTTACTAAACACGAACCTAAACCAAAAGAAAAGCTAAATATGAAACAAAATACAAAAGAAAGAAAAGCTAAGTACAAAACAAAAACAAAAACACTAAAATGCCAAAAAGAAAACAAAAGGAAACTATGAAACAGAAATTAAACCAAAGAAAACCCAAAACTTGCTAAATTAAAACAAAACACAAAACCAAGGAAAGAAAACACAACATTAAAGAAACCAAGCAAATGAACTAAAGTATACACAAGAATAATCCTAAATATTCTCAACTACTCACAATCCTAGATATCAACAACTAACAAATATTCACAAAATCATAACATAACCTAGGGTTATCATAGCCCACACGGCTTAACATATCCCAAATTGCTCCTTAAGATTGATCACCCATATGTTTACAGTCCTAAATATCTACAACTAAGTATGAAGAAAAAGAAAAGAAATGAAAAAGAGAAGAAGGGAGAGCGGAACGATCATACCAGGTTGGATACAGGTTGTACCCAAACTATGCCTAACGAAGATTATGCAAATAAGGCTTATGGAGCATCAGCCACTCCATGATAACCTGAAAACTGCTACTCAAATCAAAATTCATTAATGCACGTAGCATCTTATCAAACAAAGAAACCCAACACTCAATCATATAGCCATAGTGAAAAGCAGTGACTTGGAGCCAGAAAGAGTACATCCACATAGCCAATAAAGCACTGGTAAGGGCCCTCTTCAACTTATCAAACAGTTGGGCCAAATCAAAAATGAAATGAACAGACTTAGAATGAGCCAGCATTGAGGTCATTAGCCTAGAAACTATATCAGCATGAACAAACAATCTAGGCAAAATAGGGGGTGCACATTTCACAAGTCTGTTAAGTCCCATTTGCGTATGAGTCTGGTCTAAAGCAAAATTCTTTATGGCAATCATCTCAGACTCAACAAATTCAGACTCACAACATTAAAAAAGGACGTCAGTTTGGGTGGGGTTAAAAGAGAAGGACTCATAATCAGCACAAACACCATTATCAGAACTTTTATGGGTCTCAAACTCACTAGAAAAATATTCATATTCTACATACAGAATATTATCATCTAATTGAAATAGAACGTCAAGAATGACGGGATCAAAAGAAAATGATTCATATTCAACTTGAAAACCCACATCAAGACCTTCAATAACATTAAGGTCACATGAAAAAGATTCATATTCTGCATAAAGAATATCATCATCAAAGTCTAACATAGTGAGTTTAGTTACCTCATCACACAACTCCTGTGAAATACTTTTTGAATCATCCACATCATAAGGCTCAACTTCAGGTGTGATGCTTATATCTAACTTACTAATAGTACCAGATTGTTCACCCACATCAAATTCACAAAAGTCATTCGAAGTGGTGGGTAGGTCGACATAAACTAAGATATCTTCAGTGACATCTTTAGGTGGGTTAGTGAGGGATGCAAGGTTAGTTGATAGAGATGTAGAGAGGTCACTCTCTTATTCTAGATTAGGCAAACACATGTGTTCATTCAAATCAGGCCTAGGAGAATAAGAGAGTTCAAAATCATCACAAAGACTAAGGTCAGGTTTAGGAGATCCTAAACTAGAATCAATCTCACTATAGGTCTCCCTATTTTGGTTAAAACATGGAGAACAAGCAGCAATTCTCACTTTCATTGTCTTTATCATTTGATCAGTCATATCATTAATCTTCTTTTCAAAACTTGCATATGTAGCATCAATATAAGCACAAAAAGGACAAGTATGAGCATTATGATCAGGAGATTCACAATAGTTGCACAAAACAGGAGGCACACAAGAATAAGCTGGGTCATATGAATTCACAAATTGGTCTGAAGGGTAAGAATCAGCTTGAAAATCATACTTCGCATAAGTTGGGTATTTAAAAGGCTCGTTAGCTTGTTCAAACGCATAGGTTTCCCAAGCTAATTTTTCAAAAAAATCCCAAACCTCATTTTGAGTTTTAGATAATAATTCTACTAAACCTCCACAATAAATTGATTCAATATAACTCCTTGACTCAACATTTAGACCCACAGCAATGACCTCACAAATTTTTCATTTTTCAAAATTATGATTTAGTTGAGCACGATATTAATTAAGCCTTGACCGATAACTCCGAAAAGGTTTGTGCTCATATTATGGAAATGAAAAACTAGCATTTGAAGTTTTTAAAGTTTTTAAAATTTTTCCATTTTTAGGGGTTTTCAATTTTTAATTTTTTTGGGTTTTTGGATTTTCAAAATTTTTTTGTAGTTTTCAAGTTTTTCTAATTTTTTTTGAATTTTAGGCCTTTTCCATTTTTTAGTGATTTTCAAGGTTATTCAAAATTTTTTTTTGGATTTTTGAATAATAAGAAATAACTAAGCTAAGTAACAATCGATGCCAAAATAAAGAAAGTAAAACGAGATCTAGGTAACCTAATAATAAAGTCATGAAATGAACAAAACAAATTAACTAAACAAATCACAACCAATAAACAAAACAACTAATAAACAAATCCCAACTGATAATGAAATAAACAAAACAAAGCACCAACTAAGAAAGGAGCTAAGAAAATGAAAATATGACCTAATCTCACGCCGTCGTTCCCGGCAACGGCGCTAAAAACTTTTTGGGATATTTTAAATGATAAACAAAAGAGCCGCAAGCATACAGCTTTTGTTGTAGTATTTAAGGGTCGTCTCCTCAGGGACAGTAGAACAGATTTAGGTCATTGAAATTTCTAAAACTAACATTACCTAAACTTAAGGGGATACTTGATTTAGAAAATTTCGACTAAATAATTAATAGGACCTTAGCAGAGGAAATAAGCCAGTAACAAGGAAAACTTGAAGGAATAACAATTATAAAACCTAGGTAATCAAACCAAGCTATTAAATGCATTCTACCAACCAAAACAAACCAAACCATTCGAACAACCATCCAACTACTAAAATAAACTAAATCACCTAAACTACTAATCAACTAGTTTGGCTTAACTAAATTCAGAGTATTATTCAATCAACCAAACAAATCATCACTATCATTCAACATTAATGAAGCTAAACTAAGCAAACCTTCATTCAACACTAGTGAAGTTAAACAAACCGTCATATTCCATTCAAGCAAACTAAGCAAACCATTCAAATTAACCATTCAAACCATTCATCATTCAGTCAGCACCATTCCGTCAGCCAAACCAACATTCGAATCATCACAAACCAACATATTCCATGTACGAAATCAAAACCATACTATCAACACAATCAAAACCAACCATTAATCATACCTAATAATCGAACCTATGCACTAATAACAATAACAATTCAACCCAGCTCAAATCTAATCAATTGTACCATTCAATAACCAAATTAAGCTACTTGCTTTTTTAGCAGGGCTTTGAAGCAGTTAAAAGAGAAGTAAAGGAGCAGAGAGCAAACCCAAAACAGGGCATGACTGAACTCAGTAGGGGAGAAGATTAGCGATAGCCAATGTCAACCAAACCAACCATAGCTTCGCCTCTCACCGTTAAACACTAGAGCCAACATTTGACCATAAACCTGAATAGGGGAGCGGGAGCAAATGGCGAAATTACTTAATTTAACCCAAAGTTTGTTGCAATTACAACTGAAATTCTTGATTGAGCATTCGAAATTTACAATTCGAAGCCTAATTACATGAAATTAAAGGCTGAAAACAACTGAAAAATCGAAACCCTAAACCGAATTAAATCCTAAATTTCGGATGACTAGAAATGAAAACGTAATTAAAACTAAAACTAAACCTATAGCCGAAATTAAACCTGACCTAACCCTAAAGATTACCTAAAATTACCTCCTTTAATCGCCGCTGCCTCCATTTTACACCCGAGCCCCCTTCGATCTTCAAACCTTGATTTCGCGGCTTACATGGATGGTTACGATGGGGGGCAGCTGGAGATGTTGATGAGTGTTGATGGTGCTATTGGTAGTGCTGTGGTGTTCTGGTGCTGTCGGTGAGAGAGAGAGGCGGGGTCGAGAGAGAGACAGATTGAATTGGGATGGGGATGAAGCAGGGGAGGGTTTGGGTTTAAGGTTTTTGGGTTTCGTGGCCGAGAGGAGAGAGAAGGTTTAAAGGGGGGAAGTAATAAGGGTCATGTGCTGCATGCATGGGGTAGGGTTTAGAGATCACGTGCATGGCATGTGAAGGCGGGGTAGATTAGGTTTTATTATATTTTTTTTCTTTTTTTTTCCTTTGGGCTGAAAGGAAAGAAGCCTAGGGGATTGGGTCGGGTCTATTTGGCCCAGTTCTTCATTTTCTGACATTTTTCATCATTTTTCGCATTTTTACCGTAACTATTCAAAACCTACAAAACAAAATAAAATCAAATAAAAACCTTTAAAATACGATTATAATGAGCATAAAATAGGTGTGAAAGTACCTTAAAAATGGCAGATTTTTAGCACGAACAGCACTCGAAGAGACAGAACACTGCTCAGCCTTTCTAAGGACTAAGCATTTGATCACTCGTCCTAGGAACTGCCCCTTGCAACTACGACTCAGAGAAGGCCACTGGACCTTAAGCCCGGCCTCAGGTCGGACACTACACCTTCAGCCCCAATGGGTGCTAAGGGTCCTTAAGCACGACTTTAGGGCTGGTCGCTGTAGCTTTGGCCCTAATAGGGACTAAGGGTCCTTAAGCACGACCTTGGGGCCGAACGATATAGCTTTAGCCCCAATGGGGAGCTAAAGATCCTTAAGCACGACCTTAGGGCCGGACGCTACACCTTTAGCCCCAATGGGGAGCTAAGGATCCTTAAGCACAAGCTTAGGGCCGATCGCTATACCTTTAACCCTAACGGGGGCTAACCCCTGAAGTGCGGCTTTAGGGCCAGTCGCTATACCTTTAGCCCTAGTGGGGGCTAAGGATCTTCAAGCACGGCTTAGGGGCCAATCGCTACACTTTTAGCCCTAGTGGGGGCTAAGGGTCCTCAAGCTCGGCCTTAGGGCCAGTCGCTACACTTTTTAGCCCCGGTGGGGGCTAAGGGTCCTCAAGCCCAACCTTAGGGTCGGTCGCTACAGCTGTAGCCCCAGTAGGGACTAAGGGTAATCATGCCTGGCATTAGGGCAGGTCGCTACGCCTTTAGCCCCAGTGGGGCTAATGGTCCTCCAGCTCGATCTCATGGCTGATCGTTACACATTTAGTCCCAATCGAGACTAAGGGTCGCCAAGCATGGACTCAGAGCTCGCTAGCCCCCAAAGGGGGTAGGCGGTCCAACAGCGTGGCCCAGGGCCGGCCGTTGCGTTCTCAACTCCCTGAAAGGAGTCGAAGGTCCTTGAGTGCGGGTGTAGGCTAGAAGCCACATAGGTAGTCCCCCAGAGGGGGCTAATAATCCTCAAGCATGGCCTATGGGCCGGTCTCTACGCCCATATGGGAATGTTACGTGAAGAGGAATGCAAGGACATTAAAGAGAGAACCAAGTTTATAAGAAATGGGACAACTTCTTATTACCACAATAAACAGTTACAAATCAACCTTGCTAGGATAAAGAACGCGACAAAGAAGCTAGCTACAAAAGAAATCTGAGGCTACTCCTCATCACTAGAAGGGGGCGGGGTATCACTGGACCCCGAGTTCTTTTGCCGGCCACCCGCCGGTTCAGGATCAATTCCCGGATTAGTGAGCCTTCGGATCGGCGCTCTCCAAAGGGGGTCTTCTTTTATCCCCGACCAAAATTCAAAAACACCCCGTTCAAACATTCCAGAACTGAAGTCAAGGCCTCGGCCACGTCCTTACTCATGACTCCCAGCTTCACAGCTCATTGAGTGCCATGGCATAAAAGACAGCCTGAGTCATCTCGGGAGTGCCGAAGTCTCGGGCAGGCTCCTTGACTATGTCAAGGTCAAAGTAAGGGTAAAGACCGTGGTAGTTCTTGGGAAGTGGCCGAGGAGGACAAGAGATCTCTCTCAAGTGCCATTTGAAGGTTACCCTAATGTAATCGGCTGCTTGCTCGGTGCTGAGGTAGTCGAGAAACACCATGGTGTAAGATCCAAAGTGGGATTCTCTCTCTCTATCACACTCAACCTCTCTCTCGCTCTACAAAAGTTGAGGAGACTGATTTAGTGATCTTCCATGAGAGTTTCCACTCCACCTTTATAAAAGGAGGTAGGCAGAATAAAGGACAACACGTCCCCCGATGAGTTGGCAAAATCGAGGCACCACTCTACTTACTCCACGCGGCACTTGCATACTCAAGACTGACTCCAAACATCTCCAACCCCCGAAGGGGTTCATGGCCCTGCAGCACAACCTACATGCTAGTCGTATTGTCCACGCACCTTGCCTAGTTAAGGTTCCAGCAAAGGGACCCTGAGGCCGATGGTCTCAACCACGAACCTGGGATCTAAGCCCCAGAGATAACTGTCCTGCAACCGCAAGACTCCTATGGATTGGCCTCATACGGTATGACCCTCAGGCCAAGTTCACCAAGCAAAAGTACAAGAGTATAGGTGAGGCTCGAAGAAGGAGGACCATCATTTTATTATAAACATTTAAGGCGTACATGGTGAAAAAAAAAAATACGCGAAAGACAAGATGGAAGGAAGGGAATGTGCATTATGAAAATGCTATAGGCCTGAACTCTACTCCTCGCCGTCATACTAGGGAGGGACGACGCGCTGTCAGACCGTGAGCTCTCCTCCTCGTCTTGGTCGCTGTCCACCTCCTAATGGCGGGTCTCCAAGATTCTACCCCTGTTGCACCCTACCTATGCTTGGAAGGTACTCCAGCGCAACTCTTTGAGGGCTAACTCCATAATACCAATCATCCATATACGCAAGATGCCAATTTCACGGCATCATTGAGGAGCATCATCGTTAAAAACACAACCTAGGGCATCTCAGGAAGCTCGAAGTCTCGGGTGGCTTCCTCACCTACGACAAGATCAAAATCCGAGCACAAGTCCTCCTAATCGGATGGGAGCGGTAAAGGAGGAAAGGAGAACCCTCTATGGTACCACTCAAAGTTCTCAACGACGTAGTGGACCATCTCATGTGTTTTCAGTGAACAAGGGAACCCCATCTTAAAATACCTTTATGTACGAGCAATTTGCCTATAGAGCGTGAAAGATAGCTCCAAAACAACACCTTTTTCTACTCCACAAGTAGGCGAATTCCCATGCCACCATCTAGCCTCAAAAACCAGGTTGCCTCAAAAGTACAAACAAACCACAGGCTGATAGCTAAGTGTCAGCTCAAGATGGGTAAACCAACCAAGAGCAGGCTGTTTCCCGAGTCCCGTAGACCTTCGTTATACGGGTGTACTTCACATTTCACCCCACTACTCGTGCGGACATATGTGCAGGTAAAATGTGTGGGGTTAAATGATCCCAAAAGCTTCCCTTAGTGGAACCAACAGATGCAACCATGGGCCAAGGCCAGCTAGGTGCAACAGGGCCCCAAGTGGACCCTTAGGGCTCCGACCAGACGCCCAAGTGGGGCGAGCAGTCTAGCAACCCATTTGAGGGGTGTCCAGCAAGAAATTACCATTTTACTCCTTACTACAGGAGCTATAAATACTCACATACCTACCTCATAAAAAGGATTTGCTCCCTGGTACAACTTCCTATACTTCTTACATTCTCTCTCTTTACTGCTGTTATCTTTCACTAGGACCCTCATTTGACTTGACCGTCGGTGAGGCATTCCCTGGATCACAACCCGAGCGTGCCTTTTTTACAGGTTTGGCACTGGAGGAGAGGACCGTCAGCTGATTTGCACGTGCCATCACGTAAGCCCGCTCTCTCATCCCACGTCATCTTCAGCAACGCTCAGAAAGTTTCGGAAACAAAACCTTATGTTGGTTAATAGTTAACTGTATATAGTTTGATCATGTATGAAAGTGTATAGTTAAAGCTATGCCTAACTATGTTATTTCTTATACACATGCTTCAAGCCTTGTCCTTTTGGGTAGCTGTAACGCCCAATCATTGGATTTATCACTTGTAATTGAGGGAATCAGAATAGTGATTACTAACAGTGAAACGTGCTTAATTAGGGCGCGTTACAGTTTTGGTATCAGAGCGAGGTTGATTTTATTTGATGGGAAATAGGGTATGAAGAGTAGAGATTGGAGGGTGAGAAGGTTGGTTAGTGAAGGTTATTAATATATCATTAGAGATTTATAACATTAGAGATTTATGACAGTATGCTTGTTTGTCTCTCCCATGTTCTTCATTTATGCTCCTCCTTGCTAGATAGAGGTATATGCAATGAATATGATGTCAGGTACTTCTGTGGCCATTTACGTCTCTTTTCTATATGCTAGTATGGTAGCCCACATGCAGACCCCATTTCTGAGTTTCAACGTCTTGTGGTTCATACACGTAGGCTATTGTAGACCTTATCTACAATTAGCCCTTCGGACAAGTTTAGGACCCGGAATCATGACTTTATGATGACTCGAGCCATGGGATGGGACGAACCTAGATTTTAGTTTCGCGAGGCTTGGGCTAACATTATCACCGAGGTGTTATAGCTGAGAGGGAATAACATGAACATTCTGTAGTACATATTTTCATTACACTTTGTATCTCCCCCACCATCACCACCTGCACCAAGAAATCCTCAGTCGCCTGACAACCCAAAGCCATCGAGACCTAGAGAGGGGATCCCTATATCTGTTGGATCAAACGAGGTCCACATTGTTATAGATTTCCCTGATACACCACAGTTTTAACCCTGATGGTGACCTCATGGAAGACTCAGAGAAGGACCCAGAATCGGAGGAGCATCAACTTGATCACGATGATGAGAATACAGAGATTAATGCTTCAGACAACAGTTTTTACTCGGGCAGGGAGCCTGGGGATGAGTCTGACCTAGACTGTGATCCATCTAGGGATCATTAGATTGATTTATATTATATGTTAATATCTTAGATAGATTACTTTTTGAGCCCACATGTCCATAGTATAGCCAGTTGGATAGATGAATTTTGTGTGGGTTATGACATTGCGTACAGTTAGACAGGTCTTTCCGATTGTATGACTAGTCCCGCCTACTTCTTGGCATGTGGTAGACTTAGTCTATTGGGTTTAAGTAGTGTTTTAGTTGGAGGTAGGTGTAAAGGTTGACCTTGGGCGGTCAGTTGGATGTGATATTCTTTGTGGAACCATGTACATGTATGTACGTGACCAATTGTGGAAATGATATAATGAAGCTTTATGTTATGTTTTCATAATACTTGGGCCATGCTAGTTGTATATGTTGTGTATGTGCATCTTATATGTTGGTTGTAGTCAGTTAACTAAATTATTCAGTTGAATGGATGGTCAGAATATCAAAATATGTGTAAAATAATGTAGAAACTCACATAGAAGAAAATTTAGATCGCGGTCAGGGGTCAGGTGACCAAATTTTGTGTAATGTGCCAATAGCCCTTAGTATAATACCCTCAATTCTCCCCGCACTGGTTAGCAATATGGGAACTCTAACTATTAACGGACCTCAGTGTCTGAGCTTATAAAATGAATAGCCCCAGCACCTTTCGAAATCCCTCATAAAGTCAATAAATTAGCAAATAGAGTAGGCGATGCCACCCTAGAGTATATGATGGAAAATATAATCCAGTGGGGCCAGAAGCATGGATTAGAGGGATATACAAGATTTTCACAACAGTGGAGGTTCCAGAGGATAAAAAGGTGAACTTTGGAACATTTTACGTGACTGAGAAAGTAGACTTTTGGTGGAATACTGTTAAGGATAGGCTTTTAGGGCCTAAGTTCACTTGGAATTGATTTTTGCAAGATCTGAGAGCTAGATTCTACCATGTTGTGGTTCAACTACAGAAGGAGAAAGAATTTATAGAACTAAAGATGAGTGGTAGTATGACTGTGCTGCACTATGCTAGCAAATTTACATAGCTATCTAGGTTTGTTCCAAAGTTTGTGTCATCTAAAAGACTAAATATGAAAAGATTGGAAGAGAGATTAGCTTTCTATACTCATAACCAGCTAGCTGGTTAACTAATCCTTACCTATCAAGAGTTATATCAGCGAGCAGTTGAAGTGGAATGAGTAAAGGCCGAATTGAGGGCCTTGAACCGGATTAATCAAAAGAGAAGGTGGATCGAACAGGGAGCTCCGAGTGAGAGTGTAAGGCAGAAAACATCTGCTCCCGTTCCTCCTAGGAGTCATCCTGCAGGCTTAACAGAGCCCTATGGGAAATATGGAAGGACTAACCACACCACTCTTGAGTGCTGAGTGGGAACTAAGAAATGCATTTAGTGTGGTAGCCAGAGCACCTCATTGCTGCTTGTGCCTGAAGACTGAAGGCTATAGACAAGGGCTCCCATTGCCAAGGCCCGTAGTCGTAGAAAGGATGTATATGTTGAGTAAGAAGGAAGCTGTCACCTTTGATATGGTAGTTACTAGAACTCTCTTTTTAATTTCAAAGCCATTTGTGTATTGAATGATTCAATTGCCACTTATTCATTTATATCCACTCGACATGCCATGTAACTAAACTTTGAAAGTAAGGAGACGAAAAGCAATTACAGAATCAACTTACCCCATGACTCTAGCATTAAGTGTACTATCTCTTATAAACTTGTCCCAATTACTATTGATGGGATGGTGTTATAGTATTCCTTGGAGTCTTGATTCAATTTGACTCGTTATACCTTGATATCATTCTAGAAATGAGCTGGTTGTGTACTTATAGGGTCAAGATAAATTGTGAAGACCTTAAGTTTATTTCAGGGGATGGACGAGAGAAAGACATATGTTTTCTGGGCAAAGAGAGAAAAAAACTTTGTCCTTTAAATTCTTTTGTGAGAGAAAGTGAGCTATTATGTCAAGGATAAATTGCATATTAGAGTTATGCTGTTAACACTCAACTGAAAGAAGAAAAAGCAGAAGATATTCCTATTATTTGTGAATTTAGAGATGTTTTCCTGAAGGGTTATCGAGACTACCCCACAAAGAGCAATTAAATTTGAGATCGAATTAATCCCTGGTGCCCCACCTATCTCTAAAGCCCCATATCGTATGGAACCAACACAGCTTAGAAAACTAAAGATTCAATTAGGTAAGCTATTATAGAAGGGATATAATGGACCAAGTGTGTCACCATGGGGTGCCCCAGTTCTATTTGTAAAGAAGAAGCGTGGAACCTTAAGGTTATATGTTGATTACACGGAGCTGAATAAGATCATCATCAAGAACAAAAAACTGTTGCCCTAGATAGATGGTTTATTTGATCGACTGTAAAGAGCAGAAGTATTTTCCAAGATTTATTTGAGATTTGGATACTATCAACTTAGGATTTGCCTAAAGACATTCCCAAACTGCACTTAAGACCAGGTTTGGTCACTATGAATTCACTGTGATGCCTTTTGGCCTGACCAGTGCCCCATGGCCTTCATGGATTTTGTGAATAGAGTTTTTAGACCTTATTTGGAAAAATTTGTGGTGGCATTTATAGACAATATCGTGATTTTACTTCAAAGACAGAGATGAACACATTACGCATTTGAGAATGGTGTTGCAATCTCGATGGAACATCAATTACATAGCAAATATAAGAAACGTGAGTTGTGGTTAGAAGAAGTGGTAGTTTTGGGACATGTGGTTTCAAAGGAAGGAATTAAGGTCGATTTACAGGAGGTGAAAGCAGTTACAAAGTGCCAAAAGCTCACCAATGTTACCGAGGCTAGAAACTTTTTGGGTTTAGCAGGGTATTATCGAGTTTCGGGAAGGATTTTTCAAAGATAACATCTTCCCTGACCAATTTGTTGAAGGAAGTCATAAAGTTAGCAAGAAAATAGAGTAGCAGCTTATGCCTTCCAACAGTTCAAGCCTTATAAGGGAAGAACACCTTACCCATGACCCAAGACTAGCGGTTGTGATTTTTGCTCTAAGAATTTGAAAATATTACTTGTAATGAGTACCTTGTGAGATCTATACTGATCATCAAAACTTGAAGTACATTTTCACACAGAAGAAGCTCAACATGAGACAAAAAGGTTGACTAGAGTTGCTTAAAGATTACAAATTGCAGATCCAATATCACCCAAAAAAAGAAAATATTCTGGTAGATGCCCTGACTAGGAAGGCACAACATGGCCTGAACACTTTAGTGATTACTCAGTTAAACCTCTTAAGAGGGCTTGAGAGCTTAGGTATTTAATTAGTGTCATATGGGCAAGCATCTAAAAATATCAATGGATTCAACTCTTCTAAGTTTGAGCTCGTACTACTTCATGACCTAGGACCAACATTTGCATTTAAAGAAAGCATGGCACTCCTAGCGGTCGATGTTGTGAAAAAATTAGTTGAGAAATTTACATGAAACATCAAGGTAAAATAACGTGGACATTGATGACAAAATCATCTTTTGGGTGAAGAAAATCTTCTACAACATTCAATGAGGTGACATATATCAGAAGACTCATAGAAATAAACTATTAGAGCCGACAGAAAAGCTGTACTGATAAAAGAAGGAGATCCCTTGAGTTCAGGCAGATGATAAGATTTTTCAGAAAGTTTTGCCAACTAAGGGTATAAGGAGGTTGAACTACAAAATAAATTGAGGCCAAGATCTATTGGACCATATAAGTTCATTGAAAGGTTGAATCCCATAGTTTGTTGACTAGATCTACATATATATAACTCAAACACACGCATAACATGTTCCTCACCTCACAACTCAAGTAATACATGTCAGATCCTGACTATGCTCCCTTAATCAAACCCATTGTGGTCACTGAGGGTTTAGTGTTTCAAGAGCACTCAGTTCAGATACTAGGTCATAGGATTAAGCAGTTAAGCATCAAATAGATGCCTTTAATCAAAGTGCTTTGGGCAAATCATACCTTCTTAAAAGCCACTTGGGAAACTAAGGAAGAAGTGATGGCTAAGTACCCATACTTATTTGAGATAACCTTGCATGTTTTGACAAAGTTCATAAGTTTCGAGGATAAAAATCTTTCAGGGGGGAAGGCTATAATAGCCTGACCCTAAATCATATTTATTTATTTAATTAAACAATGTTATTAATTTTTTACATTTATTTATCTCATTCAATCATCCCGATTAGGAGAATTCATTCTGGGCCCCACTTTGTAGTTGGACTTTCATTTATCGTAATAATTTCGGGGGATCAATAGTAGGCCCCGGTGAACATGATTAAGCGATAAATTATTTTTTTGTAATATCACAAAAATTAAATTTTAACCATGCAAATATTTGGGCCCAAATTCGCTAAGTTTGGCCCAATTCATTTTAGGCCCGAATTGCGGTCTGATTCATTTTAGGCTCAATGGTGGCCCGAAAATTTTGGTGTAATTGAATTAAGTTAGTCACCATTATATGTACCTAATTTTAATTAGCATAAGGTCACTTTTCATGCTTAAATATTAGCTATGTATTCAAGACAAAGTCAAAATCATTTTCATACAAGTGGAAACCTTGGTTTTCTTCTTCCTCTCTCCTCTAAACCTACATGGCAGCACAACCACCAACCCCCCAACTACTATTTTGGCCTACTACGGCCACTCCTAGCCACCTTCGGCCTCTAGCCCATGCCCCCAACACCACCAGCTGCCATCCCCAACTGTTATCGGCACCAAACACCACCTCCATCTTCTTATATCCAAGCATAAGGTGAGGTAATCTCTAACCCTTATCTTGTTTAATTTTGGTTTTATGGATGATTTGTTTATAAATCATGGCATATTGATTAAAATAAATGTTATTATGTAAATTTTATTATTTTAGGGGTTGCTAGATATGGTGGAGTTGAGCTTGAGCTTGATCAAGCATGTATAAATCAAGAGAGTTTGGATTTGTGTTTGTTTGTTTAATTATTGTGATCTATATGGAAAATAAGTTTAAAGATGGGTTGTGATCTTATTTTACTCATTTAGGGTGATTTGGATAGAAATTTATATGTGGCATAATTTAGGGTTTTATGGCCATGAATGATTTAGTTTAATCTTTGGCATCAAGTGAGTTTATTTGAGTTCATTAAGATAGAATTTGGGGTTTGGATGTATTATAGCCTTAATTAATGATGTTACTGAGTTTTTATCAAAATGGATGGAATATGGAAATCCTAACAAATAATTAAAGGAGATTGCTTTATTTATTTATGCAAGTAGGTGAGGTTATAGAAGCATTCTAAATGTTTTTGTGGAAAGAATTATTGTAAAAACTGTAAAGATGATCATGTAGTGATTTTGCATAATATGGCTTTATAAGGTGATGAGAAGGAACAAGGCTTTGTTAAATGATTTTAAGGAGTGATTCTAGAAGGGAATTATGTGAAGAAAAGGAGGAAAACAAGAACAGTAGGGCTATGAACAGTCCAGAAATAGAGGTCTCTTTGCGATTAAACTAGTACGGTTTGCCCCCTCTAAAACTTGTAAGTTTTTGTAAGTAGATAGATCCATGAGTTATCTTTCAAATTCCGTTTAAATCAATTCATTCTAAGTAGTGCGGAAAATGTTATTGCCGTTTTGCTAATACTGTGCAGGACAGACCTCAGCTATGCATAGTTGTGTTTCAGTACAATTTTAGGGGTTGTGTTGCGCTAATTGGGCTTTGCACTATGAATGAAAGGGCTGCAGGACTTCCTAATCTTTTCATATTTAGATTTTATAGCTTAATTAGAGGTCAGGGGTGAAAGATATGAATTTTCTAAAGTAGACCTTCAAACGTTAATATGAGGGAAGAAAGAAATTGTGACATTTGAAAACATTATCGGGTGTTTCTATATAATTATAGATATTACAAAGAAATTGCAAATTGTAGTGAGTTCAACAACATTGATTATGTATAGAAAGCTCACATGGGTTGGAAAACCAAGTTACAGGGGCAAGAGAATGAAATTTGAGAAGTGGGGAGAGTAATGACTCAAGATTAGTGTCTATCTGACCAAACTAGGTGTTGGGAAAATTAGAGAGTGATAAACTGAAAGGAAAGCCGCAAGCATACAACTCTCGTTGTAGTACTTAAGGGTCATCTCCACAGGGACGATAGAAGAGTTTTAGGTCATAAAAAAAGTGAGGATCAACTAATTAGCTACACTAAACTAAATGAAATTATTTAAAGCAATCTAACATCAATCTAACATCCTAATTCAACTACTCGATCATCCAAACTCTCAATTGAACAAAGCAAGCAACTCAGATTAATGAATCATTGAGCTAATAACATCATTCAACATCATTAAAGAACATCATTTAATTGAACAAAGCTAGCCAAAATCAAAATACCATACTCCAACATCATTCAGCTAACTGGTAAGCTAACAATCACCATTATCATCAACATTATCATCGTCAAGCTATTAAACCTGGAACAACCTAAAACAACCTACAATCAAAGCAACTAAACAACCCATCGTCTGCTACTCTAAACAGGGCTAAGCTTAACTACATCATCACATCAAACACCATTATCATGCAGAATCCAGCATCAAAACCAATGATTCATGACCAACAAGAACATTTTGTCAATAATTCAGCACAACAATTCATACAAATTACCACGGGGCTGAAACAACAGAGTAACAGGGGAGGGGAAATCAAGATGAACTAGCAGAATAAGAAAACGGCAATGGGGGAGGGGGAAGCAACAGCATCAACTCAGCAATTCTAACTAAGAACAACCAGCAAATTCAGGCCACAGGGAGTGTATACCTCGATGGGATTATAAGGCACAACACTACCTTCACCGTGCACCTTCTCTGCCTCCAACCAACTCGATTCAAGGGGAAGGGGAATGAACTACACCTACTAAGCACTGAGTCAGGCTTCCTCGCTTGCAGCTCAGCCACTCAGCAATGGCGGTCTCGCCATTAATAGCAGAACAGGGCAAAACAGGGGAGGGGAAAGAAAATCGATTGCAATTCGATTCAAACGAAACCAAATCCTCACAAAACGTAAGATTATTTATGAATGAAATAAATTAGTGTTTAATTATAACCTATTCGAAAATTGCAACTATCTAACATTAAACCCTAACCCTAGAAATTAAAAAATTCGCATCTGAATGAAAAGGGATTCGAAAGAAAATGAACCGAAATTAAACCTAACCTAACCCTAAAATTACCTACTTTTTTCATCAATGGCGTCGGTGGCTTGAATTTATACCCGAACTCTCTTCATTCTCGACCGTCGATTCGTGGGTATCGTGGATGGTGAAGATGGTGTTGCCGAGATGATGTGCTGGCACCGGGAATAACGGGCTGGAAGTTCGAAGAGAGAGACCGGGCAGAGACAGAGGTGGAGCGAGGTTGGGGACGAAGATGGAGATGCCAGGGTTTCGGGGTCTGGGTATCAGGTTGCAAACGCGACGAGAGAGAAAGAGAATGAAGGGGATAGGGTTTAAGTTAAAGCCTGGACCGGGTTTTTTTGAGGGATTAAGTGAACCGAGTTTCCTCTGAACCGGTTCACTCAGTTTTTGGGCCAGTTCAGCATAGTATTGGACCGATTTTTGATAATTTTGCCCGGTTCCTCAATTCTCAACATTTTCCCCATTTTTCTCGCATTTTGGCCATTTCTTCGAAATTATTCAAAACCTGCAAAATAAGATAAAATCAGTTAAAAACCTTAAAAACACGATTATGACAAGCATAAAATTAGTGTAAAAGTACGTTAAAAATAGCTCAATTTTGGTGCGAACAAATACCCTCACACTAAGATTTTGCTCGTCCTCGAGTAAAATAAACTATACTAACCAAAAGAAAATGAAAAATAAAAGAAGAAAATCCTAACTCACTGTCGTAGGAATCACGGTTGCATTTAGCGTATGCAACAAGCCCTTTAAACCCTTCGGTCTCCCAAGTGGACGAGTGAGGTCCCGTGAGGGTTTCCAAGTGAAATACCCACAAAAATTATTTCAAAAATAAAGAAAAATCTTTTTGGGTTTTTTTCCCCTCAAAACTGATATGTACAAAATTTGAGAAAGACATGCACACATTCTAATCAGCTAAATCACCATGTACTCAATTATTGACCTACATATACATAAAATGTACTTCAAAGCCCTCTACCTCCTATATAACGCCCCTAACTCTAAGGCCAGAAGTGTTAGCATTTGTCATTAAATCCTGGGACGAAACGGACAGATTTTCCCCTAAAAACTAATCGTTTTCCAGGTTTAAAGCCTTACATTGAATTCCCTGCAATTAAATGCAATAATAAAATCAACTCAACGGCTACCCGCCGGAGTTCACGGCTCTACGGGCCACCCGCCCGGAGCATATCAACCAGCGCAGTTTAATGCTAAAATGATGGTACAACTCCACGGACCACACGTCCGGGGTATTGGGGCTACATTCCAATTATAAACAACCATACTGAACGACTCGACATGATATGCAACACATGCACACGAGGACTTAAAGTACATAGAAACGAACAGTTATATTATACTACATTTCGCAGCTCACATGCAGGCACGTCGCTTTATTCCTGGGACAGCAATAACTCCATTTTGGCTTACTTGGGCCGACCTTTAATGGTTAATTCAGAAACCTGGGGGCACAATAACAGATGGAAGTGAGCGATAAACGCGCAATGGATAACCCCCCTCTCTTGCAGAATATTATCAAGACAGCCATAACTTACAACCGTCGTTCATAGGTTCTCCGTTTTAAAGAGTTCTCCCCAGAATAGCTGTGCCCAATGAACTTACCAAAAGAAACTCATCTAAACTCATAAACTCAATGAAAAGAAAGGGGTTTAACCCATAAGCACCACTTGCTGGAATTTCTGTTGTGCAAACCTTTTATGTTACTCAACAATAGCTAAAACTTAATACGTAATGCTCAGCGCATTACAGCTTATTCCAGTTCATATAATTTATGCCGTATACAATCATTAAAGTTCATTGAAGATGCTATCAGGCAATAGGCGTTATGAGCTTAGTAATTACATTAGAGCAACCAACATGTTCAATGCGAGACAACCTCTATACCGAGGACTTTACTTTACTATTCAGTAGCCGGTCAAGTGCACGAATAGGTGTATGTGAGAAAACATGGAAACTATTTACTAATAAGGTAGCACAATAACCTTTGAACTTCACGTTCGTGTTTCTTAAAAGTGATACATTTTATAAACCTTCATAGGATCTGAGAGTCTCGTTTGCCCTTGGGTCGCTACTAATTGACGAGGTTTTGCAACGTAGGGTTTTGATTCTGCTGCCTATTGGCAAAGCTATAGGATATGTGGACGTTAAACTTTCTATCTATTGTTAGAGGTATAACCCAATGGACTTGAGTCTCCTGTCTACCAGCAGAACGAGGAAACATTGAGTTTTGAAGCTTCTGCTTAATGGCAGAGCTATGAAAGCATTGAGCTGTTATGTCTGCCCATTGGAAGAGCTATGTAAACATTGAGCTTTTGGTGCCTGCATATTGGCAGAGCTATGAAATCATTGAGCTTTTGGTGCCTGCCTATTGGCAGAGCTATGAAAACATTGAGCTTTGGTGCCTGCCTATTGGCAGAGCTATGAAATCACTGAGCTTTTAGTGCCTGCCTATTGGCAGAGCTATGAAATTATTAAGCATTTGGTGCCTGCCTATTGGCAAAGCTATGAAAACATTGAGCTTTGGTGCCTGCCTATTGGCAGAGCTATGAAAACATTGAGCTTTTGGTGCCTGCCTATTGACAGAGTTATGAAAGCAGTGAGCTTTTGGCGCCTACCTATTGGCAGAGCTATGAAAACACTGAGCTTTTGGTGCCTGCCTATTGGCAGAGCTATGAAAACATTGAGCTTTGGTGCCTGCCTATTGGTGGGACAATGAAACTCAAGTGGGAGGCTTACATAGTACGTTAATTCAATAGATAAAGCAATTCCCACACTCACTTCGCAATCTATACGATTCCAGGATTCAATCATTTAATTCATCATTGACATCCACGCTCTCATCGTTTCTAAATAGTCAATATAAACCATACATGTATAGATTCAATGAGCTTCTGTTCCGTTTACTTCACAATTTCCTCTATTTGAATTATAAACATTCTTATGCATTTAAATGATAGTAATCATATAAACATGTCTATATTCGCTAACGATAATAATTGATAATCAATAACTTGCTTTGATTGATAATTAATTTTTTTTCGTAATCGATCAGCTAGGTACATACTTGCTAAACTTCATATGATCGATAAACTACATCTGGTCACTGAACTGCCTTTACCTGAGCAAACAGCACCATTCAGCGGTGCATTACAACAAGCGTACATATGGCCACATGTGCCCATAAACGACAACACTTTATTCAATAAATCAAACATAATTTGATTCTAAACATATACAATGCATTTCGAAGTAACTTTCCTAAGCATGAATGTACTAAAAAGAGGTTCGAATGAAAACTAAACATATTTTAATAGCTTTGCATTTCAATTGTGTACATGCATTAGCTAGTTTAACTCGAATCAAAGCTAAACACGTCAACTTCGAAATGAATTCCTTTAACATGCATTAGCTAATCTACTTGATTCGAAGCTAAACATATTTCATTAACCTCGAAATTAGCTCATTTGCATGTATTGGTTAACTAACTCGAATGGAAGCGATACACGTCAAAAAGGACTTTGCTTTTAATCCTTTAAATAACTTGAATCGATGTTAAACACGTTAAACTAACTTCGTTTTTAATTCTTCTTCATGCATGAACTAATTAACTTGAATCGATGCTGAACACATAAACCTAGCTTCGAATTAACATATCAAGCATGATTTACATTCATTGTTTCGAATCGACACTAACACAGTTAAATTACTAAATCAAGGGGTCGTTGTAAAATCGAATAATTCTCATATAACCGATTATAATTCAATAACTATATATATACAATCGAATGCATTTCATATAATCGATAAACGATATACATAATGGATAACTTGTTCAATGCGCTCAATATGTATACTAGGCATAAATTATCAGTTCTAATTCAACCCGAATAAACTATAATCGATAAACTTGCATCGAATTTAAAGATAACTAGGAGGAAGAGGAAACCCACCTCGTTTCAAACGTAGGGACCTGTAAAAGGGGTTGAATTCGATACAGAATTCAGACTCCCAAACCCCGAACCCACCATGGCCACACTTGATCAAGCCCCGGTTCGAAGCCCAGAAACCCTAGCTTTCGGACCCTTACTTCGCGTGGCTCCCACTGGTCGCTGGGCTCGAGCCGTCGGTCCTTGCCAACATCGGCCAGCCCTCGTCTGCCTGTGATCGGCATCTGGCCGCACCACCGCGCCCACTCGCTTGACCGCTCTCACTCGCTGACTCTCTCTCTCTGTCTGTCTGGCTCGGGTCTGGTCGCGACCGGGGTGGGGAATGGCTGGCGGGCGTCGACCGGTCACCGGCAGCCTCGCCGGTGCGTCCCTCGCCTCTCTCTCTTGGCGTGTATAGGGGTGTGGCACGGGGCAGGGGTCGAGAACCCCCCCTCTCGCGATTCTTCTCCCCCTCGCAGAGAAGGGGCTTCGGCCCCTTTAATTAATTTTGATTTTTTTTTTCTTTTGTTCTTGCTACTAACTGATAATAACACCAGCCCACTATACCATAAATCCAATTTTCTAGTCTCCAAACCTTAAGCTGTAATCATTAATATAATCATCGGTCGATTATTCACTTTTTTGATTATATTAAGGTTTGATTCAATAAATTGCAGGATGATTCCCAAGGTTCGACATTCTAGTCGTATTCGGGAACCTGCTCATTCCTTTCAATAAAATTCGCACTTCGGCAGACTTCATTGATATTACTTTAATTTATAACGATATAAATCGGCTTAACGAAGGGGGTAACAAAAAATCTCGGGTGTTACAGCCTTCCCCCCTTAAAAGAATTTCGTCCTCGAAATGCCAGAGTCTATGCTAAGCCACCCACACAGGCGCATACGCTTGGTACACCCTGCATAACCCAGAGGTCCTGGTAATAATGCCGCACAAAGGGCATCTATACGAGGATACTTGATTGTAATTCTCTTGTGCAATCGAGGTCCCAGGCATGTCTTGGGGCTTAGCCAACCATTAAACAATTAATCTTGAATAACGATAGTGACTTCAATGGGCTTAAAACATAGGTCAAAGCGTTGTAGTGCGTTGGTCACATAAGGTGACCATAAAGGCCAAGGCATGCTGAGTATGGATGGAAAGGTTCTACTCCTTTCCTATGAGTCATGCTAGCTTCTACACTTGGTGTTGGTACATAAACAGTGTTGAAAAGGCATAAACCTTTGCCTCAGATAGCAGCGAGGTGAGACATATAGCATAACAATTCCAAAGTCTGTCAGATTCTCTCTTTTATCTCCCTTGTAGGTGTGTCAGGGTTGATATGGCTAGTGCACTATGAAGCCCACAATAAGTATGACGCTGAGCCGACTAAGGGTGATAGTGGTTACATGCGAGGATGCAAAGATGCCTCCCCATGTACGTAACTATCCAAGTCAAGGCCATATCCAAATGGCGTTGGCATTCAAACGGACATACGTAACAACACGGTTTAACTATACCACTCACTAGGCTGCACACTTGAGAGAATGAGTCATTTGCTAGCTAGACACAATGACGACCATACCAAAGCACATTTGTACACAAAGGCACATCAAATAGCACCTCATCAAGTAGCATTCTTAAGCAGCGATATGCAATGCATCGCGTAGGTCGCGACCTATGGTCACAGGACCCTTCTCTGATACCATCTATAGCGCCCCCAACCCTAAGGCCATAAGTGTTAGCATTTGTCTTTAAATCCTGGGACGAAACGAATAGAGTTTCCCCTAAAAACTGACCGTTTCCCAGGTTGAAAGCCTTACATTGAATTCCCTGCAATTAAACGCAATAATAAAATCAACTTAACAGCTACCCGCCGGAGTCCATGGCTCTACGGGCCACCCGCCCGGAGCATATCAACCAGCGCAGTTCAATACTAAAATGATGGCACAACTCCACGGACCACACGTCTGGGGTATTGGAGTTACATTCCAATTATAAACAACCATACTGAGCGACTCGACATGATATATAAAACATGCACATAAGGACTTAAAGTACATAGAAATGAACGGTTACATTATACTACATTTCACAGCTCACATGCAGGCACGTTGCTTTATTCCTAGGATAGCAATAACTCCACTTCGGCTTACTTGGGCCGACCTTTACTGGTTAATTCAGAAACCTGAGGGCACAATAACAGATGGAAGTGAGCGATAAACGCACAATGGATAACCCCCCTCTCTTGCAGAACATTATCAAGACAACCATAACTTACAACCGTCGTTCGTAGGCTCTCCATTTTAAAGAGCTCTCCCCAGAATAGCTGTGCCCAATGAACTTACCAAAAGAAACTCATGTGAACTCATAAACTTAATAAAAAGAAAGGGGTTTAACCCATAAGCACCACTTGCTGGGATTTCTGTTGCACAAACCTTGTATGTTACTCAACAATAGCTAAAACTTAATACGTAATGCTCAGCGCATTACAGCTTATTCCAGTTCGTATAATTTATGCCGTATACAATCATTAAACTTCATTGAAGATGCTGTCAGGCAATAGGCGTTATGAGCTTAGCAATTACAGTAGAGCAACCAACATGTTCAATGTGAGACAACCTCTATACTGAGGACTTTACTATACTATTCAGCAGCCAGTCAAGTGCACGAATAGGTGTATGCGAGAAAACATGGAAACTATTTACTAATAAGGTACCACAATAACCTTTGAACTTCACGTTCGTGTTTCTTAAAAGTGATACATTTTATAAACCTTCATAGGATATGAGAGTCTCGTTTGCCCTTGGGTCGCTACTAATTGACAAGGTTTTGCAACGTAGGGTTTTGATTCTACTGCCTATTGGCAGAGCTATAGGATATGTGGACGTTAAACTTTCTATCTATTGTTAGAGGTATAGCCCAATGGACTTGATCTCCTGTCTACCAGCAGAACTAGGAAATATTGAGTTTTGAAGCTTCTGCTTAATGGCAGAGCTATGAAAACATTGAGCTTTGATGCCTACCTATTGGCAGAGCTATAAAAACATTGAGCTTTTGGTGCCTGCCTATTGGCAGAGCTATGAAAACACTGAGCTTTTGGTGCCTGCCTATTGGTGGGACAATGAAACTCAAGTGGGAGGCTCACATAGCATGTTAATTCAATAGATAAAGCAATTCCCACACTCACTTCGCAATCTATACAATTCCAGGATTCAATCATTTAATTCATCATTGACATCCATACCCTCATCGTTTCTAAATAGTCAATATAAACCATATATGTATAGATTCAATAAGATTCTGTTCAGTTTACTTCACAATTTCCTCTATTTGAATTATAAACATTCCGATGCATTTAAATGATAGCAATTATATAAACACGTCTATATTCGCTAACGATAATAATAGATAATCAATAACTTGCTTTGATTGATAATTAATTTTTTTTTCATAATCGATCAGCTGTGTACATACTTGCGAAACTTTATATGATCGATAAACTATATCTGGTCACTGAACTGTCCTTACCTGAGCAAACAACACCATTCAGCGGTGCGTTACAACAAGCGTACATATGGCCACATGTGTCCATAAACGACAACACTTTATTTAATAAATCAAACATAATTTGATTCTAAACATATACAATGCATTTCGAAGTAACTTTCCTAAGCATGAATGTACTAAAAAGAGGTTCGAATGAAAACTAAACATATTTTAATAGCTTCGCATTTCGTTCATGTACATGCATTAGCTAGTTTAACTCGAATCGAACCTAAACACATTTATATAACTTCGAAATGAATTCCTTTGACATGTATCAGCTAATCTACTTGATTCGAAGCTAAACACATTTCATTAACCTCGAAATTAGCTCATTTGCATGCATTGTTTAATTAACTCGAATGGAAGCGATACACGTCAAAAAGGACTTCGCTTTTAATCCTTTAAATAACTTGAATCGATGTTAAACACGTTAAACTAACTTCGTTTTTAATTCTTCTTCATGCATGAACTAATTAACTTGAGTTGATGCTAAACACGTTAACCAAACTTCGAATTAACATATCAAGCATGATTTACATTCATTGATTCAAATCGACGCTAAACACAGTTAAATTACTAAATCAAAGGGTCGTTGTAAAATCGAATAATTCTCACATAACTGATTATAATTCGATAACTATATATATACGATTGAATGCATTTCACATAATCGATAAACGATATATATAATGGATAACCTGTTCAATGCGCGCAATATGTATACTAGGCATAAATTATCAGTTCCAATTCAACCCGAATAAACTATAATCGATAAACTTGCATCGAATTTAAAGATAACTAGGAGGAAGAGGAAACCCACCTCGTTTCAAACATAGGGACCTGTAAAAGGGGTTGAATTCGATGTAGAATTCGGACTCCCGAAGCCCGAACCCACCATGGCCACACTTGATCAAGCCCCGGTTCGAAGCCCAGAAACCCTAGCTTTCGGACCCTTACTTCGCGTGGCTCCCACTGGTCGCCGGGCTCGAGCCGCCGGTCCTTGCCAACACTGGCCGGCCCTCGTCCGCTTGTGATCGGCGTCTGGCCGCACCACCGCGCCCACTCGCTCGACCGCTCTCACTCGCTGACTCTCTCTCTCTGTCTGTCTGGCTCGGGTCTGGTCGCGACCGGGGTGAGGAACGGCTGGCGGGCGTCGGCCAGTCACCGGCAGCCTCGTCGGTGCCTCCCTCGCCTCTCTCTCTTGGTGTGTATTGGGGTGTGGCACGAGGCAGGGGTCGGGAACCCCCCCTCTCGCGATTCTTCTCCCCCTCGCAGAGAAGGGGCTTTGGCCCCTTTAATTTATTTTGATTTTATTTTTTTTTTCTTTTGTTCTTGCCACTAACTGATAATAACACTAGCCCACTGTACCATAAATCCAATTTGCCAATCGCCAAACGTTAAGCTGTAACCATTAATATAATCATCAGTCGATTATTCGCTTTTTTGATTATGTTAAGGTTTGATTCAATAAATTACAGGATGATCCCCAAGGTTCGACATTCTAGTCGTATTCGGGAACCTGCTCATTCCTTTTAATAAAATCCGTACTTCGGCAGACTTCATCGATATTAGTTCAATTTATAACGATATAAGTCGGCTTAACGAAGGGGGTAACAAAAAATCTCGGGTGTTACATCCTAAATAATATCAGAGTGCTAATTTTTCACCCCACTGAACATCAAGATGTTGAATCCATCTTGGTGCTCGTGTGCAAGTGTATCATCATCCCAGGGCTTAGATTTATCAGATTTACACTCAATCTCACTTGGCTGACACAAGTACATTATTATCATACTGACTTTGGAAGCAAGCTTTCCCAGTAGCAATATTGTTTCAAAGGGTAACACCCAGTAGCACGTGCCTCAAAGGGTAACGCCCAGTAGCGCATGCCTTAAAGAGATACTTGTCATTCCAAATATTATTTCATCTCTTTTTTCTTTATTTCATACTTATTCATAATACAATTTTTTTCTCAACCATTTTTCAAAGCAATTATGTCACAAGCTAGTGGCAAAATCAATCATGAAAACCTAAGACCTAAAGATAATGATGAAGGAATAAATAAGGACTGGATTACACAACCTATACTGAACAAGTGGAGTTAGAATTAGGGCTTAGAATATTATTTTTTAGGTGGAAGACTTATCATGCACATCCTACTTATATACAAGTTAACAAACAAAGTACAGGGGATCCAAGCTAATCGGAAAAGGTACAAACATTCCCAAAAACAAAATAAAAAATCTTCAAAAAAATTTCAAAAATTTTTCAAAAATGGGCACCTCACCCCCACACCAAAACTTCACAATGTCCTCATTGTGGGAACTAAGGCGCTAAAAAGCAAGAATATTAGCTATACAACCATAAGACCACACTAAACTACAAATATATACAAACTAGGACACCACAAAAATCAAAAACAAAACCAAAAACAAAACAAAACCACACACACATATTTACAAATGCTAAGAAAAACGAAATCACAAAAGAAAAGAAGAGGAGAAGAGAGGAAAGTGGAACGATCATACCAGGTTGGATACAGATTGTACCCAAACTATGCCTCATAAAGATTATGCAAATGAGGCTTATGGAGTATCAGCAACTCCATCACAACTCACAAGCAGCTACTCAGATCAAAACTAACCAACGCTCTTAGTAGCTTATCAAACGATCGGGCACAATCCTCACAAAAATGAACATAGTTAGAAACATGAAGAAGGGCCCAAATAAGATGTGTAAATTCAATGCAACTCAATTCTCTCTTGAGCTTGTCAAAGCTCGCAGCCCAATCAGAAGAGAGATGTGTATAGGTAAAATCAGATGCACCAGTCAATGGTTTAATGAAGATATGACTATATGAATGCATAAACCATCTAAGGTGATCTGATTCATCTAAATGAAATCTCACATCACCTCGAAAAGGGGAAGGGAGAGAACTAAAACAAGGCCAATCAAAGAAAATCCGACAATTAGAGCTTAAATGACGGCCTAAATTCAAGTCCTGCAGTTCAAAGGGGTCTTTGAGTCTATTTATGTCATTATCATCACGAATCTGATCTAAACAAGGAGTATCAAGCATCAATGTCTCAGATTCGACAAAAATAGACTCGGGAGGGTCTAAAGATGAAAGAAGAGGGGAAAGGGGAGAATTACAATATTCAAGGAGGAGTTCAGCTTGGATAGGATCAACAGAAAATGATTCATATTCAGCACAGAAATCCTTATTCGAACTCATATCGACATCAAACCCACAAAACGATTCATATTCTATTTGCAGAATGTTATCATCTAATTTAAATAGAAGGTCAGGAATGATGGAATCAAAAGAGAATGTTTCATATTCAACATGAAAACCCAAATCAAGACCTTTAGTAACATCAAACCCGCATGAAAAAGATTCATATTCCGCACAAAGAATATCATCATCAAAGTCCAAAATAGTGAGTTCAGGTGTCTCATCATGTAACTCCTGTGAAAAATCTTTAGAATTATCTAAATCATGAGGCTCAACTTGAGGTGTGGTGCTTATATCTAACTCACTAATAGTATCAGATTGTTCACCCACATCAAATTCACAAAAGTCGCTCAGAGTGGTGGGTAGGTTAACATAGACTAAGATATCTTCAGTGACATCTTTGGGTGAGCTAGTGAGGCATGCAAGGTCTGTTGATCGAGACTTAGGGAGGTCACTCTCTTGTTCTAGATTAGGCAAAGGCATGTTTTCATTCAAATTAGGCCCAGTAGAATAAGAAGGTTCAAAATCATCATGGAGACTAATGTCAAGTTTAGAAGATCCTAAACTAGAATCAATCTCACTAGAAGTCTCCCTATTTTGGTCAAAACATTGAGAATATTCAGCAATTCTCACTTCCATAGTCTCTATCATTTGATCAGTCAATTCATTAATCTTCTTTTCAAAACTTGCACATGTAGCATCAATATAGTCACGATAAGGACAAGTGTAAGTATCATGATCAGGAGATTCACAATAGTTGCACAACACAGGAGGCATATAAGAGTTAGATGGGTCATATGAATTCACAAAGTGGTCTGAAGGGTAAGAATCAACTTGAAAATCATACTCTCCATTAGTCGGGTATATAAAAGTCTCATTAGCTTATTCAAACATGTAGGTTTCCCAAGCTAATTTTTCAAAGAAATCCCAAACTTCATTTTGAGTTTTAGATAATAATTCTATTAAACCTCCAGGACAAAGTGATTCAATATATCTCCTAGACTCAACATTTAGACCCTCAATAATGACCTCACAAATTTTCCATTTTTGAAAATTATGATTCAATTGAGCATGATAATCATTAAGCCTTGAAAAATAATTCCAAAAAGATTCGTGCTCATATTGCAGGAAATTGAAAACCGGCATTTGAAATTTTTTTTAAGTTTTCCAAGTTTTTCAATTTTTAGGGGTTTTCAATTTTTTAATTTTTTTGGGGTGGATTTTTAAATTTTTTGAAGAAACGATTAAAATAAGTGACGATTGATACCAAAATAAAGAAATCAACTAAAATAAATCACAACAACTAAGTAACTACTAATGAAATCAATACAAACAAAGTACGAAAAAGAGTAATATATGAAAACAAAAAGATGACCTAATCTCTTGCCGTTGTCCCCGGCAACGGCACCAAAAACTTGTTGGGAAAATTGGAGAGTGATAAACTGAAAGAAAAGCCACAAGCGTACAGCTCTCGCTGCAGTACTTGAGGGTCATCTCCACAGGGACGATGGAAGAGTTTTAGGTCATAAAAAAAGTGTGGATTAACTAATTAGCTACACTAAACTAAATGAAATTATTTAAAGCAATCTAACATCAATCTAACATCCTAATTCAACTACTCGATCATCCAAACTCTCAATTGAACACAGCAAGCAACTCAGATTAATGAATCACTGAGCTAACAACATCATTCAACATCATTAAAGAACATCATTTAATTGAACAAAGCTAGCCAAAATCAAGATACCATACTCCAACACCATTCAGCTAACTGCTAAGCTAACAATCACCATTATCATTAACATTGTCATCATCAAGCTACTAAATCTGGAACAACCTAAAACAGCCTACAATCAAAGCAACTAAACAACCCATCATCTGCTACTCTAAACAGGGCTAAGCTTAACTACATCATCACATCAAACACCATTATCACACAGAATCCAGCATCAAAACCAATGATTCATGACCAACAAGAACATTTTGTCAATAATTCAGCACAACAATTCATACAAATTACCACGGGGCTGAAACAACAGAGTAACAGGGGAGGGAAAATCAGGATGAACTAGCAAAACAAGAAAACGGCAACAGGGGAGGGGGATGCAACAACATCAACTCAGCAATTCTAACTAAGAACAACCAGCAAATTCAGGCCACAGGGAGTGTATACCTCGGTGGGATTACAGGGCACAACACTGCCTTCACCGTGCACCTTCTCTGCCTCCAACCAACTCGATTCAAGGAGAAGGGGAATGAACTACACCTATTAAGCATTGAGTCAGGCTTCCTCACTTGCAGCTCGACCACTCAGCAATGGCAGTCTCGCCATTAATAGCAGAACAGGGCAAAATAGGGGAGGGGAAAGAAAATCAATTGCAGTTCAATTCAAACAAAACCAAATCCTCACAAAACATAAGATTAGCTGTAAACCAAATAAAATCAATGTTTAATTACAACCTATTCGAAAATTGCAACTATCTAACATTAAACCCTAACCCTAGGAATTGAAAAATTCGCATCTGAATGAAAAGGGATTCGAAAGAAAATGAACCGAAATTAAACCTAACCTAACCCTAAAATTACCTGCTTTTTTCATCAATGGCACCGGTGGCTTGAATTTATACCCGAACTCTCTTCATTCTCGACCGTCAATTCATGGGTATTATGGATGGTGAAGAAGGTGTTGCCGAGATGATGTGCTGGCACCGTGAATAACGGGCTGGAAGTTCAAAGAGAGAGATCGGGTAGAGAGAGAGGTGGAGCGAGGATGGGGACGAAGATGGAGATGCCAGGGTTTCGGGGTCTGGGTTTCGGGTTGCAAACGCGATGAGAGAGAAAGAGAATGAAGGGGAGGGGGTTTACGTTAAAGCCTGGACCGGGTTTTTTTGAGGGATTAAGTGAACCGGGTTTCCTCTGAACCAGTTCACTCAATTTTTGGGCCAGTTCAGCACAGTATTGGACCGATTTTTGACAATTTTGCCCGGTTCCTCAATTCTCGACATTTTTCCCCCTTTTCTCACATTTTTGGCCATTTACTCGAAATTATTCAAACCCTGAAAAATAAAATAAAATTACTTAAAAAACCTTAAAAACACGATTATGACGAGCATAAAATAGCTCAATTTTGGTGCGAACACTAGCCTTATATGAGCTTTTATGAACCTCATAACACCCCTCTTGGCATAAAACCTTTTATTATTGATTTCAAAAATATTAAAAACCTATATTCAATTTATATCCATTAAAGTCCTTTCATTTTCACCTCAATTATTTCATTTTGGTCTATTTTACTCCGATTTATTTTACTTCGAGTTCAATGACCCTAACTTATTTATTTTTTAAAATTATTTTTACATAACTTGTCATATATTAAATGTGTTTTAATTATGGATGCCCTTTTTATTAATTATTTTTCATAAAATTACAAATTATAAGAGTGAAAGTTGTTTACTAATTGCATTTACGTATAACTATATTTCTTAAGCAGAAATGGTGCCTAATCTATCATTTCCTATTGTGCATAAGTATTATCAAGTGAGATTGCATTTTAAAGACATCAGGTACATTCATTGGCTGTATCTTTAGAAATTAGCACGTATTTATCAAAATTATAATGTTTTGATAAGTACATCAATGAGTCAGTTTAATCAGCCATTTGTCACGTAATTAGTGATCCCATCAGCTATCAGTTACAGGGTACTGCCTTTCAGTTATCTGTGTGGCTTCATGCCAGGTCCCCCAATCGGCTTGGCATATGTACACCTATCCATAGATTGTAACAACATCAAGGGGATTCACTGTCAGATAATAACCAGCAATTGCAGTTTACATTCATCTCATTCACTACTTTAACTTAAAATGAATTGCAAAGCAGGCGCCCAACCAATTTATGCAGAGATCTTTTAACAATATTGAAATGCATGTACTGAGCTTCAGCTCATAGTTCGAAATGTTTTTCATCTTTTATTTTAGGCAAATGCTCAGTGAATTGCCCTTATGCTAGAAAACCAGCAGAAGAAAATAAGTTGAGTAAGGGAATATGGATGGATCAACAGTGACATAGTACGTGCTTATTTTGAAGCTGTATTTTGAAATCTTTAGTGGATGGAGGTGTAGATTATATGGTGAATTGTTTTATTATGGTGTATAGACCTTATGTTGGTTAATAGTTAACTGTATGTGGTTTGATCATGTATAAATGTGTATGGTTTAAGCTATGCCTAACTATGTTATTTCTAGTATACATGCTTCAAGCCTTGTCCTTTTGGACGGCAGTAATGCCCGATTAGTGGGTTTATCAGTTGTAATTAAGGAAATCAGAATAGTGATTGCAAATAGTAAAACATGCTTAATTAGGGAGCATTACACCTTTCGAAATCGATCATACCCATAGGGACATCGAAGGGACAAATTAAAGCTACTTCAAAAGGGTTTTGGAAAGGTCCCCAAGGAATCCCTGGTGTGGGGACCATCATAACTCCTCAGTTTGGAGCCGAGGTTCTAGATCTAGGGGCGATGGTACGGTGATATGATGGGATGCAACTCATCACTGGTTGTCATCACTGATGGCCTCTACTAACGAACATGGGAAATTAGTACTTAATCACATAAACATACATTCATGCAACAAATTAGAATCATTCATATAATCTAAACACATTCTCATCTAAAAGTCAGCCAAAGGAAAATAGTTTAAATAATTACAGCGTGTGGGGAACTATGTAACGATTATGTCTTTTGTTATTTAGAATCGAAAATCATAAAAAGAAATAGACTAGAGGAGTAGAGAAGGATTGAGTCTTTTACCTCATGCTGACCCACTTGATCCTAGTCTCATTAATGGTAATCCAAACAGGCACATTAATTCACCTAGGATTGTGATTAATCAGTTTTGATAAACTAATCAACCTCGAATTCTAGTTCATTAATCATGTTAAGGCAAAAACAGACTCAGAGACAAAGATCCCAGTTGGGTTTTTGGTCGGAGAACCCGATCCGATTCTTAGACGTACGAAAGTGGCTGGGTTGTTGTGTTGGCCATAGACAACCCAATTTGTTTAGGTCATAACTTTCATTTCTGACTTTTGTTTGAAAGCTTATTGAGTTAGTGTTTAATAAAACTAATCTCATAATTTTTAGATTATGGTGGAACAAGATATAGGCAAAGCAGTAAACATGTGTCATTTTCAACACAAGCCCAAATATTCGCCTTATGTTCTTTCCATTGCTTATTGGAATTTGGTACATAATATGTCATTAAAAAGCTTATTTAATAAATAATGTTGACACCAAGACTTAATAATCTTATACTCTCTAATGTGGATCTCAACTGCATGTTGAACACTATTAATTTGTGTTTTTCTGCCTTTTTGGGCTCTATTGACTTTTGGGCTCGAATTCAAAGATTACTCTATTAATGCCCCAAGTATACAAGTTGCCGTATAATTTTCGTCATCGGACAATTAAAAAATAAGATGCCATTTTTGGCGTCTGCACGAGCATATTCAAAAAGAGAGATGTATAATTTTGTGGCATACCATGAGACCCGATACATAATAGGATACCAAGTTTAAGCCTTAGGAGACGCCAAGAGAATTTCTTGAATTGAACTAGAAGAAAAAGGGGAAGAAAGAATTTGATAGTTGTCTCAATACAATACCTTTAAAACTACACCTCTCACTACTCAAGTTAATCCATCCAGTGTAATTAGAGCATATATGTAGGTTCTTCTACCTTTTATGCATAACAAATGATATACCATACTAGGTCAGAACATGGTGATGGGACCAATAGAACTTGTTCTCAAGGAAGCATCATATGTGAGATTTTGGACCATACATACAAACAATACCACAATTAGAGCATTCATCGTTCTAAGCCTATATCGTAACCGTACCACATCAAAAGTCACCTGGGAGACCAAAGGACATATTTCAGGGATATTTATTGATAAACTGACTTTACTAGCAAAACTCAGGCATATGCATAGTGTTTCTCATATTTCAGAACTTATGAAATCGGTCCTAGACCCAAACTTAGACATAGTGACAAAGCACATATAGAAATTACCGAAAACCCAGTCCACCAAGAACATCCCGTGCATATACTAGATTATAGAGTTGAACAGGTTGATCATAACAACATCTGCTTAACTCAAGTCTCATGGCATAACCATATTTCATTAGAAGCCACATGGAGGAATGTAGCGATGTGAGAACTAATACCCTTACTTGTGTTGAGGTGAGTATTAGACCTCTTTCACATCCACAAGCCTCACCGATGAAAGTTATTTTAAGGGGGGATAGTTGTAACAAACCGAGCCTAATACATGATGAATACCTTAATTAATGTAAATTCAACAAAGTTGAGCGCCACATTTCAATTCGATATTTGAAATATTTATGTGATTGTAGGCTAACATGACAAAGTGGCCTCAAATTGACATCTAGTAATGCTTCATATCAAAGCACTCAATAGTCATAAATAAATATAAATGAGTAAATCCACCAAGGTGACTAAGAATTGTATGGCTCATAAAAGATGCTAATGGGGAATTCCTTATATAATCTATTTAGTTATGCTATGTGAATAAAACATTGGTGTGAATAAGTGAGAAAAAAAATTGTTATAAAAGCATGTTAGGCAATATGGGTGAAATTTATGCTTCTAAATAGTTTTAAAAATTATGAAATACAAAATAAAAGTGATACAAGCAATGATTGGATGGCTGAATAAATTAAAAAGATGAAGCTACTTAGATTGAATGTAAATTGGGATGGGTGGTATCACTTGGAGGATAAAGGTTGGCCCAAAAATTGGCTGAATTTATAGAGCAAAGCAATAGATAAAAACTAAGCAACAAATTAAAATCTCGGTAGATTGATTCAGAAGCCAAGTCGTTTCGTTGTTTTCTCCTTCCATCCCACGCCCATCCCCGCCCCTAGCCATGCCCAAACCTACTCCAACCATTTCCCTCTCTATTGACCCCTGCCCGGCACTAGTCGTGCATTGCAGCCATCGTCACCAGCTCCAGAGTAGTCGTTAACATCTTCCAGCTGTGGTGCTACTGCTTCCCACCGCTTTCTTCCCTTGTTCCTCAAGTGATGGTAAGGTGAATCTCAAGTTCTCTTTCATTCACTTTCATCTTAGTCCCTCAAATTAGTTACTAGATTGAACTCCTTTAGCATTAGATTGGTGTAAATTCGGAAGTCTATAATGATGAACATGTATATTGGCATGAATGGGTGTTATAAGAGTTTATGGAAAGTGAGCTTTGAATATTGATTATGAAAGCAAAATGGGTTCTTTGAAATTCAAATGAATTTTGTTGTGTTTTATTTGGAATTAAAGATAGATGTGTTGGTGTTTGAATTATTCCCATTGGAGGATTAAGGCGGATGAAGAAGAGTTTGAGTATTGGGGGTGGAAAGAATGGGAGAAATGGTAAGTTGGGGGTTTGAAATAAATTTGGTTGACATACATCGTGGACTTGATTTGGACGCGTCAAAAGTACATTTTATAGGTAATTAAATTAATTATTAAGTCAATGCAATGTTGAAACTTAGTTTTTGATAATTTAATAAGGTGGGGAGGGTGATGCATTATGGTGGACGCTAATAACAAAACTAAGTGTTAATCTAACTAAATAAATAATTAAAGGGTATCTAAGATGTTATATAAAATGAATACCTTGGTTTTAGGAATTGGCAGTTTTAAAATAAAACTAGACACTTAAATTGTGCTGGTGAAAGTAAACTCTTTTGTTGACAGATAATTAACTTATAAACAATAGGAACAGAAAAAATATATGTTCATAACAGTAATAGCATTATTAATAATACTAATAATAATACTAATAATAAGGCTATATCATCAATAATGATAACGCCAGAAATGATAAAAACGACATTAATGGTTGATAAGAAGTATACCAAATGTAAAAGGTAGCAAGAATGTTTTAATTTCTTAAATCATCATAATGATAATCATATAGCATTTCTGATTAACAACAAAAAGATAGATATGTTGGTGCTTGGATTATTGCCAATGGAGGATTCAAGAGGATGAAGAAGGACTTGAGTAGTAGAGGTGGAAAGAAGGGGAGAAATGGTAACTTGGGGGTTTTGAAATAAATTTGGTTGACATAAATCTTGGAGTTGAACTGGATAGGATAAAAGTACATTTTATCGGTAAATTATGTGAATTATTAAATGGGTGCAATATTGAAACTTAGTTTTTGATAATTAATGAGGTGAGGATGGTCTGTTACAATAGATGCTAATAACAAAACTAAGTGTTAATCTACCTAAACAAGCAATTAAGGATACCTAAGATGATATATGAAGTGAATACCATGATTTTGGGAAATGTCACCTTTAAAATGAAACTAGACGTTTAAATTGTGCCTGTGAAAGTTAATTCTTTTATTGACAGATAATTAACTTATAAAGAATGGGAATGCAAAAAAATATATGCTAATAACAGCAATAACATTATGGATAATACTAATGCTAATACTAATACTAATACTAATACTAGTAATAAGGTTGTATCATCAGTAACGATACTGTCAGAAACGGTAAAAATGACAATAACGATTGATAAGAAGTATACCAAATATAAAAGGTGGCAAGAATGTTTTAATTCATTAAAATCATTAGAATGATAATCATATAGGATTTCTAATTAATAACAAGAGACTCATGCATAATAGAAATGAGGCCACTTTCAGCATTTTAGAGCTTTTAACTAAACAAGCCAAAGGTAGAAGAAACATTTGTTTGAAATCAGGCACCTTTATTAATTGTACCTTTAAAAAATTTACATGTTCCTATAAATGTCAAAATATGATAACATGCGGTTATTTAATGAATCATCTTCAAGAATTGTTTTGCCACATAATCAAGTCGACCCACCAATTATTAATTATCTAGCTTAGGTCAATTGATTGACCCATGGGTTTCAGCTGAGCCTTTTGAATTGGCGTACAAGGTGTGCATCAATTCAATGATCATATTATACAGATGAGTTTAATTGTTTGGGTTCCACTATTAGATATTAACTATTATTAGTTTTAATATAGTTCTCACTCTTGCTCATTTCAAACTAAAATGAATTATAATGCAACCGCTCACTAGAGAATAGTTTTTTATCTTTAAAGTATAGGAGTAAGCATATTGAGTTTTGGCTCATTATTCGAATATTTTACGTTTTATGTTTTTAGGAACACAGATCAAGAAGCCTTACCCGGTAGCACTAGAGAGATAAGAAGACAATCAACAAGGTCTACCCCAGCTCACAGTGACACTTCCTAAAGACAGAGGTCATTGGAACATAAGCATTATGAGTCACCGAACTTTCACTTGAGCTTGGGATTGTATAATATATACTCAGGCTTAAGTGGATGCTAATATTTGTGTTAAGTAAGTTAGTTAAGCCTCATCCTCTCAAGGATAGTGGTAACATCCTAACCCTAACTATTCCGTCATATTGACCACTATGCTGAGTTAATTAAGACTATTGATGCAATCACGAGCTGCGGTGTTACATCCGATTAAAAAAGGAAGATAATCCTTGAGCACTATCGAGTGATAGTTGCTTGGATCCTTCTTTCTATTATACTGTACTGTTAGTATGACATTCAGTAGGAAAAGTTGACATATTTGACGCTTTTCTTCTCTTTACTTTCATTAGATGTCTTATTTTCTTTTTAACAAGAAAAACTGTTGGCTCTGAACACTTATGTTACTATTTGATCTTATTTACTTTATTTGTTATTTATGTAGATTTAATTGATATTTATGCACTTAAATTGAATCTTGTTTACAAGGGATGTCATAAAGCTAATATGAATAAGGCGAAATAAGGATGGGGCAAAGGCCCGAGATACGATTTTCCTCGCTGCAGCCCATCTTAACATGGAACTCATAATAGTGAAGATGTTGAAATGGTAGACTTACAGATTGTCTAATTTTATTTTTAGCCAAGAAAGCCTTTCAATTAGGATAAGGCCTTTTCACCTAACTCTCTGAATTATCTATTTTTTTTTTCCCCTTAGGAAGGGTTTTTAATCTTATAGCAGAAAGCTCATAAGCTTACAAATTTCTGGGTCCACTATCGATGAATGCCATATTTGGATAGGATTTCATGAGTATTTAAGAGTAATTTAGGGGATTAATATGCTTAATTGTATGATTTATGCCCCTATTTCTACTAGTGTGCTTGGTTTCACTTGTTTGTGAAGTATTTGCAGATTTTGATCTTGTAAACCCAAAGAATATTAGTACAATGAAGATTTTAAGGCCTTATAGTTCAAGCAAGGTAGCACAGGATGCTGAAAGACACCCAACACCGACAAGTTGTGACCAGAACCATGATCTAGGACATTCCATGAAGAAGTGGCAGAAGAAGCAAGTGAGAACAATCGAGGCAGTGGCCACCACATTTGTCCATGGTGGTGCCCACGGTCTGTGGTCGGCTTTGTCACCCTGAGTCGGCTTGTTTTCTTCACAGTTGTTTGTTTTCGGCGTGATAGTAACATTTGACAGCTTTCATTGCCGCGATGAAAGCCTGCTTCTTGCCTTATTTTGCATGAATTCTATCCACTTTGAGGTTCCTTGATAAACTTAGATCTAGATTTGGATTAGAGAGAGTTCAGAGCAAGTAGAAGAGGGAGATTCGCAGGGAACCAGGATCAGGTTCGCAATCGACAGATTTAAGCGCGTTATTTAGCTGATCATTTTTGTTCTATTCTGTTCTCTTCTTTTTTCTTATTTTGGGATTATATTTTGTAATTTGATTATGATTTGTTGTTTTGATCTAGGGTTTATTCAAATACTTGTTAATTTCCCTAATCTTGTGTTGATCTCCTTGGTATTTTGGAATCTATTGGCTTATTCTATCGAATCTTAGATGTTTATTATCTTGTAAGAAATTTGATCACTTTTCCAAATGTTTTGAGTATTGGATGAAGAACACAGAGGTGAAATTCGATACTTTAACTCTAGGATTTGACCTAATTGTGTTGAGTCTTGAGAAAGTCACACCAATTGAGAAACCACAAATTTGATAATCGTCTGCTTAATGAACCCCAACAAATCGAGCGCCGTTGAGAAATGGTAATGAGCTAGATTTAGGTATTTCATTTCACCTTGAAAGTGGGATGCGATCCTTTGATTATCAGTTTTAAAACAATTACTTGAGGAAAAATTGGTTGACACATGCGTGGATCGGGTGGTTGCTCAATTTGCTTAATTCCATGATTATTTATTCCTTAGATTAGACAGTTGAATATTTTAATTTCAAACCTCAAATTTTGATTCCCTTAGCCTATCTTAAGGGGATAAAGCATAGTAGATCAACCGAGTCCTTATGCGAGGCGACCTTGCCACAATGCCACCATGCGCTTACAGGTCTATCAAGCTTTTGTTACCGTTGTCGGGGAGTAGTGCTGAATATTGGGTCTTTCTCAATAGATTTAGCTAAGCATTTTTGTTTTTCTTTGAAAAAAAACAAAACAAAAACATTGAAAATTTTAAAAATTTTAAGATGAAAAAACGATGGCAATTTTCAACTTTCCCCAATTCGAGCATGAATTATTTTGGCAGTATTTTAAATGATTAAATGTCTTTCTTACTCAATGTAGTTATTGTGTAGGTAAATGGGAGATGTTAGACATTGTTGATGAGAGTGTGAATAGTAAAACCCATGCCCTTTTAGAGTATTGGGGTTTTCATGGTAAAAGTGCTGATGAGGCATGGTATTTACTTGAGAGGATTATTTAGAATGCATTTAAGTTTTAGAAGGTTGTGTTTCTGGATATTCAATTTTAGATCCTTGTGCATTCCATGCTAGATCTTATTACGTTCTTTTTGGTGTAACTTGTGTAATTCTTCTAACCATGATATAAATTCGTGTCCTTCTTATGCATGCTATGCTCAACTTGCCTTTGCATCATCTGTGGATAACGCTGATATTGTTTCGACCTTATCTAATACGTCATTTCCTTTAGCTCAGTGTACGAGGCTCGAGGTAGGTGAGTCTGTTTGGCTTGTTACTGGGTTTGATGTTGTTGATGGATGTTTAAGTTAAAAGATACTTTAGATAAGGTCCATGGTCTAGCAGAGACTCCATTGGAGGGGTCATGTGTTGTGTTTATGCATAAGGAGTCTCCTAGCCTTGGTTTTGGTAATATTCTTCACCCCAATCCTCTTGATCATTCCAATGTTTCCCCCTTTTGTTCATTACCCTCTCCTACTTCGAGTATTACATTGATGTGCCCATTGACAATCCCATGATTTATGATGATACTATGGATTTGGCTATGAGGATAGCATATTTGATATGCTTGGCTGGAATGTTGATGATTATGTATCCCTAGGTTACTTAAGAGGGTATGATCCCTCTAATGACCTTTATTGTGTATGCCTGGAGGGCTTGCCTAGAAAAGTCATGTTGACTATGTTCTTTAATCCTTCCTATGATTCTTCTATGGGCTTTGATGAGGTTAAGCGGATACTTATAGTCTTTGGTGTGATTTTGGTTATTGCCTCTTGCCTTTTATTTTCTAAATTATGGTCCCAGGAGTTTGATAAGCTCATGTGTGCATTAACGGCGTCTAATTTGAGGAGCCAAGTCTTGAAGTTGTGATGGAGTGGCAAATGCTCCATTTGCGTTTGTAAGGAGGCCTTAGCTTAGGTGTACCTAGTACCTAACCTAGTGAGATCGTTACGGTTTGTTCCCTTTCTCTTCTCTTACTTACTTTACTTTGAATAATAATTCTTTATATAAGCATGGGACAAGGATGACTTAATGTTTCTATTTTGGTTTTTAGTTTGCATACTAGTTAGAGCATGTAGGTTTAGGTTTCCTTTCTTTTGCAATAGTTTGTTGCATTTTAGATTTGCAAATAGGATTGCATGGAGTGATGGTGTTGACTGGTTTGAGATGTCCTCTAATGATGCTTTTGCTAGGCGTGATGGTCTTCATGTGTTTGAGTAACTTTTGATGAGTGACCCTTTTGTTATGAAAATTTTTGAAGGTTTTATAAATATTTTTTATTTTGACCCTTGTCTGGATTGAGAACTACATTACCCCCGAGAGTCGTTAGCAGTAATAATGTTACATGATGGTGTTTTTATGAGCTAGATGAGACTTTGGCAGATATCCCATGAGATTTTGAGCCTTCTTTTGACTAATTCATCATATTTAGCCTCACGTTCTTTCATGTGTATGACTCTTCCATGTTGCATTTCTAGAACCTGCCTAGACTCTTGTTCAAAACCACATTAGCATGTGCATAGTTGATGATATTATAGAGGCATTCTTTGTTTATTTATTTTAGCCACACAGCCAAATAGTCTACCAAATTAACGCCGTTGAGCTTATGACTTTTTTCTTGTTATGATCCCTTTTATTTTAGCCCTTAGCCGTACTCGTATTCTTATTGTTTAGCCAATTCTATGGAGCATCACTTAAAGTTTATTTGTGGAAGCTTATGGGGCCGATTGAGGTTGTGGTTGCTTGGTATGTTGGCTTGCTCAGGGGATGATGGTATTATAGATTTGGAGTGTTCCCCTCATGTTCTTTAGCTTGTGTATATATGAATTAGATTGTGAGTTGATAATTGGTGGTCCTGTGCCTTTTCATAATTTTAATAGTTATTTCATTTTCCTAAGAAAAGAAAAAAAGGAAAAAAAAAGAGAGAAAAATCATGTTTAAAAAAGCAACAAAAAGAAGAAAAAAAAAGTGAATAAGTGATTGGCATTGGATATATAAATAGCTTGCGCTCCTTATTGGTCAACTCATGAGGAATGCCATATTTGAATATGATTTTTATGAGTGTTTGTCAGTCATTTTAGGGGATTAACATGGTTAATTGTATGATTTGCGCCCATATTTCTACTATTATGCTTGGTTTTGCTTGTTTGAGAAATGTTTGTTGATTTTGATCTTATGAATGCAAAGCATGTTGGCACAATGAAGATTTTAAGGCCTTAAAGATCAAAGAACGTAGCAAAAGAGGCCCAAAGACACCCAACACGGACAAACCATGGCCAGAACCACGGTTTAGGAGGTTCTAGGAAGAAGCGACAGAAGGAGCAAGTAAGAACGACCGAGGCAGTGACCCTCACCGTCTATCCGTGGTGGTGCCCATGGTCCAAGGTGTGCTCTGTCTCCCCGAGTCGGCTTGATTTTTTCACAGCTGTTCATTTCCCAAGTGATGATAACGTTTGACAACATTTGTTACCACGATAAAAGCCTGCTTCCATCTTTATTTTCCATGAATTCCAGCCACTTTGAGATTCCTTCATAAAGTTAGGATTTAGATTTAGATTAAGAGAGCTGAGAGCAAGTAGAAGAGGGAGATTCGCAAGAAAGCAGGATCGGGTTTGTAATCGACAGATTCAAGCGCGCTATTAGGCTGAGCATTTCTCTTCTCTTCTCTTCTTTTCTCTTTTCTCATTTCATGATTATATTTTGCAATTTTGATTATCTTTTGTTGTCTGGATCTTGGGCTTATTTAAATACTTGTTAATTTCCATAACCTTGTGTTGATTTCCTTGGTGTTTTGGAATCTATTGACTTGTTATATTAAATCTTACATGTTTATTATTTTGTAAGAAATTTGATCACTTTCTTGTATGTTTTAGGTATTCAATAAAGAACTAAAAGGTAAAATTTAGTACTTGTACCCTAGGATTTAACTTGATTGTGTGAAGTCTTGAGAAAGTCACACTAATTGGGAAACCACTAATTTGATAATCTCATGCTTAATGAACCTAAAGAAATCAAGAGTCCTTGAGAAATCGTAGTTGGCTAGATTTAGGTACACTTGACCTTAAAAGAGGGATGTGATACTTCAATTGTCGATTATAAATTAATTGGAAAAAGTGCTTGATTGATGCATGGATGGGGTGGTTGCTTGATTTGCTTAATTCTACGCGTATTTATTCGTTAGATTAGATAGTTGAATAGTTTAATTTCAAATGTAAATTTTGATTCACTTAGCCTATCTTAAGGGAATAAAGCCCAGTAGGTTAACCTAGTATTGGTGGGAGACGGCCTTCATTTGATACAATGCCACCGTGTGCTTGCGGGCCTATCAACTATACAAAGATTACCCTATATGAGTCTTGGTTGTGACATCGTCATATTCAACCTCTAGGTCCTATGTGAAGCTCGTAGGCATACTCTATACAAAAAAATGCTTGGACTACTTTTTGCCTTTCATGGTAAATTTGAATTTTGCTTACTTTATATAAAAAATCTATGGTGTTTTATGGATTTAAAATTGTTTCATGTAGCTGAGAATGAGAGGGTACACTAAAGTTTGTTTGTTTTGACTCCCAATCACTACAAATGTTTTCCATTTAGAAGGGTTAGGATTTCTCAATCCCTCACAATCATCCTTAACCCAACTGGATCCCAAGAGCTTTTTTTTTTAATTACCATTCTATGTATCTAATGTGTGGCTTACTCTATTTGCCTGATTCCGCTATGATGGCAAACGTTATCTGATGGGCTTCTCAGATTTGGATTAATATAAATTACGATATTGTGGCTAACTATTCGTGCTTGTCGGCAGGTTGATTATTATTTTATTTACTACTATATTGATTGCTTTAAGACATTTGGAGTAGAGGATTTGCTGAAATAGAGATGGCTTGATGTTGGATGAAAAAAATAAAGAATGTTTTATAAATAAGCTGAGAGCCTGAAATCAAAGTCCATTTCTATGAGCTATTTGTAGTTATATCTTATGTGCATATGTTATAGTCATTCTATTTGTATAGGATGAGTTATATTACATTTGACATTTTGATATGTACATAGAGGTGTGTGAAGTTATATTATATAGATTTCACCTACTTTATACTTAAATGTCAAATTATTTGCATCTTTAATATATTTATAGGGGCCACAAATTGATATTTAACAGCATTTATTTTAAAAAATTAAATTGGACCATTTAAATAAAAATATTAGTAGTGGCTAGGACATAAAATGTTTATTTTCTTTACTATAAATGGGAAGACTACAACAAAGAAAATTATTGCAGATAAGTAGGCATTCATCAAGGACGATAAATACCGTCATTAAAAAAAAATTAGGCCTTTTATGATAGTCTAAAGACTCCGTCATAAAAGTGTGGCTCATCTTCTATGACGGAGTGGTCGTAAAGGAGGATTAACGAAGCGCAGTGACGGAGGTCGGAATCATTGTAATATGCCATTTTCTAGTAGTGTTTAGATGTTTATTAGATGAAATGAGCATTAAAGCCTTGAAAAGTACCCAACACAGCTTGCCCATTGTCCCTAACACGGTCTATGAGATCGAAACAAGTCAAAGTAAGCAAAGCAGAAAAATCTAGACTAGGTAGGAGAGAAGATGGCTTGCCCATGGTATGGAACATGACTTATGCCCTAGGGCACCATTAGTTCGTGTTGCTAGGCACGAGTTATACCAAACTAGTTTTGTATTGCTATTCATTTTTCCTTCATGTTTAATGTTTAATAGCCTAGATTTTCACATTATATGCTAGGTTTCTAGCCTTCTCTATTCATCCACCACTGATATCTTCCTCTACTCACCAGCGGAGAGCTCAAAGAGAAGAAGAACCAAAGATCGAGCGAAGTTCGATGGAACCTAGGCATTAATTGAAAGATCGTCAACTGGGCTTCAATATTAAGCAACTCTTCTATTCTGTTTCTTTATCTCCATTTCTAGGTAGATTTATGGTTGTAGAGATGTTTATTTTTCGATGTCAAACATAGGTGAGTAGTTCGATCAATCTAAGGTTGTTAAGCTGAATGAATGTTCTCAATTTTGCTAGTTTAAACTTTGTACTACTGGAGTCTTTTCTTGATTGTTTCAATTTAATCTTAGAGGCTTTGATCGAAGTATTAAAAAGTAAAGATCGGTATTTTATTACAAGGATTACATACACTCTATTGTATAATTACTTTAGAAAGGGTTATGAATAAGGAGCTTTTGTCATAATCGTACACTTATAACTTAATTGAATTAGGATCTAAAGAAAAGTGGTAATTAGCTTCATTGGGTTCCATTTAAAAGAAAGTTGTAAATTCTTCAGTGTTACTGACCTTTGGATCTATTGGCAAAGTGACCAACACTTGTTTGACTAGCTAGATTGGCATGTTGATAGGTGATGCTATCTCTAGATGCTCTTAACCATTGAAGTTAGATTTAATTTATTTATCGCTTCTCTAATAAAGATCAAGAACTAAAATTTAATCATGCTTAACAAATATGAAGGCACAAACTTGATAGTTCGGTCCAGTCTTCAGAGTAATAGCACTTGATATAATACATCACCTTGTTGCACTTATGGTGATGAAGTTTTTGGTGCCGTTTTCGGGGACTAGGTTTGGGTATTGAGGTTCCCCTAAAAAGTTTTAGCAATCATTTTGCTTTTCTTTTTGTCTTTGGGTTCTACCCTTTTGATGTGCTTGATTTTGTGTTGTTTGCCCTCAATTTTATGCATGAGTCTTCTAGTTTTTGCACCGTTTGAGTGTAATATCAAGATTGAGCAGACTTTTCTTCAAAGGAATAGACAACAAAGGTTGCAAAAGGAGTCAGAAGTGGACGTCAAGCCCATATCTAAAATGGCGGAGGAGAAGAATCACAAAGAAGGACTGTGAGGGATTCTGACTCTATATGGGACCAAGGCCTCAGCCTAACCATTACAAGACACATCGTAACAACTAATAATTTTGAGCTCAATCCAGCACTCATCTCAATAGTACATAAAGCTCAATCCAGTGGCACCTCGATGGTGGATTCAAATTTACACCTCTCGATCAATCTTGAGGCATGTCACACTTTAAAGATAAACAAGGTCTCCTATGATGCAATCCGCCTCCACTTATTCCCTTTCTCATGCCAGGACAAGGCAAGGGTGTGGTACACTCTTTGCCACTAGGATCCATCATTAGGCAGTTGGGATGAGCTCACAAAAGGTTCCTAGTAAAGTTCTTCCCTTGAGCAAAATGGCAAGTTTAGGGAACCAAATTATTTTAGTTGAGCAATGGGAGCATGAACAAATTTATGATGCTTGAGGCTGCTTCAAGGACCATTCCAAGTTGTACTCCCATCATGGTTTGCAAAAATTGATGTGTGTTAACGTTTAATGATCTTTCCAGGACGTACTTTGATAAGTAACAAAAAAGATGAGACCTATAATTTTATTTAGGAGATGACCCTCAATAACTACCAGTGGGCCAGTAATAGAGCTTCTTTCAAGTAGGAAGGAGGTAAATCTCATATTGATGCACTTACTTATCTTATTGCTAAAATGAATTCCAGGACTCAAAGGCTTGATTGATTAAATGTCAATGTAATGAATGCATGTGCCTTATCCCCTACTTGTGACAGTTATGGATCATGTAAACCTATGCCTTTGAAGTGCTAAGTTAGGAATCATTTTGGCCAATCATCTAGTGAGCAAGTTGCATATGTTAACAACTTCCAACCTAGGCTGAACCTTAACATATATTCTAATACTTATGTCCTATAGAATAATCCCTCTCCCTTTTCCCACGTCAATGCCAGGCCATAACCTTTCAATTTTTAAAGATCTAACTTCCTCCACAAGTTCCCCAAAAGTTCAACCTAGAGGCTATGATAGAGAGCATACTTTCTTCATAACGAAATCAAGATGAGTGCATTAGGAGTTAGCCTCTAAGGTTGATTTGGTTGGGACTTATAATAAGATGTTCAAAGCACAAATTGCCAATTAAGCTAGCTTTTCTTCTACACCCTTGATTATATTACCTAGTGAACCAGAGGTCAACCCTACACAGCAATGGAATTCCATTACGTTAAGAAGAGGCAAAGAACTTGTGGGCCCTATGATTGCTATAGATTATTATTTAGAGGGGTTCCAGTAAGCCCACTAGTGTGAGTGGTGAAAATGCGCCCTAACAAGAGAGTAAGTCACCCTAAAAAGTCAAAGCCCCTTCTTCTAAGTTTACATGCCACTTTTACCTTTCTTACAAAGATTTTCTATAGCCAAACTTGGTGCTTAACTTGGGAAGTTTCTTGATGTGCTTAAAAAGTTGCATATGAACATTCTTTTCATTGAGGATTTGACTCAAATGCCTTATTTGCTAAGTTTTTGAAAGAAATCATCTCTAAAAGAGGAAAATTGTTGTGCATAAGACTATGGCTTTAACTGAGGCGTGCAGTATCGTGGTCCTAAATAAGCTTGTTGTAAAGCTTAAAGGCCCAGTAGTTTCTCCATCCCTTACTTAATTGGGAATGTTAACATTAATTGGGTTTTGTGTGACTTTAATTCAAGTTTTAGTTTAATGTCATAAATACTTTGCAAGAGACTTGGCCTAGGTTAATTAAGACCCACCTCCATTTTACCTCAATTAGTGGGACTATCATCTGAAGTACCTTTGCGTACTAAAGGGTACTTTGGAGGATATTCCTATCAAAGCAATTATTTTTGTGTGCCTATGAACTTTGTGATCTTACGTGACATTAAGGATGCCCGCACCTAAATCATTCTTAGGAGGCATTTCTTGGGCACTGCAAGGTGTAAGATGGATGTCAACGAGGAGAAGATGCCCATTCATGTAGGAGAGCACCACGTGGAGTTAGTTTGTTTAAGGATAGTGTGCCTTGTCCCTGTAGTTTTACTTGTTATGGATGCGATGTGCTAGCTTCTGATGAGATTATAGAAGCCAATTGATATGTGGCTAAATGATTCTCTTTTGCTTGATTGTGAGTCTTTTAATAACCATGAACTTGAAGGTGTAAAAGTGGAATCGATCGAAAACTTACCACCAAACATTAATTCTTAAGGGCTTATGCCCTTGATGAGGATTATTTGAATGATTATTGTAGGTTTGACCAAGTGTTACTTTATTTTTCACATTGAGGGATGTTAACTGATATCTCAATTCACAAGTCAACAGTGGACATTCTCATGGGGACTTGTTTGATGACATCCACCCCAAGATGATTGTCTATGCAGCAAAGTATTTGCTTCTTAAGAAGGACCTCCATTTCTTCTACTTGTTGTGGTTCTTTATATGAAAAAGTTAAATTTTGAGATCCATGACAAGGGAAGGACATATGCGGTAGAGTTCCTTTTCTATTGTTTTTCCACCTCTCTAATGGATGACAACCACTTGGTCTAGCTAGAAATCTTTAAGAAGCCCTTCTTGGGACGCAACGTAAGGTTTGTTTAGTCTGAGGGCAATGTCTTGTGTAAGCACGGGGGAGGGAATCTCTGCATGCTAGCATCTTAAGTCAGGCATCTTTTGCATAGTGTGATTCTTGTATGTATTATTACATTGGCCTTGCATATAAGTTGTTTTGGTTGCATGTCTAGGATTGTGTTTAGATTTAAGTTTTCTATATAAAAAAAATAATAAAATGGGAAAAAAATAAACTCTCGCTAATGATCATGCAGACATGGTAGCTTTGGTAGGTTTGATTAACTTTCGATATATAGCCCCTGTTAGTATGAACATATTTGTGAAGGTTTTGTGAACTATCTCTTATTTTGATCACTTGACTTGATTGATAACTATCTTGCCCTTAAGAACCTTTAATATTAATGTTGGTACATGTGCTTCATTTTATGAGGTACATGATACCATAGTCACTATCCCATGTGAATTTGAGCCTTATTTGGACTAATAATTGCACTTTCCTAGACTCTTATTCAAAGCAATATTAGCATGCGCATGTTTGATGATAAGATAAAGTCATCTCCTGACTTTTTCTGGCTACATAGCCAATAAACTACCATTGTATTACGTGTTCACCTTCTTTACTAGTCCGTTTGGGTTTAAGTCGATCGTTATTGTGATCCCTTTATTCTTGTGTCTATCTTTGTTGTGATCCTTTTATTTATCTCTTTTCTATCGACATTTTCCTATTTTTAAGCCATACCGATGGAGCATCATACATATTTGTCGTGGGTAGTCTTATGGGTGATTGTGGTGGCTTCGGTATGTGGACTGGTAAAGGGGATTGATGTCGTTGTACATAAGGAGTATGGCACTTTTGTTTGGGTTGTGTACATATATGGATTTGGTGTTGAGTTGGCAATTGATAGTACCATCTTGATACATATCGAAGCCCCTTTAACCTTACATCAACATATGGAAATGATCGTATTTACCCAAAAATCACATAACACCAAGATCCAACGCATAGCCATAATTAATCATGGTGTTTCACCAAGTACATAAGATCGACAATTAATAGATTATTACGACTCATTGGAAGATATTCAAGTCCACTTCTGGAACACGTAAGTATTTCTAGTACATACTTAGAGTTCAATTCCCTAAGGAGGCAAAAAGCCCGTTGCGCCAGTGCAAGCCTTCATCCCATCCTTTGTTCAATTTTGTTTGAATTATTTTTTAATGCAAGGGCTGCTAATTGACGTAAATCCTATTTATTTACCTTCCAAAAATGTCTATTTTATCTAATGAGCTAAAAATTGGGGTTGGGTTCCATTTGAGAGAGAAATTGTCAAGATTATGTGGAATGTGCACAAAATTTAGTTTTAGAGAAATTAGGGTATTGATTCAATTTGGGGAAAACACAACTGTAGATATTGAACTTTTCACATATAGAGTATATTTGCACCCACCACGTAAGAAGCGTCTAGTGGCAACACTCCCATTAGATGTGTACAACTCTTAGAGTTGTCCCAATGAGAGGAGAGAAATCATAGAAATTCCAGCTTATGAAATTTTTCATTATGCTTAGATTTTTTATTTAGTTCCTTACGTAATTTCTAGCAATCTCATTGGTCCACTTGCCTCACTAATGTACTAGCCAATTTTCGTCACTTTGAGTATTTATAGACCCATTCACCCAATGTATTGTCAGATTTGATAAATGAATGAATTCAAAGGCTAAAGGTTATTTTATCTCTCAAAAATGTCTTAATCTTTACCCCTTTCTAGAGTGGCGATTTAGTATCTTTCCTTTAAAATTACATTTTGGTGGCTTTAAGCTTTTAGGAAAGAGATTGGGTTGAGAGTACTTATTTTCTTTAGGGATCTTAATTTTAAGCTGTAACCTTTGAAGGATCACCTTAATATGGTATGGTGCTTGGAATGCTTTGATATCCAGGAACATTTGACATATGGATTAAAGGTCATTAGATCGTGTTTTCACACATACTTCAATCCTATCTATGTGCTTCATTGCTTGTAATAATATGATTAACAAGATTATTCGGCATCTGACTACCTAGAGGTTCTAAGCTGGAGTTCAACTATGCTGAACTCCTACCACCAACGGCCTTGACTAGCTTCTTGGAAATGGACCATTGTCAGAGCCATAAAATTGGTGTAACTTGAATTGATTTTAAAATGATTATTAAATTGATGTTTTGATTAATTTCCTAAATCTAGAATTTGCGTATCTGTTCGACAAAGTTCAAATTCTGCTTAAATATGCAATTTCGTGATATGGAGCAATTCCATGTTGTGGAGACATAGCACAATTTTTTACGTACGAAATTTGTTCATCATATGCTTGAAATTTACTATCCATTTGATCATTTAATGGGCTATAAATTACAACAATATGCTAATCTAGATTAATTGAATTATCTACAACTTAATTAGTTAGGTTATCTTCTCAATTACTTAATTGTATAATCTTTAGGAAGTAAGATTAACTGTGTTTTTGATATAAAATAATTGGTACCATTTAGGGTGCTTGTAAGGCATATTCAAGTACATCCAAAAAAAGGAAAGACCAAAAACATTTTTTCTTAGAAGGGACAGTTGCAGTCAACCGTACTAGAATTGAGGAATGTCAATATTGAAGCTTGAAAAAATGGTTTCTACCTTAGCAGAAGAGGAATACAATGGCTGAGACATTAAATCAAGGTTGAGGAACTAGCTCTTCATTATATAAGGCACCAGGAACTAACTAAACAAATGTCAAAAAATTAAGGCCCCTGAACCAATTAAAAGCATCTAGAAAATAGCATCTAATCAAATATTTTGAAGCATGCATTGGCTAGATATTCAGCATCCTTGAACGGTCACATTGTCATTACCTATAAATAAAGATCGCAGCTAAAAATATAGAGTATACAGCACATAAGAACAAAGAGTTTAAATCCTATCCTAAGTGTTACTATGCTCTTGGTGATCGATTTCAAATCTTTATGAACTTTGTATGCACATTTTAGATTCCTTATGAGGTAAGAGGGGTGTGAGAATCCTACTTGTAAAAAAGAGGATTAACTAGAAGTGTCATCCTCCCAAAATAGGGACTAAAAACAACTCGGTTAAAGAGAGGTCTTGCAGGGTGTGTTGTAATCAAGGTCTTGGGTGAACACTTATAGCAAATTAATGTAAGGGGTTGAATTTGAAGGAAGGTTCCTTAGGGAGGGATGCAGCCCAATTACATGGGTGAACCTTATGAATAAATTCTATGTGCTTGACTTTATCCATTACTATCGTACTACTAAACTTCCTTGGTCTATTTCCCCAATGGCCTTAACTTTGTTATTCAACATCCTTCAGTTGGCTATTATTTATTATATTTTGTGATTAAGTTTATATTTGCAAATGTTTGTGATCACCCTATTCACCTCCCTCTTGGATGATTAAGCGTACTTATGAACAACAATTTGTATCAGAGCTTATCTCACCACTTGTTACAAAACCGTCAAGTGGGTGAAGACCAATGTCTTCCCTAGAAATGGTTGAGATAAGTTAAGGCAGATCTGTATCCAAATCTCCTTTACTTTTTGGGATCCAACTTTACTCATTGAAAGAGACATGCACATATCTGGTGGATGGATCAAGACCACAAGTTATAAAAGATAATATAAGGGTCTTAGATCCAAATCAAGCAAACTATTGGCACTAAATAGCTTGAAAAGTCCATTAATCTATACACCCTAAAAAGTATGAGAGAGTGCAGAAAAATTACAAGGAACTTAATGCTTTATATTATGCCTTTGATGCTAAGGAGTCTAACATAATTTTTTCTTATGAAATAGCCACTAAAGTGTAGGACTCTTTAGTTATCACATATGAAGGCACAAGTCAAGTGTGAGAATCAAACATAAGCATCTATATACACTAGTATGAGCTTTCAAGATGCTATCAAATGAAGGTGTAAAGGAGATGTACATCAGATTCAATAACATCATTAACAACCTTAATTCTCTAGGAAAAGTTTACTTAAACAAATAGATGGTGTGGAAGTTGCCAAGAAGTCTCCCAAGGAGCCAAGTAACTGAGGTTGCGGCCATTAAAAAGGCTCAGAACCTGAAGACCTTGAAGTAAGAGCAATTAGTTAGAAAATACTTACTTATGAGATTCACCTCTAGGAAGAGCAAGAAGAAACCACTAATAGAGGGTAGCATTGAAAAGTATAGTCAAGGACCCTGAAAGCCAATGTGACTAAATTTGTAACAACCCAATCATAAATAATGTTTATTTATTTGTTATTAATTTCATCGCATTTAATTGTCGCTTTTAATCATTCCGATTAGGAAAAATTCATTTGATCCCTCAATTTGCAATCCATGTTTTTGTTATCGTAAAATTTCAGGAAAATTGATATTGGACCTCAATGATTATGATTTAAGTGATTAAATTATTTTTTGATAACATCATAAAAAAATTAATTCTGAACTACGCAAAAATGTTATCACAACAGAGTGTTCTAATTTCAAACCGGGCCAAAATTTAGAAAGCCCAAAAGTTGATGCAATTGATTTAGCTAATTAACACCCTTTATGCCCAATTACAATTACCATAAGAGCTACTTTATCGATGTATAAATTCATCCAATTATCAAGAGAAGCCAAGAAAAAAAAAATCGAGACAGCCACAAACTCAAATTCTCTTTTTGTTGTTCTCCTTTTCCCCTCCCTGCATGGCAGCCTTGCATCTGCCTGCTACTACTGCTGCTACTGCTATTGTCGACCACTGACCACCTACCCATTACAACCCTAGCCACCAGCTGCCACCCTTCTGAACTCCTCTAACATCAAACACCACCTCCATCCTATAGTATTCAAGCTCAAAGTGAGGTATTGATGTGGATTTTATGTTCTAGTTTTAAAACCCTTTTTACTTGCAAGTGCACAGGGTTAATTGTTGACTAGCAAGTATTAGGGTGTCGATCCCACGGGGAACAATAGTGATTCTTAAACTTAACCTTTGATTATGAGTTCGATTATCAATATAATTTAAGGAACAAAAGAAGAGTAAGTGAGTAGTAAAGTAGAGAGAATTCAAATAGGAGAAAAATCTAGGACTTCGGATTTCGCCTTTGATGCCAATATTGATTACTACTTCAAATGGGGATTCAATTTGTCCCTTGTTCAACCTAAGCTACAGACATTAGGTTATAAATTAAAAAGATGATTATAATTATAAAGTGACATAATTTATCTAGTGGTTTAGCATGAATTATTCTTTCTAGACATAACTCATCTAATTTCTAGCATAAATTATTTAATTTAAACAATTATAATTTTAAGCCCAATTACATAACCATCATATTAGCCTACAAGCTCTAACATTCATTTGAGATAGCAAATTAAACTAGTGTCATCAACATGATTAAACATTCGTATTAAAATGCATGAGTAGATGATGATCAAATGTAAACTCAAGATTATGCAAAAGAGACAAAAATAACCCCATAAGAAATTAGCAAAATAATATTATTACCAAGGATCTATCCTAATCCTAGAATGAGTAGTTTAGCTGGCCATAGTTAGTGAAAACACTATTGAAATTGATATATTTCACTTCCTATGTCCAAACCTTATACTCAATTACACAAAATTATGAAACTTAGTGTAAACTCTCAAATTTGACTCACAAATGAGATTAGAAGAGAAGAGAAGAGAAGAATAGCTAGCAAGGCTTATTTTCTTCTTAACCCCTCAACCCAAATGATTCTCTCTAGAAAAATGAAAGATGAAAGAATAAGAAGATGCTTGAGCAAGAGAGTGGATCCATGTGTGTGTGTATACCTATGGCCCCTTTTATAGTGGAAAATCCACCCCTTAGGATACCCCCAAAATTAATGGAAATTAATTCCAATTAATTTAGGATGTTACATGCATGGTTATAGCTAGTCATAAGTATAATATTAATTTGCTTAATTACTTTGACTAGGTAAACAATTGATCATGTGGAGAATAGAGATGAAGAGTAGATGGGTTGATGTTAGCTTGGAGTTACTGGGAGGCATGACTGGGCTGCAGCATAGGCCCAAACGGAGGGAGAGAAGAAGTGTAGGAATGAGAAAAATAAAGCGGGTGCTGGGCCGTGTAGCAGGCCTAACCCGGGTGGAGGAGAAAGAGAGTGAGCGGAGGAGAGAAGGTGGGGGAAGCTGGGCTGGCTGCACAGGGAGCGGCGGTAGGCGCTGGGCCAGGCCCAAGCGGAGGAAAAAAAAAAGAGAGAGAGGAGGCTGGGTTGGAGTTTGACAGTGGGCCGCGATCACTACTAGAAATTTATTCATTTACGACCAGTAACTTATGACGGTACAAAAATACCGTTGTAATTAGTTTATCTTCAACAACAGAAAGTTTTTCCGTTGTTAAAATTTATTTATCACCGACGGATATAAAATACTGTTATAGATGATTAGAAACATCCATTGTAAATAACTTAATAGGTTTGGGTTTGCCTGAGCAGGAGTATTGGCGCCTTTTCGTGGGAAAATTTCCCCCAAAAATTGAAAAAGCCCCCAAAAAGTTATAATTTCGTTTATCTTCAACCTGTCTTCTCTCTCTCTCTTCTCAATCTCAGAATTGTGACTCTCAGTCACTCTCTCTCCCCCCCTCAACAAATCGCGACCTAGCTAGAATGGCGTCCTGAGTGTCCAGAAACGCAATCGATCTGCTCATACAATTCTCTTTCACTGCACGATCTGCTCCTTCAATTCTCAGTCACTCATCTCACAATCGCGATCTGTATCTTCCTCTCTCTGTTACCCGATCTGGTCTTCCATTCTCTACCCCAGAAACGCGACCCTCAGTCACTTTCATTGTCTTTCTTTCACAAAAAATGCCTTGAAATTGAAAGCCTCAGTTCAGGGTTCGATTGGAAGAAGCTGCGGTTTGTCTGGGGTTTAAGGCAACGTCAAATTTAGGGTTTAAGCAAATGAACAAGGACTAAAGCTTTCAGTGTGTTGGCGATTTCAGGCTACGATTTGTGTTGGTTTAAGGCATCTATCTTGTCTTTCTCAAGTAATTTGCTCTCTTTCTCGCTCCCCTCTCCTATCTCTGACATTGGATGCATTTCATATCTGTTGGATTTTGTTTTTCTTCTTCGTTGAGTGAATTTGTTGTGAAATTTGTTTAATTTTATGGTCTGCAATCCTTTATCTGCTTATGTTTTGAAAAACCTTGCTGATAGATGGAATCTGTTTGTTCGTACAGTGTTGATTGCAATTAAGTAAAGTTGATGCAAGGCATTCTAACAAATCGAAAAAAGGGGACGAAAATGAAACTATTTGCTTATTGGAGTAGTTTGAAGGGACATGTGGAGCGTCGTAAGATAGTATTGGAGGTGGAAGCACAGAGATAAGGCTCCATTCCTAAAATGAAGACTGTTATCCAAAAGCTTGAGTACTTTCACAAAAATGTCAAAATATTTTTCATATGGTGAATGTACCCTCTTATTCATGCCTCACATGTCACATTGCACTTTGTGACGATTATTAATAGTGTACAGGAGCTTAGGTCTCTTCTGAGCTTTTTGTGCACTAGTCTAATGAAAGACAATATATAATTGTTGTGAGGATAGTTTGGAAAATCTAGTTGGTTTGTTTTGGATCATATCATTCTATATGTAATTGAGTTAGTAAACTTGTGTATTTTGTCTTAATGATAATAGCAAGTAAGGAGCATCATTATTTGTAATAATTATGTGTTGATAATTAAATGTACCACTTCCTTAGGAGACTTCATTTCTGTCTTTTTTTTTTCTATGAGATTTTTTTTTTAATTTTATCTTTGGTCACTTCAATTTAGCATATATCTGGGGGAGGGATAATGGAATAGATTGGTTAGTTACTATAGTGAACATTAAGCTTCTTGTCCTGATGGGTTCATTCCATCTCTATATTTTCTGTCCTTTTTTTTTTTTTTGGTTGTGGCAGTAGGTTTTGTATTTGTGCTTCATGTGATAGATTGATCCATATGTTCGTATTTAGTTCTTTTTATACCTTAGTACTTTGTTTGTTGTGTATTTAACTCTAAAAATGTTTGAAAATATATAATTTTGTTCATACTGATTGCACTGGCAAAGAATGCAACGTCACATTAATCAATATATATTCTAGTTCATCAGTTGTTAATGATTAGATTAGGCCAGGATGTAATATGAAACTAATCACATCTATTTTTTGTTTCTAGATGCAGATGGCTTTAGATTTAAAAATTACAATTCACTTCCACTATGGGGGAAAATTTGAAGAAAGTGATAGCAAAATTTATTATATAAGCGAGATTGGTTGTACCTCGGTTGAATGTGAATGTGATAGATTGTCCTTGCCTGAGTTGTCTGCTATATTGAAGGATGATTGCGGTCATAAGAGTAATGCCATCGAACTATGGTGGAATAACTCTAAAAGAAGTGGAGAGTTGAGAAGGATTATTGGTGACAAAGAGTTGATAGATATGGTAGCCAAACTGGGAAAGTGTAAAAGTGTACATGTGTACGCAATTGATGAACATGTGAAAAGTCTGACCTTACCTCATGTTACCCATAGATTTGTTGATACATCTCAAGTTCAAAATCAAAAGGAGAAGGCACAGTTATCAACTATTAATGGTGGAAATGGTAAGATGAAATTAAATTCAAAAATTGGATCTTTACTTTTGTAAGATTTTTTATGTGTGCATGCTTTGATTTTTGTATGTTGCTTATGATTGTTTAGGTTGAATTTCTCAATTTTGTTGCCAACTTATATGCTTGGGACCATATTTTTTACTGTGTCATACATAAAGGCTATATGGTGGAATTTATGCTTTTCTTCGTTAATCTTCATGTTTATTATATTTTCTATTTAAACTTGCTAGTGGTTCCGTTGATCATTTCATTTTCAGGAAATGGCTCCTAGTAAAAGATGGATGACTCTCTCTGTCCATGATCGTCTTAGTAATGAATATAGCGAAGGGGTTAAAAGCTTCCTTTCATTTGCATTTCGCCGGTTGGGAGAGGGGACAACAGTTATAAAATGTCCGTGTGTGAAGTGCTGTAACTCAAGTGAGCATGCTAGACACATAGTTGAGATGCATCTTACTGTATATGGTATACTTGAGGGATATACTTTTTGGTACCACCATGGTGAAAGGGCCAATGAACGTTAATCTGAAAATGATGAGATGGAGGGTGAGTTTGTTAGTGAGGATGGATCAGAAAGTGGGGATCAAAGTGATGATGAGATAGATGAGATGATGAGAGACCTATTTCCTCTTTACCGTGGTGTAAGTGAACAAGGTTCCTCAAGCAATGCAGATTTTGTAGAGGAACCAAATGAAGGTGCAAAAAGGTTTTATAGGCTATTGAAAGACTTTGAGCAACCTGCATACCCTGGTTGTAGCTCTTCTAAGTTATCTACAATGGTGAAATTACTTCATATAAAGTCTCTTGGTCGGTGGAATAATGAATCTTTCACTATGTTGTTGGAGTTTTTGAAAAACGATCTGTTACCATTGGGGTCTACACTTGCTGAGTCGTACTATGAGGCTAAGAAGATTATTAAAGATCTTGGACTTTCTTATAATAAGATCGATGCATGTAGGAATAATTGCATGCTATTCTGGAAAGAAGATGCAGATCTTGATGCTTGTAAGTTATGTCATGCATTGAGGTGGAGGGATGATAAATATAGTGGGGAAAAGAAAAGGAGAGCAAATGGGAAGAAAATACCAGTAAAAATATTGCGACACTTCCCACTCAAGCCGAGAGTCCAACGCCTCTTTATGTCCTCTAAGACCGCATCTGAGATGGTGTGGCATCATAAAGAGCGCATTAAAGATGGAATCATGCGACACCCAGCTGATTCCAAAGCCTGGAAGCATTTTGATGAGCTTCATACACATTTTGCCCGCGAGCCACGTAATGTTAGACTTGGATTGATGAGTGATGGATTTAAACCATTTTCTAATGCATCAACTCCTTATAGTATTTGGCCTGTTATACTTATTCCATATAATGTGGCTTCTTGGAATTGTATGAAACAATCTAATTTCATCTTGTCTCTAATAATTCCTGGCCCTGATGGTCCTGGTGATGCAATAGATGTGTACTTGCAACCTTTGATAGAGGAATTGAAGGAGTTGTGGTTCATAGGGGTAGAGACATATGATGCTTTACAAAGACAAAACTTTAGGTTGCATGCAGCCTTGTTATGGACTATAAATGATTTTCCAGCATATGGAATCTTATCTGGATGGAGTACAAAAGGAAAACTTGCGTGTCCTATTTGTCATAAGCACACCCACTCTCTTAGATTACATCATTGTGCAAAGCAAGTTTACATGCGCCATAGACGCTTCTTACCTAAGAACCACAGTTGGCGTAAGAAGGCAGATTGGTTTGGCAATGTTGAGATGGATGACCCTCCTATCCCACTATCCGGAAGTGATGTTCTAGATCAAGTGCAAGATCTAGAGGGAATTCTTTTAAGTAAAGCTCCAAAAGTGAAGGTAAAAATTGACCATGAAAAAAGAGGGGATAGTTGGAATAAGAAAAGCATTTTTTTTGAGCTACCATATTGGAGCACCAATTTATTACGACATAATTTGGATGTTATGCACATTGAAAGGAATGTTTTTGACATCATTCTTGAAACTGTTATGAAAATGAAAGGGAAAACCAAAGACACTATCATGGCTCGTTTAGATTTATAGGCCTTTAATATTAGGCCAGATTTACATCCTCATGAAAAGGGCAGCAAGCTTGCGTTTTGATGAACTATGTAAGTATTTTCTAATACTTTTCATTATGTTTTAAATTTATAATCATCTCACATCTCTTCTACCTTTTTCTTTCTTTACTTCCCTCCTCCAAGCCTTTCTGCCTGGGGTTAAGGGGTTGAACCCCTTAATTTTCATTGAGTTCATATGAATTCTGCATGGCCAGTTTATTGAGCTTAGCTATTCTCAAGCTTACGTTGCTGGTGCAAATGATATTTCTCTTGCATAGCGGTTAGAATATATTGCGCGATAGGTGAGTTTTTCAGAGGGATGGATTTATAAGCAACTGTTATAAGTTATTACTGCATTGAGCTATGTTGGTTGTGATGCTCCGGGTGGGTGGCCCGTAGAGCTGTGAACTCTAGTGGGTAACCGTTGAGTTAGTTAGTTCTTATTGCTGTCTTTCAGTGCAGGGAATTTATTGTAAGGCTTTAAGTCTGGGAAATGGTCAGTTTACAGGGTAAACTCTGTCCGTTTCATTTCAGGATTTAAAGAAAAATGATAACGCCCATGGCTTTAGGCTGAGGGATGAAAGTTTAGCTTTGCTGGCAAAGTAGCAAAGTAATGTGGGTAATATGACTGAGTTGGCTCTTGTCTTTTGTTGTGATGTGATGTGTTACTTTGTTGCTGCTCATTAGAACATTTTGGATAATAGTTTCTTGCCCCTGTTTGATGAAAGTCTCCAGCATCTGTTTGCTTTGATTCTGTATTGATGTGGACAATATGATTCGTCGCACTGCTGGTGTGTTACTTTGTTGCAATGTCATGCACTGACATCTTTGAATCTAAATTTAATACAACATATTTTAGCTTGCTTATTGTCTTTGTACATGCTTATGGTTCTCTATTTACATTAATTAGGGAAATATGCACACTTTGAAAGGTTTGAAATGTTTCTACCTTTGCAGGTTTTGAGTGTAGATGATGTGTGGATATTATCAGGCACACAAAGATTAGTTGTTTTGGTTGTGGCCGTTGATTTGTATGGAATGGCTAGGCCTTTTTTGGGTAAATAGGCCTATCGTTTTTGTAAATAGGCCGATCTTTAGTAATTTTAATTGGTAATTAATTACCTAGGCCTATTGTTTTTGGTGAATGGGCTAGTCTTGTGGTATGTCTCTTCCATATGTATTGAGTTGAGGCTATTTTGTTGGAGGTGTACATTCCTAAACATCTTGGAGGCCTTTATTTTATATGAATATTAGTATATGTTTCATTTCTTCTCCAGGCTTTTCATTGTTATATGAATTTCATTAAGTTACGAGTCTTGTAAGTATATTTTCAAAATTAGGTTATACGACCATTTATTAAAAAAAGAATTACAATAGAATTGATAATCAAGTCAACGACAACGGAAAAAGTTGTCGTAAATAATAGATTTTTGTGCATCATGTCAAAAATTATTCTTGTTAGAAATTTGCAATTACGACGGCTCCATGCCAAATATGACGGTATAAACAGTCGTTGATAATATAGGATTTCTACAACAGAACAAAAAATTGTTGTAAGAAGTACGTCCTATAACAACGGTTATAAAAAACCGTTGTAAACATATGCAAAATGTTCTACAACGGATTGGTCGTAAAAGGCCTTTTACGACCAAGCCTTCTATGACAGTTGATGACGGTTTCAAATACCGTCGTCAAAGACATATAACAACGGTTTTCACAACTTTTTACAACGGTTTTTTCCTTCGTAAATAGCACTTTTTCTAGTAGTGGATGCACATGCCCAAGCATGGTTGCCTTGCTCTTCTTCTTTCCTGCTTCTGGGCTCTTGGACTTGGACTTCAGGCATTGCACTTGTGAAAAATCCAAGTAAAATTGAACAACTCCTCCCAAATTCTTTTATTTTATTCCCACCTAAAAATCACATAAAATAGGCATTATTATCTCATAAAATATATTTCAAAGACTCAAAAGTTGGTGAAATGAAGGAGAAAATTACATATAAAATATGAATTATCAACTCTCGCACACCAAACCTTTGCTAGTCCTCAAGCAAAGAATAACAACAATGCATGCATTCATTCAAACCATCAAGAAGGATAAGAATAGGATTAGGAAAGAAAATTAAGTGACCCAACTATGAATGCCCACTCCAAATCACATATCAATTCGCTACCAACTCACAACTCATTATTAAGGATTTCTAATTTCAACCAAGTCAATAGGCCAAGATTCAAGCAAATTAAGTACATAAGGAAACCATGTAGCAAATCGTAAACACAAAATTTCACCCCACATAACAAAAATCATAAGAGAAACTTTTAAAATCGAGTCCCCAATGCCAAATTAATTTTTTATTTTTTCTCTCTTTTTTGAAACTTTGAGCTTTTCATTTTCAGAAGTTACTTAATTTTATATGCTTTCTTGAGTGGATAAAGATATGAATGAAGATAACACTCAGAGAAATACTTAGTACATATTCAGGCAATTAAAGATGTAGATATGGGTAGGACCTAAACATTGGTACCGAAATCAAAACTCAATTCATTTCATTTATTTGATTTTCTTTTTTTTTTCTTTTGATTGAAAAGCCAAAGGGAAACTCAATGCTTATCGAATACTCATCACGACATTGTAAATGGGGTTACATCTCATACTCAAAATCGACTACATAGTGACATTAGCACAGCAAAAAATTTGGCCTTCAACTAGTCAAGGCTAGAAATAATCTCTAATGAGCATGGGTCACATGAATCAAATCCATATAATAGGAATAAGACATGCACAATTAGGACACTCAATCTCTTCCCAAAATCAAATTCACCCATAAATTTTCAAGTTTAATTTTCATTGTCATTTAGCCTTCCCCCCATACCTAAACCTCACATTGTACTCAATGTAGAAAACAATAAGATAAAGAAAAATGGAGAAAAGAGCAATACAACTTGATAGTACGAGGAAAGTTGTTTCCATGTAAGCTCAACACTCAAACTCCCAAGGTACCTTCACAACCATCACTAACCTCAAAAGCCAAAAACCAAGTGAAGAATCACATTCAATAACATAAGCGCGCGTTAATTTAAAAAAAAATAAATAAATAAAAATAAAAATAAAAGACTCAAAATCACCTAAAAAGATTGGGTTGCCTCCCAACAAGCACTAAGTTTAATGTCTTCAGCCAGACAATGCCTCACCACTAATCATAGTAGACAGGGTCGACTAAGTTGATGGATTCAATCAAACTAGGGTTAATATCGTGAGTCACAACAGGTTTCAAACGTTGACCATTAACCATAAGAACTCTACCATCTTGGGGATCCAAAATTTGAACTGCCCCAGAGGGAAACACTTGTTGGACAACAAAAGGGCCATCCCATCTAGATCTCAACTTGCCAGGGAATAGCTTAAGCTTAGAGTTAAAAAGCCAAACCTTTTGATTAGGTTCAAAAGATTTACGAGAAATCATTTTATCATGAAAAGCTTTGGTTTTGGCTTTATAAATCTTAGCATTCTCATAGGCTTCATTACGCAATTCTTCCAACTCATTTAATTGAAGCCTACGGTTAGAACCTGCTTATTTCATATCAAAATTAAAAGCTTTAATAGCCCAAAAAGCATGGTGTTCTAACTCAACTGGCAAGTGACAAGCCTTACCAAAAAGAAGCCGGTAAGGAGACATCCCAATGGGAGTCTTATAAGCAGTACGATAGTCCCAAAGAGCATCATGTAATCTCAAAGACCAGTCTTTTCTATCAGGTGGAACCGTTTTGAAGGATAGACTTAATTTCACGATTTGACACCTCAACTTGACCACTAGTCTGAGGATGATAAGGAGTAGCTACTTTCTGAGTCACAGAATACTTCCTAAGTAAAGCCTCAAAAGATCGATGACAAAAGTGACTCCCTCCATCACTAATAAGGGCTCTAGGGGTTCCACATCGACAGAAAATGGACTCTTTCATAAACTTGACCACAACATTGTGGTCATTAGTCCTAGCAGCTTGGGCTTCCACCCATTTTGATACATAATCAACAGTAACCAATATGTATACAAAGCCAAAAAATGAGGGAAGGGGACCCATGAAATCAATGCCATACATCAAATATTTCAACAGTCAGAATAGGGGAAAGGGGCATCATATCATAACAGGACAGGGCACCCGTACGTTGACAACGCTCACAAGCAAGACAGAATTTGTGAGCATCTCTAACCAGAGTGGGCCAAAAGAACCCACTTTGTAGTACTTTAACAGCTGTCCTACGACCTCCAAAGTGACCACCACAAGCATAAGAGTGACAAAATGTGAGAATACTATGGATTTCACTCTCGGGGACACATCGACGTACCACTTGGTCAGGGCAATGTTTGAAAAGATAAGGATCTTCCTAATAGTAATGTCTTGCCTGTGAGAAGAACCTATCTTTCTCTTGTTTGGACCAGTGAGGAGGAATCTTCCTAGTGATGAGGTAGTTCACAATGTGAGCAAACCAAGGGAGAGGGGCACGTGACATAGTAAATAGTTGCTCATCAGGAAAGTGGTTAGAAAATCGAACTGAGTCATCAGTATACTCAGTAACGATTCTAGATAAGTGGTCTGCAACAGAATTTTCAGAACCTTTCCTATCTTTTATTTCAATATCAAACTCTTGGAGCAACAAAATCCATCTAATGAGTCTTAGCTTAGTGTCATTCTTAGCCAATAAGTGTTTTAATGCAGCATGATCAGTAAACGCAATCACTTTAGAACACAAAAGGTACGGACGGAATTTATCAAGTGCAAATACAACAGCTAGCAACTCTTTCTCAGTATTAGAATAATTCTTTTGAGCATCAGTGAGAGTTCTACTAGCATAGTATATGACATGAGGCATTCTATTGACCCTTTGACCCAAAACAGCCCCAATAGCAAAATCAGATGCATCACACATGATCTCGAATGGCAAAGAAAAATCAGGGGGTTGCACAATAGGAGCTGACACCAATAAAGATTGAATCTTTTCAAAAGCTTGCACACAAGACTTATTAATCACAAAAGGAGTATCTTTGGTAAGAAGATTAGTAAGTGGACGAGCCACTTTGCTAAAATCCTTAATAAATCTCCTATAGAAACCAGCATGACCAAGGAAAGATCTGACTTACTTCACAGAAGAAGGCACAGGCAAATTAGAAATCAGATCAACCTTGGCTTTATCAACCTCAATCCCTTTTTCGGACACTTTAGGTCCCAAAACAATCCCTTCTTGGACCATGAAATGACTCTTTTCCCAACTCAAAACAAGATTCACTTCTTCACATCTTTTCAGCATAATGGATAGATTAGCAAGGTACACATCAAAAGAAGAACCGAAAACAGAGAAATCATCCATAAACACTTCCATGAAATTATCAATATAATCAGAAAATATGGCCATCATACATCTCTGGAATGTGGAAGGTGCATTACACAACCCAAAAGGCATCCTCCAATAAGTAAAGGTACCTGACGGGCATGTAAATGTGGTTTTCTCTTGGTCCTCAGGATAGACATGTATTTGGTTGTTAAAATGTATAAGGTTTTGATGATAATAAATCCAAGTGTTGTAGTTATTGTTGTTGTTCCAAACAGGCTTTACCAACAGGGTTTTACTGCTATTCTTCAATATATTAAAACTGCTTGACTAATGGTTTATCAAGAACAGGTACTCAAGTCAGCGATGTAAGAACAACCATGAGGAACAGGCTCTGTAAGGTGTTTTGAAGCATATCCTGTGAAGTGTTTGAAACATAAGATATAAGTGCAGTTGTGACAAACAGGTTCTGTGAAGTGTTTGTAGCAAAGTCGTTCTACAAGATGACTAATGGTTACAACAAGATGTCTTGATCTGATTTGGTTTTATATTTTTAGACTCTTGTTAATATGCCAATTAGAAAGTTTTAATTTACCACTCACTGGAAACGGTTTTGCTTTTCGAAAAATATTTCGGATCACCCTTCAGAACAACCCTGGGAACAGGGCGATCAGGGTGTTTCCCGAATAAGCTGTGAAAAACTGCTTTGCACGATTTTTATCTTTTGGATTTTGAGCAGCTTCTTCAAAGATTTGCAAGAAAGATTTTTCTATGGAGTATCTTATTCCTTACCCTAAAAACGGTTATCAAAAATCTTAAGGGATTTGCAAAATCTTTTTGAATAAAAAGAATATCCAATTTTTGGCAAGTGGATAAGGTAGTTGAGAAAAACATGGGCTAGCTGCTAAAGAACACCGCCTTATGCACGCGGTTCAGGAAGTGTTTTTCAGCTCATGTCACCTTACCCCTTATAGCTAAAGGATTCTATTTTCTCTAGGATTTTAGTTTCCAAAAATTTCAGAAATAGTTTTTCCATCCCTTGTGGGTAAAGGATTCTATATTCTTCAGATTTTTTAGTTTCCAAAAAATTTGATGAATTGTTTTCCAAGCACTATAAAAGGCGGCTTCTTACAATCTTGGAGACATCGGTTTTCAAAGAGAAAAAAATTTGAGTTCATGAGCTAAAACATTTGAAAAGAAAACCGAGCCTTGTGAGTGAATTAATTGAGCTTTCAAAGTTGGCATACTAGGACTTCATTGTACCCTATATTAGCTTAGTTAAAGAAGCATTGTAATAGGGTGTTTTTTTTCTTTATATTCTTCTTTCACAAGAGTGAGAAGAGTGTGTATCCAAATCCAAATCATGGAGATTTTGGACGTGGGGTAACTTGTCTTAGGGAAGACAAGTTACGTGTGTTACAAGTTGTAACAAGGTGTGTTACTATTGTAACGTGATTAGCCCGTTTAGTGAAGTGTTTAAATCCTACACGAGGTAGGTCGTGGTTTTTAATCTCAGTTGGGCTAGAGGTGTTTTCCACGTAAAAATCCTGTGTCCATTATTTCCGCATTCAATTTTGTTGGATTTTCGCTTCTGCTTATCTCAGAAACAACCTGTGCGAACAGGGTCTAAGACTATTTGTCAACAACTTGCGAAAATCGGACACCACAATTCACCCCCCCTTGTGATTGTGTACCCTCTAATTCAACAAGTGGTATCAGAGCAGGTTCTCCTTTGAAAAGCTAACACCTTTGAGAGATCCTTGAAGATGAGTACTCCACAAGGCATGCTTGAAGGTCAATCCATAACTCGTCCACCATACTCTAATGGCCAACACTATAGTTGGTGGAAGAATAGGATGGAAAACTACATCCAAGCCGAGGACTATGAGTTGTGCATGCTCATCAAGCATGGACCACTCATCCCTAAGAAAACAACTGAAGATGGAAAGTCAATCCCCAAAGAGCCTAAGGCGTTCAATGCTGAAGATTACAAGATGATGGAGAAGAATGCCAAGGCCAATAAACTCCTATATTTTGGCCTAGGTCCTGATGAATATACTCGCATATCTGAATGTGAGTCGGCCAAAGAAATCTGGGATGCTTTGCAAGTAGCTCACGAAGGGACCAATCAAGTAAAGCAATCTCGGATTGAATTGCTTATGAGAAAGTATGAGCTGTTCGAGATGGGTGATCGGGAAAGTGTGATGGACATGTACACTCGCTTCACTCACATAACGAATGAGTTGAAATCCTTGGGAAAATCCTTCACCACCGAAGAATTGGTAAGGAAGATCCTAAGAATTTTACCTCATTCTTGGGAAGCGAAAGTAACGGTCATCCAAGAAGCTAAGGACATGAACAAGATCACCCTAGATGAGCTGATTGGCAACTTCCAAACATACGAACTTAGGAAATATTCTCAACAGAAAGATGAGACAAAGAGAGAACGAGGTCTTGCACTAAAGGCCTTAGAAGATGATTTTGATTCTGAGGAGGAGGAGATTGCCATGATGACTCAAAAATTTAAGAAGTTCTTCAAGAAAGTCAAAGAAAACATCAAAAGGAAGGACTTCGGCAAAGCCAGGAACACCCCTCGGGAACAGTTCACTGGGTGTTTCAAGTGTGGTAAGCTGGACCACATTGTGAGAAACTGCCCACTGCACAAGGAAGAACAAGAACCCGAACACCCCAGTAAACAGGGGAGGAAACAGGGTGTAAGCAGCTCAGCAAAAAGATTCTCAAAAGCTATGCTCGTGGCCTGGGGAGATTCAAGTGAGGATGAGGAAGGGTCTGAAGCTGGGGAAGCTGATGTAGCACTCATGGCAAGGAGTGACACTGATTCAGATGATGGGTCAACGGATAGTCTGACTCAACTCAAGAACAAGGTACGTGGTCTAAATAAATCAACTCTTGAGAAATTAGTGTACAATATAATGGATATATGTGCTAAATTAAAAGGGGATGTTCGAGATTTAGAACTTGAAAATGAAACCCTTAAATTAGAAAAGCTTGAAGTTGACAAAGAGACTCTTGCCTTGCATGAAAACATCAATGTGCTTAAAGAAACTCTACTCATGAAAGAAGAGACTTGTTCCACTAAACTGACTGAGCTAGAAAAAGAATCTCTGGACTTAAAAGGTAAGGTCGAGTCTTTGCTGGAAGAAAACAGAAACTTGCTTGGAAAAATAAAACACTTAGAATCGGACCTTGCGACAAACAAGCTCTGGAACAGGTCCTCAAGGGCGTTGGAATAGTTAAACACTCATCATAGTCAAAATAGAAGAGGACTAGATTTTGTGCCTAAGATGACCTACCCAGTGAATAACAAATATGTGGGATTACCTGAAAATATTGTTTGTTTTCATTGTGGTAAAACGGGGCATTATCGATATGCTTGTCCTATAAGAAAGTATGCCATTAAAAAGAACTCAGTGCATGTAAAACAAATGTGGGTTAGGAAAGATGAGATTTACACGTCTAAAGGAATGGGACCCAAGTGGATCTGGGTTCCCAAAACTAACCCTTGATTTGTTTTGCAGGCTGAAGTGAGAGAGAACAACCCAGCAAACAACCCAGCAAACAGTGCAGGAAACAGTCTAGGGAACAGGCAGCTGTGGTATGTTGACAGTGGGTGTTCGAGGCATATGACTGGTGAAAAATCCAATTTTCTCTCACTTACAGCATCAGAAGGAGGGAGTGTGCATTTGGAAACGGCAAATCTGGGACAATTGTCGGTATAGGTAAGATAGGTGAGTCACTCTCCCATTCAATTGACAATGTTTATTTTGTGGATGGTTTAAAACACAACTTGCTAAGTGTGTCCCAACTGTGTGACAAAGACAACCTAGTAGTGTTCTCTCCAACACGTTGCTTGGTTGTAAACATGAACACAGGAGATGTTGTGTTGAGGGGGAAGCGACACAAAAATGTTTATAAAGTGTGTATTTCTACTCTTCCCCAAAATAATTTGACTTGTTTGAGTGCCTTAAAAGATGATGTTATGCTTTGGCACAAAAGACTAGGTCATGCAAGCCACTCTCTTTTGAACAAACTTGTAACCAAAGATTTAGTAGTTGGCTTACCTTCCATCAAATTCAATGATGACAAGGTATATGATGCATGTGCCAAAGGCAAACAAGTCGAAAATTCATTTAAGTCTAAAAAGTGTATAAGCACTACTCGACCCCTTGAATTAATACATATGGATCTATGTGGTCCAATGAGGATCATGAGCCGAGGTGGCAAGAGGTATGTGCTTGTGATAGTGGATGACTACTCTCGTTTCACTTGGACTTTGTTTTTGGCTTCTAAAGATGAAACTTTTAAAAATTTCTTGCTTTCATTAAAAAGACTGAAAAGAGGGTAGGACACTCTTTGGTATGCATAAGGTCTGACCATGGTGTAGAATTTGAAAATTCGAGCTTTATTAACTATTGTAATGAGCATGGTGTTGATCATAATTTTTCAGCTCCAAGAACACCCCAACAGAACGGGGTGGTAAAGCGCAAAAATCGTACTCTAGAGGACATGACTAGAACAATGCTTGTTGCTAGTAGTCTTTCTAGAAATTTTTGGGCTGAAGCTTTAAACACATCATGTTACATTATAAATAGATGCATGATTAGACCTGTTCTTAACAAAACTCCTTATGAGATCCTCAAAGGAAGAAAACCAAATATTTTGCATTTGAGAGTTTTTGGGTGTAAATGTTTTGTGCATAATAATGGAAAGGATGCCTTAGGGAAATTTGATCCAAGGAGTGACGAGGCAATATTCCTCGGTTACTCCTCACATAGTAAGGCATACAAAGTGTTTAATAAGAGAACCTTGTGTGTTGAAGAAAGTGTGCATGTGCTTTTTGATGAAACTAACTCTCTAAGTGAGAATGATGCACAGGAGGAAGACCTCGAACTAGGTCTTGTTAAAAAAGACATGCTGCTTCAAGATGAACCAGGTAAGGATCAACCTGAGAGATCAAGGCCTGAAGCTGTTCTTCAGGAAGGTAGGCAGGGTGTGAACCAAACAGGGGGAAACAGGGTGGAATCCTGTTCGGGACAACATCAGCCGAACCCTTCTGAGATAATTTCAGGAACAGGCTCCCAAACAGGCTTGGGAACAGGTTCCTGAACTTGTTTCACCAAGTATTCCAGCTAGGATGGAGAGCATATCTGTGAACCCACTTTCACCACGATCATGGAAATACCAAAGTTCACATCCTCTTGATCAAATTTTGTCTGATATTAATGCAGGAGTTCAAACTAGATCTAGGCTTAAAAATTTCTGTGCTTTCTATGCTTTTCTCTCAAAAATTGAGCCTAAGAATATTAATGAAGCTCTTGCAGATTCAGATTGGGTCACAGCCATGCAAGAAGAACTCCATCAGTTCGAAAGAAACAAGGTATGGCACCTTGTGCCATGGCCAGAGGATAGAACAATCATTGGAACCAAGTGGGTGTTCCGTAACAAGCTAGATGAGTGCGGAACAGTCACTAGGAACAAGGCCCGGCTGGTGGTTCAAGGCTACAACCAAGAAGAGGGAATTGATTATGAAGAGACTTTTGCACCTGTTGCAAGGATGGAAGCCATTCGAATCTTTGTTGATTGTCCAAGTATATGTCGATGACATCATATTTGGTGCAACTCATCATGATTTGTGCAATGAATTTTCAAAAATAATGAGGAGTGAGTTTGAAATGAGCATGATGGGTGAGCTTAATTTCTTTCTAGGCTTACAAATCAAGCAAACTTCAAACGGCACCATGATCCATCAACAAAAGTATATCAGAGAGTTACTTAAGCGTTTTAAGATGGAGTCGGCCACGCCTATTGATACTCCCATCTCTCCCTCAACCAGGTTAGTAATGGATGATGGTAGCCCCTCAGTTGAGGAGAAATCCTATAGGGGCATGATAGGGTCACTCCTATACCTGACGGCTAGTAGACCTGACATTGTTTTCAGTGTTGGTCTATGTGCACGTTTTCAGTCTAACCCTAAAGAAACTCATCTTAAGGCTGTAAAAAGGATTTTAAGATACTTAAAACATACACCTGATCTAGCTTATGGTATCCTAGAGGGTGCAACTTCGATCTTGTTGGGTATGCTGATGCTGATTATGCAGGTTTCTTGGTTGATAGAAAAAGCACCTCAGGTATGGCTCACTTTCTTGGACCTTGTTTGGTATCTTGGGCAACCAAGAAACAACTCTCTGTTGCCTTGTCCACAGCAGAAGCTGAGTATGTGGCAGCTGCATCTTGTTGTGCTCAGTTATTATGGATAAGACAACAACTCAAGGACTTTTGTGTTGACATAGGATGCATTCCTATTTATTGTGACAATACAAGTGCAATTAACATTGCCAAAAATCCATGTCAACACAAAAGAACAAAACATATTGACATTCGTCATCATTTTCTAAGAGACAATGTTGAAAAAGGAGTAATCTCAATGAATTTTTGTGCCACTGAAAATCAAATTGCTGATATATTCACAAAGGCATTGAGTAGAGAACAATTTGAAAGGAATAGACTCGAACTAGGCTTAATTAGAACAACCTGACCAACCTGTTCTCTCTCCTGTTTGCAAAATTTAAAAGTGACGGGTACAACATGTTAAATTTTTGTTTGCAATCAACTTGTGTGCTATGTTTAGCATATGTGAGGTTTGCAACTTGCTGACACTCGTTGAGGTCTAATGAGATTGCCCTTATTGTCCAATGTTACCGAGCAAGTAACCTCAAGAACAAGCATCAGGAACAGGTACGCCTCTTGTTTGTCAAATGTGTGCAACAAATTGAAAACTGCTAATCTCTTCCCGAGGCGTGCACAATAAATGCTAAAGTCCGTTGCAAAAACGGGCAAAATCTTTTAAAGATTTCGCACGTCTCTCTCTCCCTTTAAAGCTCTTGCTCAATCTCTCACCTCCACCGAAACTCTCTTGCTTTGAAACTCTGTTCAAGAAACCCTAATCTCTCTCCTTCCTCTGAAAAATGGCATTCCCCATTAGCTTCGAGAGCTCCTCGACCTTGACCCAGGGCAACCAGACACAGGGCACAGCCTTGCAAACAGCCACAGCCCTGTTTGCCCTTACACAATTTCTGACGGCCCTCATGGAAGGTAAAAATACTGAACCTCCTTGATTCATTGCCTATAAACCTTTTGGGTTTTTGAAAAAGTATCGACCTTAGAATAGTGAATTTGAAATTGGAAGACATCCCGTACAAATTTGGGTGGGAATTGATTTGTTTGGTGAAACGGGCGCATGTCAACCCCAAGAACTTGTTGGGGCATCTGAAAGCGAAATTGGGGCTTTAGATGAACTCTTTCTGTTGGACCATAGGTTAGATGACATCAATTCGTTTAGGCTGTTTCCTGAGCAGGAAACAGGGTCAGAAACAGGGCCTGAAGTTTTTAAGGATGACCTAAGGGAGGATTTGTCAAAAAAAAAAAAAACAAAGGGGGAAGTAGTGGTCAAATGGAGGAGTCCCCTGTTAAGCCTGCACAAGCCACACCGGTAACACAAACCGGTGAGAAACGCAAAAGGTACAAAATTGTGGCTAGGCGTGCTAGAGTACCAAGAACACGACCACCATCAAGGCCTAAAAGCGGCTAGACTGAAGCGCCCTCAAAAAGTGAACCCCCTGTCAAACCAAAACCACAAATCCCCTCTTCGGCCAAACCCACAAACAGACCCACAAGAAAATCAGCCCGAATAGCTTTTCACTCCACTCCTCGTCCTGCCAAACAGTCAGCCCCTGTTGTTGAGGAGATTGATTCCTCCTCTGAGCCTTCATCAGATAGCGACACTGAGAACACTGCCTTCAAACAAGGCACGCCCGTGTTCTCAGAGTCCTCAGAGGATAAGCCTCTTCCTATACCAAAACCATCACCCCTCAAAACTCCCAAGAGAAAAGCCTCCCTCAAACATGCCTCCACCTAAGACCCTCCTACTAAGCCCCAACCTAAACGAGCCAAGAAATCTACCCCGTCTACAATCTCAGCCAAACTGACCCAATTGATTCAGAGACGGGTTGTCAGGGGCAAAATTATAAAGGTCAAATATTTTGAGGAACAGGGTCTGGGGGTGTTTCTGCACAAGCTGCATGCACAGGGGTGGTATGAGTTGTTTACAAACACCCAGCTGGGGTGTTCTGTACATGAGTTGGCAGAGTTCTATGCCAACTGCACTGTCACCGAAGGAGTGGTGACAAGTATTGTTAATGGGAAGCAGCTTCGCTTTGATGCGAAGATATTAGGGAAAATTCTGGGGATTCCCTCCACGGGCTTTGATATATATGTGAGAGAAGATAAGACTATTCTAGGGACAGCCAGGCTGCTGGAGCTCTCCCAGAAATTTAGCCAGCAATCAAGCCTCCAAACACCCAAGTCCGTGAAGAAAGGGGACATGACATCGCTCCATCAATTGATATTCTGGTTTATCATCAAGAATGTCATCCCCAGGGGCCAGGGTCACAATCTTGCTGATGCCATGGATCAATGTTTGATGGATCTGATGGACAAGGAAGAGCAAATCAACCTTCCTGCCATCATGATTCGCCACATAGCAAGAATTGCAAACACCTCCAGGGAACATGACCTGGGATACGGCTTCTTCTTGACTAGTGTGTTTGAGCACTTTGGGGTGACACTGCAGAAGAAGGTGGGCGCTCAGTTCATTGATGAGATCGGGACTAACACCCTTATGGGGTGTGGGTATGCTTTGATTGAGGGGTCTGCCTCAGAACAGGGGACCAGAACACCCCGTCCTCCTGTTCTTGGCAGTTCCTCAACCAAGCTTGAGGCTGCTTTGGAAGAAAACTCTCGCCTCAGTACTGAGCTTAACGCTGTAAAGGCTGCCCTGGACGAGGAAAAAGCTCTAAATGCAAAACGCCATGCAGATCTCCTCACCCTTCTCTCTTCACTTTCAGCAAAATTTTCTGCTTCTGCTCCTTGAACACCCCTTATGAGCTGTTCCCATCTGTTGTCCTCATAGCCTGTTCTCACTTCTCACTTCTCTTGCTAGTTTGTCCCTTCTGTTGCACTCGTTTGGTGAATGACAGGTTATCTTGTTTTTTGATTGGCTTTGCCTTGCTTGCTTTCTGTTGTGAATTGCTTATGTGTGACTAGGATGGCCAATCTCATTACCGTACCAACACACTTGAGTGTATCGCCTATTGCTTTTCCTCCATTACCCAAGTGGTGGTGATAGCAAACACCCTCTGTTTGACTGTTCGCCCCTACTTTTTAATGATGCCAAAAGGGGGAAGATAGGATGACCAATATTGTTTTAGTTTTGCCATGGACGAGTTAAATTTCTTACACTCTTTCGATACTGACTGCTTCATGTGAATTGTCGGTCCTATAAATAATTGGCACTAATCACTTCAATTGTCCTTGAAAGTCAATATGGTCACTTGGTTTGTCATCATCAAAAAGGGGGAATTTGTTAGAATGTATAAGGTTTTGATGATAACAAATCCAAGTGTTGTAGTAGTTGTTGTTGTTCCAAACAGGCTTCACCAACAGGGTCTTACTGCTGTTCTTCAATATATTAAAACTGCTTGACTAATGGTTTATCAAGAACAGGTACTCAAGTCAGCGATGTAAGAACAACCATGAGGAACAGGCTCTGTAAGGTGTTTTGAAGCATATCTTGTGAAGTGTTTGAAACATAAGATATAAGAGCAGCTGTGACAAACAGGTTCTGTGAAGTGTTTGCAGCAAAGTCGTTCTACAAGATGACTAGTGGTTACAACAAGATGTCTTGATCTGATTTGGTTTTATATTTCTAGACTCTTGTTAATATGCCAATTAGAAAGTTTTAATTTACCACTCACTGAAAACGGTTTTGCTTTTCAGAAAATATTTCGGATCACCCTCCAGAACAACCCTGGGAACAGGGCGATCAGGGTGTTTCCCAAATAAGCTGCGAAAAATTGCTTTGCACGATTTTTATCTTTTGGATTTTGAGCAGCTTCTTCAAAGATTTGCAAGAAAATTTTTCTATGGAGTATCTTATTCCTTACCCTAAAAACGGTTATCAAAAATCTTAAGGGATTTGCAAAATCTTTTTGAATAAAAAGAATATCCAATTTTTGGCAAGTGGATAAGGTAGTTGAGAAAAACATGGGCTAGCTGCTAAAGAACACCGCCTTATGCACGCGGTTCAGGAAGTGTTTTTCAGCTCATGTCACCTTACCCCTTATAGCTAAAGGATTCTATTTTCTCTAGGATTTTAGTTTCCAAAAATTTCAGAAATAGTTTTTCCATCCCTTGTGGGTAAAGGATTCTATATTCTTCAGATTTTTTAGTTTCCAAAAATTTGATGAATTGTTTTCCAAGCACTATAAAAGGCGGCTTCTTACAATCTTGGAGACATCGGTTTTCAAAGAGAAAAAAATCTGAGTTCATGAGCTAAAACGTTTGAAAAGAAAACCGAGCCTTGTGAGTGAATTAATTGAGCTTTCAAAGTTGGCATACTAGGACTTCATTGTACCCTATATTAGCTTAGTTAAAGAAGCATTGTAATAGGGTGTTTTTCCTTTATATTCTTCTTTCACAAGAGTGAGAAGAGTGTGTGTCCAAATCAAGGGGATTTTGGACGTGGGGTAACTCGTCTTAGGGAAGACAAGTTACGTGTGTTACAAGTTGTAATAAGGTGTGTTACTATTGTAACGTGATTAGCCCGTTTAGTGAAGTGTTTAAATCCTACACGAGGTAGGTCGTGGTTTTTAACCTCAGTTGGGCTAGAGGTGTTTTCCACGTAAAAATCCTGTGTCCATTATTTCCGCATTCAATTTTGTTGGATTTTCGCTTCTGCTTATCTCAGAAACAACCTGTGCGAACAGGGTCTAAGACTGGTTGTCAGCAACTTGCGAAAATCGGACACCACAATTCACCCCCCTCTTGTGGTTATGTACTCTCTAATTCAACAAGTTGTAACCAGAATACCCATCTAAAAAGCAGTAAAAACTTTGTCCAGCTAACTTTTCCAAAATTTGATCAATGAATGGGAGGAAAAAATGGTCTTTTCTAGTGACAAAATTCAGCTTTCTGTAATCAATGTACACCCTCTACCCCGTGGTCTGTCTAGTGGGAATTAGTTCACCTTCATTATTCTTAACCACAGTTATGCCAAATTCTTTAGGAACTACTTGAACTGGACTGACCCATTGACTATCAGGAATAGGGTAGATAATGCTTGAATCCAAAAGCTTAACTACCTCCTTCTGAACAACTTTTTTCATGTGAGGGTTCAGTCTACGTTGCATTTGCCTAACAGGTTTAACATCATCCTCTAAATGAACTCTGCACATACAAATTGTGGGACTAATCCCTTTCAAATCAGCAACCGACCATCCAATAGCATCCTTATGATCAGACAAAACACGAATCAACTCTTCCTCTTGATCACAAGATAGAAGAGAAGATATAATAACCGGTAGGGTCTCTTTGGGGCCTAAAAACACATACTTGAGTGAATCAGGGAGAGGTTTTAACTCAAGTTTAGGTGAAGATACAATAGAAGGTGGCATAGGAGAACTAGCCAGGGGGGAAGAGGTTCATATGTGGACACCCAAGAGGAAGACTCAAGATAAGTACTGGAGTCAAGAGTAGAATTCATCTCACTTATGGTACTTTTCAATTCAAATAACCTCAAATCCCCATGGGAAAGATAGGTTCCCAAGGGATCACTATTCAGAATAGCAGGCAAGACTTCTTCAATCATACCATCAATCATATTAACAAAGAAGCATTCAGATTCATCTTCAAACATTGGTTGAGTAGAAGCTTTAAAAATGCTAAGCCTAACCCTTATGTTCATGACCAAGACATCCATGATTCCCGACCTACAGTTAATGGTAGCATTTGCTGTGGCTAGGAAGGGACGTCTTAAAATAAGAGTGATCTGCTTAGAAGCATGACTAGGGTCTATATCCAACACAACAAAGTCAACAGGAAAAAATCCTTTATCAATTTGCGCCAAGACATCATCTATTCGCCCCCTAGGAGTCCTAACCGACCTGTCAGCGAGCTGAAGGGTACAGTTGGAAGATTGCAGTTCACCTAATCCCAACTCTAAGTAAACATAATATGGTATCAAATTGACACTAGAACCCAAATCCAAAAGTGCCCTTTCAATTTTGTGATTGCCAATAAAACAAATGGTAGGGACACCAGGATCTTTGAACTTAGGGGGAGTATCACATTTCAGAATTGAACTTACTTGTTCACTTAGAAGAACCTTTTTAGACTTGTCATCTTTAGATTTTCTTTTAAAAGTGCACATGTCTTTAAGGAACTGAGCATAGGCTGGGATCTGTCTAATTGCTTCTAAGAGGGGAAGATTGACCTTAACTTATTTAAAGGTCTCTAAGATGTCATCTCTTTGCTTGTCTTTCTTGGAAGGGAAAGGAGCATCCAAAGCTTGAGGGTAAGGAACCCTTGGCTCATATGTCACAATGAAGTTAGACACAACAGGAGAGGGGGATAGGTCATTCTCTTTTTCAATCTCAAGGTCACTCTTCATGGTCTTGAGTCCTTCATCTTTATCATGTTTCTTCTTACTCACCTAGTTATCCACTTCTTTACCACTCCTAAGAACCATTATAGCTTTCAATTGTTCAAATTACTGGCCATTAGGGTTCTGGATGGGATGACTTGGAAGTTTTCCTTCTTCTGTTTTACCTACAGCTGTGGCTAGTTGCCCAAGTTGGGTTTCTAATTTAGCTATAGATTGTGAGTGAGAGTCAACTATATGCATTTTAGACTCAATGCCTTGGACCTTAGAATCAACATTTTGCACAACAAAGGTCAAGGTTCCAAGGGCAGAAATTACCTTGTCTGTATCAGAGCTCCTAGATAGAGCTTGATGGGAAGAGGGAGGAGCATATCTCTAGTTTTGAAAACCAGGAGGGGTAGGTCTGCTAGGCTGGGTCTGAGGATTCTCAATATTTTGAGACCTCCATGAAAAATTAGGATGATTCCTCCAACCATGATTATAGGTATTAGAATAAGGGTTGTTGGATGGAGGAAATCCTTAGGTAGCATTTACTTGTTCAGTCACACAGTTAGACTTATCAAGACACGTACAATCAACAAAAGCATGCATGGGACTAGTACAAATCGAACACACATCTTGCATATTAGGGGCATTAGATACTTTATTCATACATAACAATTGATCAAATTTCTTAACTAAAGCATCAACTTTACTAGAAAGGTCAATTGAATGTGAAACCTCATAAATCCCCCTTTTACTTCCTAAGTGTCTAGGCAAATCAGAATATGAGGAAGTAGCATGCAGGTGTGAATTTTCACTCAAATGTTCAAATAGTTCCCAAGCTTCTTCAAGAGTTTTGTACAAAAAACTACCACCACATGATGCATCAACCATCTACCTATTATGCTCATCTAAGCCAGAGTAAAAACTCTGGACAAGTTGCCACATAGAGACCTCATGATGAGGACAACATCGCAACAATTCTTTAAACCATTCCCAACTTCCATGCAATTGCTCATTTTTATTTTGTGAGAAGGTGGTTATAGCACGTCTTAAGGCAGTCAGTTTACCAATGGAGAAAAACTTTTTCAAGAATTTCTTTCACAATCGATCCCAAGTGGTGATATTGGTCTTAGTGTCCAACCAAGTTTTAGCTTTATCTTTTAAAGAAAAAGGAAAAAGCTGCAAGCGAAGAGCATCATCAGAGATATTATTTAAAAACACAGTAGAGCAAATCTCTAAGAATGCATCAACAAGCTTGAAAGGATTTTCAGACTCTAGCCCAAAAAACGACGGGAGCATTTGGATAAGAGAATGTTTAATCTCAAATGGCACCGTAACAGTGGGCATACGGGTTCTTGTTGGTGAGTCATAAGTGGCGGGAGTGAAATATTCCTTAAGTTGCTTAGGCGATGGGGTTGGTTGTTCTTCAGCCATCTTGTTCTTAGATTTCTTTTTCTTAGCTCTTATCTCACGAAAAGAGCGTTCAATTTCAGGATTATATGGTTCAAGATCTAAGCACAAAGAACGTCTACTAAGCATATACCAATAAACAACAAAAAGAAAATAATGAAATCACCACAATAATAACCACTAAACAAAATAAGAAGAAAAGAGAAGAGAGAGATAAGAAGAGAAAAATAAAAAAAAATAAAATAAAAATAAACAAATAAAAGAAAGAACCAAGGGAAGGGGGAAAATAACAAAAAATAATAAAGCAAAATAAAGCAAAATAAAATAAAAAATAAAATAAATAATTAAAAAAAAGAACAAAGGAAATAAAAGGGAAGGGATTGTTAGATTAGGCGCAATAAATAAAATAAAATAAATAAAAGAGTTAGATTAGATTAGATTAGAAGGGAGAGGGAAAATAGCTAGATTAGATGGGGGAGGGAATAACAGGACTGGTTAGATTAGAAGGGATTGGGGGAATGAAACAATAAAAATAAAAGGGAAAGGGCGGAGAATAAATAAAATTATTAGATTAGCAGGGAAGGGGAAAAATAGAAAAAAAAATAAAAAGAATAAAAGGAAAAGAAAATTCAAAAATCACTATTCGTTGCCCGGCAACGGTGCCAAAAACTTGATGTGGATTTTATGTTCTAGTTTTAAAACCCTTTTTACTTGCAAGTGCACAAGGTTAATTGTAGACTAGCGAGTATTAGGGTGTCGATCCCATGGGGAACAATAGTGATTCTTAAACTTAACCTTTGATTGTGAGTTCGATTATCAATATAATTTAAGGAACAAAAGAACAGTAAGTGAGTAGTAAAGTAGAGAGAATTCAAATAGGAGAAAAATCTAGGACTTCGGACTTCACCTTTGATGCCAATATTGATTACTACTTCAAATGGGGATTCAATTTATCTCTTGTTCAACCTAAGTTACAAACATTAGGTCATAAATTAAAAAGATGATTATAATTATAAAGTGACATAATTTATCTAGTGGTTTAGCATGAATTATTCTTTCTAGACATAACTCATCTAATTTCTAGCATAAATTATTCAATTTAAACAATTATAATTTTAAGCCCAATTACATAATCATCATATTAGCCTACAAGGTCTAATATTCATTTGAGATAGCAAATTAAACTAGTGTCATCAACATGATTAAACATTAGTATTAAAATGCATGAGTAGATGATGATCAAATGTAAACTTAAGATTATGCAAAAGAGACAAAAATAACCCCATAAGAAATTAGCAAAATGATATTATTACCAAGGATCCATCCTAATCCTAGAATGAGTAGTTTAGCCGGCCATAGTTAGTGAAAACACCATTGAAATTGGTATATTTCACTTCCTATGTCCAAACCTTATACTCAATTACACAAAATTATGAAACTTAGTGTAAACTCTCAAATTTGACTCACAAATGAGATGAGAAAAGAAAAGAAAAATAGCTAGCAAAGCTTATTTTCTTCTTAACCCCTCAAACCAAATGATCTTGTCTTCCAAAGATTCTCTCTAGAAAAATGAAAGATGAAAGAATAAGAAGATGCTTGAGCAAGAGAGTGGATCCATATGTGTGTGTGTGTGTACCTATGGCCCCTTTTATAGTGGAAAATTCACCCCTTAGGATACCCCCAAAATTAATGGAAATTAATTCCAATTAATTTGGGATGTTACATGCATGGTTATAGCTAGTCATAAGTATAATATTAATTTGCTTAATTGCTTTGACTAGGTAAACAATTGATCATGTGGAGAATAGAGATGAAGAGTAGATGGGTTGATGTCAGCTTGGAGTTACTGGGAGGCATGACTGGGCTGCAGCATAGGCCCAAACAGAGGGAGGGAAGAAGTGTAGGAATAAGAAGAAGAAAGCTAGTGCTGGGCCGCGTAGCAGGCCCAACCCAGGTGGAGGAGAAAGAGAGTGAGAGGAGGAGAGAAGCTGGGGGAAGCTGGGTCGGCTGCACAGGGAGAGGAGGTAGGCGCTGGGCCAGCCCCAAGTAGAGGGGAAAAAAAAGAGAGAGAGAGAGAGAGAGGAGGCTGGGTTGGAGTTTGACAGTGGGCCGCAATGCATAGGCCCAAGCATGGTTGCCTTGCTCTTCTTCTTTCCTTCTTCTGGGCTCTTGGACTTGGACTTTAGGCATTGCACTTGTGAAAAATCCAAGTAAAATTGAACAACTCCTCCCAAATTGTTTTATTTTATTCCCACCTGAAAATCACATAAAATAGGCATTATTATCTCATAAAATATATTTCAAAGACTCAAAAGTTGGTGAAATGAAGGAGAAAATTACATATAAAATATGAATTATCAGGTATAAGCCCTAACCTAATCTGTTTAAGTTTGGTTTTTATGTTGGATTTGTGATGGATCATGTTATTTTGATAAAATAAGTGTTGGATTGATGTTTTGTTGAGCTTGGTGAAGTATAGAAGTATGTAACTCATGGATAAAGCCAAATCCATGCATGATGATGCAGGTTTATGTATGAACGACATGGATTTGGGTTTTACGTTGTAAACTTTCAATCTTTATCATAAGATGTAAGTATGATGTTGTGTGAGATGATTTTGGATGAGTTAGGATCTAAAATTTCATTAAGCATGATTTAGGGTTTTATCATTGTGCATGATTCAATTTGATTCTTGAATCAAATATGTTATTTGAATTAAATTAGTTGGTAATTGGAGGTTGGATGGGTTATCGACTTATAAGAATGATGTTACATGAGTTTTGTCAAATTTAGTAGATTATGAAAAGTCTTAAAAGTGACCAAAAGAATTGTTTAGAATGATAATTCAAGTAAGTTTATGGGAGTTTTTTTTTTTTTTGGGAGAGTTGATGCGAAGAAAAGACTGAAAATATGTGCATCAGGACTGTAAATAGACCCAAAATAGAGATCACTTTGGGAATGCAGTGGTATTGATTGGTGCGTTAAAAAATTACGATTTTCGATGAGTAGATAGCTCAATCTTACTTTCGAGTTTTGTGGACAAAGTTATGACCAAATTACGAAGACTGTGCAGAATAAATTGGAGCTATGCACGGTTTTGTTTAAGGTCAATTTTAGAGGCCGTATGGTGGTAACTATGTTTTTCACTGTGAGAGAAAGTTTTGCTGGACTTCTTAAACTTTTAATATTGCAGTTTGAGGTCTCAATTTGACATCAGGGGTCAAAGATATGAATTCTCTGCCATTGCACTTATTAACCCTCTACTTTATATTGTAAATTATTTGCCTTGATCGATTTTTACTCTAAATTATCTTGCCTTGGTTTAAACTAAAATTTATTCGCTTTTGTATCATATCAATGTAACCTATCTTATATTTAGTCATCAAAGTTTGACTGCCCCTTTGTAATCCACTTCCACCAGTTGTGGGAATGAGAATTATTTACTGACTACATATATCTACAATGCAATTCTGAAATACAATCGGGGCCTAGTCTATCATTTTTCTTTTGTGCATAAATATCTAGTGAGATTGCATTAAAAATTCTAGGTACGTTCATTGCTTGTAACTTTAGAAATTAGAACATATTTATCAAAATTATAATGTTTTGGTAAGTGCATCAATCAATCAATTTAGTAAGTGATTGTCACATAACTAGTAACCCCATCAACTATCAGCTTTAGGGCGTTTGCACTTCAGTTTCCCGCACAGCCTCAAGCTAAGCCCCCCGATTGGATTGGCAAGTGTATACCTATCTACAGATCCTATGAGCTCTCAAGGGTTCACTACTAGATAATAACTAGCAATGCAGTTTTGCATTCATCTCATTTCCTATTTTAAATTAAAATGAATTCCAAAGTGGGCTCAATCAACGTTTCATTGATAATTTAACAATATATCAATGCATGTGCTGAGCTTCGGCTCACATTTTGACATGTTTGCTATGTTTTGTTTTAGGCAAGTGCTTAGTGAACCACCCCCATGCTAGCAAAACTGCTGAGGATGATAAATTAGCAAGGGAACCTAGTCAGATTAGTAATAGTGTATTGCACTTATGTTTTTAGAGATGTATTTTGAGTTATCTTGTGGCTAGAATTATAACAACAATGGTGATTTGCCTACTATGATGAATAAACCTTATGTTTGTTATCATCTACACAGGTATGATTTTGGATAGTGTTGAACATTTATGGGCATGAATTATGCTTAACTATAATATCTTTAATGTAATTGCTTTAGGCCTTATCCTTTTTGGGATGATGTTAACACCTGATCATTGAGATTGAAACTTCTAATCAAGAGGATTATTTAAGAAACTATAAATAGTGAAGCATGTTCATTTTAGGGTGTTGTAGATTTGGTAGCAGAGCCAAGTTTGATTTCCTTGATGGGATATGGAAAATTGAGGGCAGATATAGGAGGGTGAGACGGGTAGTTAGTAAGGACTATTGTTGTAGTGTTAGAAAATTTCGGTAGTAGCAATATTTGTGTATTTTTTACATGTTCCTCATTTATGTCTTTCAATGTTAGATGGACCCTTATGTGGCTAACATGATGCCCGGTACATCTGTGGCAGCCCACAGCTCACTGTTACACGCTAGCACGATAGCTCATGCGTAGGACCTATTTTCGAAATTTCATAGTATTACTGTTCGTGCATGTAGATTGCCATGTTCCTTACTTATGGTTGCCCCATGGGTTGCATTTAGGATCCATTATCATGATTTCATGATGATAGGAGCCTAGGGGTGGGATGAACCTAGGCTTCAGAGGTAGGGGGCCTAGGCTATCATAACTTCTGAGTTGCTACTTAGAGAGGACTTCGAGCAGATGGGGATCACCATGGAGACCTTGCAGCATGTTTTTTCTTTGCACCAGGCACCTCCCCCACCTGTATCACCTGCGCCATCTTAGGGACAACTATCACCGTCTGCACGGAGCACTCCTCAAATGCCTAATAGGCTAGTGCCATTGGGATTGAGGGAAGGCTCATGTGGTCATGAATATCCCTGATTTGCCAGTGGTAGTATTGATTATCGCATATGATGAGCTTATAGAGGATCTCGAGGACCACTTAGAGGCAGAGGATGATCCAGAGGAGGATCTGGAGTTGGGGGAGCAACAGGTCGATTAAATTATTGATGACGCAGAGCCAGAGGCAACAGACAACAGTTTTGACTCAAGCGAGGAGCCTGAGGATGAGTCTGACCCGAATGACAAGCCATCTAGGGATTGTTAGACTTATTAAGTGTTAACTTTCATTATGTTCTTTCTGAGATGGCGTGTATATAGTATGATCTTTTAGATAGGTGCATTTTGTGTAGCATGTAGCATTGTATATAGTCAGTCAGATATCCTTCCGATTGTGATGACTATATCCATCTCTTTTTTGGGCATGTGGTGGATTTGGTGTCTTAGGGCTAGTTAGTATTTTTGTTTAGGGTAGGTGTAAGGACTGACATTAGTTAGTCAGGTAGTTATCATATTCTTTGTTGATCATGTATGTGAATAAGTAGTTATGTATGTGAGTAAGAAGTTATGGAATGATATAATGAAGCCTTGGTTTCTGTTTGATAATATTGTTAGTTGTATTTGTTGGCTATGCTTATCTTATATGTTGGTTTTACACAAGTGATTAAATTGCTCAGCGTAAAAGTTAAAGCAGTGATTAACTACCGTCCGAATCCTAACTTTACCAGCAGAAGGCAAGGAGTACACCATCTACAGTGATGCATCGAAAAATGGCTTAGGGTGTGTCTTGATGCAAGAAGATAAAGTGGTAGCTTATGTCTCCTGTTATCTTAAGCCTTATGAGAAGAATTACTCTAGCCATAATTGGAGCTAGCAGCTGTGATCTTTGTGTTGAAAATTTGGGGACATCACTTATATGGAGTACCCTGTAAGATCTTTATGAACCATTAAAGCTTGAAGTATATCTTCAGTCAAAAAGAGCTCAATTTGAGATAGAGGCGTTGGATAGAATTACTTAAAGATTATGACTTACAGATTCAATATCACTTAGGAAAAGTAAATATTGTGATAGATACCCTGAGTAGAAGACACAACATTGCTTGAACACTATAGTGATTATGCAATTAAACCTCTTGAGAGAGCTTGAGAACTTGCGTATTCAATTAATGTTCTATGGGCAAGTAAGTGTTTAATTATCAGCACTGACCTTACAGCCCTCCATAATAGAGGAAATTCAGATGACCTAAGAAAGTGATCCTGAACTCCAAAGGATAAAGCAAAATCTTGAGAAAGGGAAGTTATCTGGGTTCATAATACATGCAAATGGGACCTTGCTATTTTAGAATTGCTTGTGTGTACCCAGAAAAGAGGAACTATAAAAAAAGATCTTAGAGGAGGATCACAACATGTAATATCGATACATCCAGGGGGCACCAAGATGTATAGAGAGCAGAGGTAATATTTCTAGTGGAATAACTTAAAGAAAGAAATCGCAAAGTATGTACACAAGTGCCTTATTTGCCAGAAGATTGAACTACGCATCAGCACCCTGTGGGTGAACTATGACCTTTGGAAATTGCCATTTGGAAGTGGGGCTCTATCTCAATGGATTTCATCATGGGGTTACCTCCTTCTGCTTCAAAGAAGAATGCCATCTTGGTAATAGTTGATCAACTTACTAAATCTGCATATTTCATGCTAATTCAGGATACTTCGACAGTTGAAAGACTAGCCTAACTGTCTATTACGGAGATAGTACGATTGCATGAGATTCCATCAAACATAATGTCTAATAGAGATTAGAGATTTTAAGCCCTTTTTTTACTAAGCACTACAAACAGCCTTTGGAACCAAATTAAATCTTAGGAGCTCTTCTCATCCTAAAACAGATGGGAAAATTGGAACAGTGAATCAAATTTTAGAAGACATGTCAAGAGCTTGCATGTTGGAGTTCCAAGGAAAGTTGGAAGATGACTTGCCATTGGTGGAATTTTCTTATAACAATAATTACCTGTCCACCATTAAAATGGCCCCATTTGAGGCTCTATATGGAAGGAAATACAAAACCCCTTTGTGGTAGAGTGACCTGGATAAGGCATTGACTTTGGACCTAGAACTGATTCAAGAAACCACCGAAATAATAAGAAAGATTCGAGAGCATATCCATGCTGTCCAGGGCCGACAAAAGAGTTACGCTGACAAAAGTAGAAGGCCTCTGGAGTTTCAGGTAGGCGATAAGGTCTTTTTGAAGGTTTTGCTAGCTAAGGGTATCAAAAGATTTGCAGTATGAGGCAAACTGAGCCCCATATATGTTGGGCCATATGAAATTATTGAAAAGTTGAATCCCATGGCTTACTGACTGGATCTACCTATGGAACTCGAATACGTACATAATGTGTTTCATGTCTCACAACTTAGGAAGTGCAGTCTAGATCTTGACCATGCGATCATAATGGAGCCCATTAAGGTTACTGAGGATCTAGTATATGAAAAACAACCAGTCCAGATACTAGATCAAACGATTAACTAGCTACGCAACAAGTAGATAACCCTAGTCAAAGTGCTCTAGACAAATCATACCTCCTCAGAGGCCACTTGGGAAACTGAGAATAAACTGAAAGCCAAGTACCCGCTCCTATTTAAGGTAATCTTGCACGTTTTAACAAAGTTCATGATATTTGAGGATGAAACTCTTTAATGGGGGAAGGCTATAACAGCCCGATCCAAAATCATATTGATTTATTTAATTAATCCATGTTATTAATTTTATCACATTTAATTATCCCTTTTAATCATTCCAATTAGTAAAAATTCATTTGGGCCCTCACTTTGCAATTCGGTTTTTGTTATCATTAAATTTTGAGATAATCGATAGTAGGCCTCGATAATTATAATTTAAGAGATTATATTATTTTTCCATAACATCAAAAAAAAATTGCGAACTATGCGAAAACTTTATTGTAATGGAGTTTTCTAATTTTAAGCCCAATTCATTTGTGTAATACACACATTTTATTTAATCTATCCAGCCTGTTTCTTGATATTACGAATTGTATTTTATTATTTAAGTTAAGTTAGATTAATATCGATGTGCTTGCTTAAGTGATAATTTTATTAAAAAGAATATTATTTTTGCTATTATTTTTGTTATTATTAGTTTTGAAAATTCTTCAATGATTTTTAATAAGTGTTAATAAGAATTATTATCAGGTATTAAATCGAGTAGAATCTCAAATATGAGTAGATTGTCAACCTCAGAGTTAGTTTTGTTAATTAATAATCGATGAGAGATTGTATTATCGATTTGGGTTTAGAATATGAGGCATGAGATTAAACTAGTGGTGTTAATTGTTCGGCAAGCTTGAAACCAAAAAAAAGGGGAATAGCGATGGGTATTTTTATCAAATCGCACCAGGCTTCTTCTTCCTCCTCCTCTAGCAGGCGACTCTCCCTGAAGTCCCCATCTCTGTCTCTTTCTTCTTCTTCTTCTCCTCTCCACATGGCTCACACACCGGAATCCCACCAAATTTTTGCCTTACCCAGCTCAAAAATCCTTAGATTTCACCTCAGTAACATTGCACCAGCCCACCGCTGCAAATTCAGGCAAAATTAGAGAGAAATCACCGCATTTATGGTTGATCTGGGTGGAGTTTTGAGGCACCAAATGCGTGCCCAAGCTTGGCCATGCAACCCAACTTTTAGCTACTTCAATCCTTCTATAAACTGGGGCTGAAGACGCAGCACAAGCATTGGCCACAACATTGAATCCCTGAGTCAAAATCCAGTCAAATTTGGGGTCGGTTTGCATGGGTTTGGGCATGACAGCACTGGAAGGTCGAATGCCTGGTTTTCAAGCATCTAAATCATTCCCAAAAGCTCATTAATCAAGTCCTCTACCTTAGAATCAAGGTAGGTGTTTCTCTTCCTCCTAATTATTAGTAATTCAAAACAAATTTTAACGATTATAGGTAGTTCAAGTTTAATTCTGAAACTGTTATCAGTAATTGGAGGACTTGAGGTTGAAATCCAGTAAAAATAGTGATGATGTTGATTTGGGGTTTATGTATGTTGAATTGACGCATAGTTTTGCTAATTGGTCAATTTGGGGAATTATAGAGTAGGCAGATTATGCTCTAACGTTGTTGCTAAAATCAGTTTAAATATGTTTAAATTCTATTTGGGTGATTACAGCTAAAGACTATGCTTGTGGATATTAGTTTTGTGAATTGAACGATTAAATTGCAATGATACTGAGCCTAGCTTGGTAGTTGGACGGCTTCAGGTGGAACTATTGAGCGATTTGAGGTTTTTGTAGTCAATGTTTGTGAGGAGGAGCTTGGCTTTGATATTAATCGCAATCATATGAATTGCGAAGTATTTGGGATATTAGATTGATTCTACTGAAACTGTTCCTGCGAAGTGATACGAATGTGCTACTTGCACACCCCTTCCTTCTTGAATTGTTTAAGTGATGCTATGTGAATGGTTTGTGAAGTTTAGAAATCTCTAAAAGGGTCATTAAAAAGCGTGTTTTCATAATTTTAAATGTTTCTAAATGTTCACCAGTTGCACGTTCGCTTGTTAAGATGTTTGTAACCTAAAATGACCCTAAATTGTCGAACTACTCAGTGAATGACTCAACTGAATAGTCAATAGGTCTAGAAAGTTAAAAAGCAAACTAGTAGTGAGTTCAAAAATGCAAGGCCTTAATATGTTTATGTCTCTTTCTTTGAGTTTAAAAGGATTTAAACGAACTAAAAAAGGACAACTGAAGGTGTTAATTAGGAAACCTCGTTTGAGTTATATGCTAGCCGGTTACTTTAAGTTTTGAATTGCGAGTTACTAGACTCAAATTGATCTTAAGAGGATTTCTGATTGAAAATGACAGAACCATAAAACAGTAATAGGGTTATGGTTTATTTTGCTAGGCGAGCATATTTTTAACTATGTAAGCAGCTATTAATAAGAAGTGATTCGTGACTCACTTGAAGGTGAGACTTGCTGTGTGTGACAGTGACTTCTTTTAATTACTATAATGGTTTAGTGCGTTTTAATGGCTAAGATAGTGCTAGGCAGTTGGCCAGGCCTAGAGAGTAGGCTCAGAAGTGGGAACCCTAGAAGACCCTGAAGGGGGTGGAGGGTGGTGCGTGATAAAACCTTAAGGGTGGGAACTAGACGCAGGATTAGGTGTGAGCTGTTTCCCCAAAAGGTAACGTTCGATGATATGTTATACGTGATAAAACCTTAAGGGAAGGACTAGATGCAGGATAAGACGTGAGCTATTGCCCCCACAGAGAACAATATCAAAGTTAGAGCTACTCTGCTGAGATGCATTTTGACTAAATGTTATGCTACATATACCCCAGGGATAACGTGAGTTGAGAGTGATGACCTCACATAGGGCGAGTGTAGATCTTCCCGAGGTAGCACATTATCTAATCTTATGCTTGAATGAAAAGACATTTTCATGATATAAGAGAAAACAGTTTGAGTTATTACCAATGTGGGTATTTGAGGAACTCTTAAAAAGTATATGAGCCTTGAGGAGGCTAGATTGAATTGTAAACGATTCTTTAAATGCAAAATGAGTCACTACATTTCCAAAATGTGCGTCTGAAAGCTTTTTACCCTATCTTTGTGGTTTTGCTTGCTTATTGTCCGGATTGCTTCGTTATTAAGGAAGTTTGGTTATTAAGGGCCTAGATGCGAGCTTGGGTGGCTTGGTGTGATGTTTAGAGTTGATGGTTTCCTTGGGGAGATTTGATTGCCTAATATGACCGTAATATATAAATGTTGTGTGATTGCTACTTATCATTATTGCCTGCAAATGTTTTGGTTTTTAAGGAGTTAAGAAATATTCATTGAGTGTGTGGTAGCTCATCCTATCTCCATTTTCCCTTTCCCGAGGTTTTCGATGTGATAGGTATAAATCGATTTACATATGCCAAGTGGAGTATCTCCTTGCTTCGAAAAAGGTGTCATGTGTGCACATATAGAAGTAAACTTATGAGTTAAATGGTGTAATATGATGCATCCCTAGAGTTGTAAATTTACGTAAACAAAGTACTCTAGTTCATATAATGCATATTGTTTAGAAGTCGCTCCGCATAGCCATGTGAGCTAACCATTTGGTTAGCCAGTTGTCTATTTAGCTGAAGTTAGTTATATTTTGGGATGTAAACCCTAGTACTTCGAATGTGTGATCCATCAAGTTATATCTTTTATTCCCTTTTTTGTTTATTAAACTTTATTATTTGGTATACTCCGGGTGAGTGGCTCATGGAATTATAAACTTTGGCATGTAGCTGTTGAGGGATTTAGTGTGAGGCTTTAAACTTGGGAAATGGTTAGCTTTTAGGCAAAACTCTATCTATTTCGCCCAGAATTCAAGAAAACATTAACATCACTAGCCCTAGGGTTTAGGGGTGTTACAGATGGTATTAGAGCAAGGTCCTGCGTCCACAGGCCGCACCCTGAGTCTTGCATTACATATAGTTATCTAGGAACGCATTTATAATGATGTGATATACGCCATGCTTTTGTGTGCAAGAGTGGTTTTGGTGTGAACGTTAGTGCATTTAGCTAGCTATGTGCGGCTTAGGTGAGCTCATTGATTAAATGAATGAACCATTTGATGGGGTATAGGCTGAATGACTTGTATTCTCGTGAATGAGCTAAGTGTTAGGTCAATCAATGATTGTTTTGTATATGCACCTTAGTGATTTTAATCGAAAGTTCAAGATATGCTTGCTTTGAATTCAAATGGTTGGAAAAGTCTTAACTCTAAGCTCATTCTTGCCCCTAAAGTACGATTTGCTCCTCGGACCCCATAATGAAATAAGCAGATGCACTTAATGGTTGGTAGGGAAAGAGCTAGAAGCAGTTAAACTATTCTCCTTTTGAAACCTAAAGACTTTGAAAGTTAAGATCCTTCCTAAATAGTGAGTTAAGGTTTTTCTCTCACATTGAAAGACCTTTTCTAATTATATAGTTAGGCCTTACTGTTACGTCTGAAGACCTGTATTTCCTTTACAATGATGTTTGAGCCTCGTTCTAAAAGCGTAGGTTCCTATGTGTAATAGGATATTTCGAATACCTACATGCTAAGATGCATATGTTGCTTGATGTGTTAATGATACGTTATTAGTAAGTGACTAAAAGATCACTAAAAGTTCTTTTTGACAATACCCTTTTTTATATGAATTCTTAATTGCTAAGGGAACTAAGTGAGAATTTCCTACACGCGCATATCAATTTGGGAAATTTTGATAGAGTCTTGTTGATTGTTGCGTAAGTGTTATTTCGAGCCTTTTGTATATGTGCCATTAATGCTTAGATGAGTCCTTAATTTGGATTGTTATTCACATAGGGAGTCTTCCTTGCTTCCCAACATGTAACCACTGTTAATCACGAGTAGGCTAGGCGTCATGCTCATAGGGGCATGGAACACTATTCTTATCATAGGATTGATAGTGTCCTGGCTATATCAACCCCGATACGCCTAGAATGGAGATAAAAGGAAGGACCTGACAGACTTTGGAATTATTATAACACATGCATCACCTCATTACCTCCTAGGGCAATCATCTATAACCTTCCAACGTCTTCTTCAGCATTAACACCAAGTGCAGAAGCCGAAATGTCCCATAGTGGAACGTGGAATTTCCCTATTCGTACTAAGAGTTCCTCGGACCTCTACAATTACCTTCTTAGATAAATGTGTTGTAAAACCTCAATGTATACCCGTACAACCATAACCCAATTGTTAGCTTATCGATGGCTAGATCCTAACAAATTAGAAAAACGTCAAGGCATACCCTTGATCCTAGGTTTTAAATAAGGGTTGTACTCATGTATACTTGTCTAGATGTCCTTCCATGAGACGCTACTCTAAACCTATGTATTTTAAAGCATAAGCATAACATTATGCAAAACTTAAAGGTCATGGAAGCACATATACTTACTTAGGTTTGTTGTGCACGGTCATGCAGGTGTCTTGTGAATAAATTGCCCAGTAAATACACATCTCGGTGTTTGCTTGACTTAAGTTTGGTTTGCTATGTGACTGAATTAGCCAAATAGTTTAGCTTTTGTAGTTCATAGCTTGGTATGACCTCCTAGTCATTATTTGCATTCCATGAATTCCTTAATCTCATGTTATAACTGCATGCACATATACTTAAAGCATGATGTGACGACCATACAACCTTGCATTCGGATATTCTTGCCCTTGTACTCTATGTTTGATTGGATGGCATACTAGTGTACTAATCGGCCCACAAGCGTAAAGTAGCATTTTGCCACATCAATGTCTATCCTATAAAGACTAAGTTGATCTATTGGGTTATATTATATCAAGATATGCTAAGCGAATCAAAGTTTGATATAGAAACTAAATTAATTTAGTATCTAATCTAATGGATAAATATTCAAGGAATTATACAAAACTAGCAATCTCCCAATTCATGTATCAATCAAGCACTTCTTCCTTAACTGGTTGTTTTAAAACCGATAATCGAAGTATCATAGCCCTCTTTCAAGGTGAAGTGAAATACCTAAATCAAATCAATCATCAATTCTCATGGATTCTATATTAGTTTAGGTTCATTAGGCACACGATTATCAAATCAGTGGTTTCTCAATCGGTAACTCTCTTTCAAGGCATCACTCAATCAAGTCAAATCCTAGGATTTCGATATTAGAGATTTCACCTTTCAGTCCTTCATCCAAATACCCATAACATGCAATAAAGTGATCAAGTTTCTCATAAGACAATAAACTTCTAGAATTCGATAAAACAATCTAATAATTTTGAAAGCACCAAATGATATCAACACAAGATCAAGAAACTAACAAATGTTTGCATAAATCCAAAATAAAAACAACAATGATAATCAAAATTACAAAAAATAAATCTAGATTTAGAAAAGAGAAGAGAAGAGAAGAGAAAAGGGATGCTCAGCTAAAGAATGCCCTTGAACCGTCGTACAAACTCGGGATGGAATCCTTGTAAATCCTCACTTCAATTCACTCTCTCTCTCTAATCTAATCCAATCCTAAGTATAATGATATGGAGAATGGAATGATGGGATGGGAATGATCTTTTAACAGCCGAGGGACGCCCTATTTTTAGGAAAACCAAATCAATCTCAGCCACACAATGAGGGAAAACAAACGGGCGAGCTGTTATGCCTCCACCACAGACAGTGACATCCACCACGAGCAGACCATGGTGGCAGTTGGAACTCAATTCTTCTATTCTTCTCTTACTCCATGGGCATAGCAACTTAGGAGCATCCATGGTGGCTTATATAGGGTCAAATGCTGGGTAGAAAGGCCTAAAATCCTACAAAATACATCAAATAGCTATACCCAAATAGAAATCGAGAATAAGGGTATAAATCATTGCATAAAGGACATAATTCTCCAAAAATGTGGAAAAATGACCCTAAAATGATATACACGTTAAGCGCTTGTCATGTACCATGCTTAGAATTGAATTCTCGACCTCAGATGCTGAGTTTTTACGCCTATGTAATGTCATTATGCCATCGAATGTCGTTTGAGGTTCGTTGCTATTGATGCAATGCCATGTGAGAGTATGTGATGAGTGTCATGTGCCCTATGGTAGTTTTCATAGGAAATTCTAGAGTAATACTACGTTAGCCATTATGCTTGTTGATGTTGCTTTTACTATATCGTGATTATTGTACGTGGCCCTACATCCATTCTAAATGCCTTACTGTCGAGTCATCATGCTACCGTTCTGTGTATTATCATTACTGTGCTTCGAACCCAATATCAACGCTTTCATGTCTATGAGTATAACCATTCACTTGTATGAATCTAGGACTTAAGAGACAATCAGTTCCAAATAGAGCCCCTAGGGAAAGTCTCCCCACCATTAGAACTATTGTGATTACCTTGTCTACATGTCTTTTAACTATGCATACGAGTCAGAAATCACCCACTTTGCCAATTATAACTGTCGAGTTATTAAGGTAGGAGCTCTAGGTAAATACTTAGTGGAGTTCCTTGTTAATGAAAACTACAAGTTTCTTGGTGGCAATGCCCTGGTGAACCCACCCTCTTCACCGACCTTGGTAGTTGGACTTCCATGGAACGATAGTTAACCTATATAAAGGCATTGCTAAGCAAGCGGGCTGTGTACAAAAGCTATCGTGACCAAGAAACAATATATCTACCTCCCTTGAATGACTTATGTTAAGACCTATGCTGGACTTTTACCACCCATCGACTTACATTCTTACCATTACATTTTCCTTTCAAATTGTTCCTATCGATATGTAATTTTGGTCCGTGTTACTTATGATTCTTAATCCTTGGTGTGCTCTATTGTTGACTCTACGTGATGTGAATTTGATTTCGAGTGCTACTTTAAGTTCCGTCATCGTCAATGTGATGTAATACGATGTCTCTGCTGCTTTAGGTGATGTGGTAGCTTCCTGGTTGATTGATTTACCCTTAGAGTGATTTGACATCTTCATACTTTTGAATGAACCTGACTAAGTTAACCCCCTTCATATGATTTGACTTGTTCTATCTATGTTGCCATGAATGAAAGGCCTAAAAGTTAGCTGTGGTTGATGTATAGACATAAGAATGTCAGTTATATATGCTTTCCTTTTGTAAATTGCTTGCTATATACGTTTCAAACGGGTTTAAATTGCTTATGATTCCTAGACTTGAGAATACTAAGCAGTTGATTCTATGCCATTATACTAAAGTAGATGCTACGTGATGCTATGTGATGTCCTTATTACTATAATGTGCTATTGGGGTCTGCAGGTTAACCATTTTGATCTTAAAAGTGACTTGAATTCATGTTTTAGAATTAAACTACCTGTATAAGACCTTGAGGTTTCATGGTCCAATTGTCATACCTTTAGATGCCGATTCATAACGATGCATATATATAGAGTTGTTGTTTACTGCGCGGATTGAGTCTAGATAATAGAAAGTCTATGTTCCTTTTTAAAACAAGCTTAATTTGGTTTTTCACCCCAACTCATTTGCCTCACTTCTATGTGATAGCCCTCGGTGCCTAAAGAGAGTGAGTAGTCGCTCGAAAAGGACTGGCGAGGAGGAGATTGGACATCATAAGCCTCTTTTTCAGTTTCAATTAATTGTAAAACAAGATTTTGGATTTTAGTGTGAGTTGTGTAGATTGTGTCATGTGTGTGCACATCTTAGATACTGAACTGAGCTTTGGAATTTCGTGGACGAAATTCTTTTAAGGGGGTAAGAATGTGATACCCGCATTTTATTTAAACTATCTAGCCTTTTTCCTGATATTATGAATCACATTTTATTATTTTAGTAAAGTTAGATTAATAACGATGTGCTTGCTTAAGTGGTAATTTTATTAAAAAGAATATTATTCCTGCTAACATTATTGTTATTATTAGTTTTCAAAATTCTTCGATGATTTTTAATAAGTGTTGATAACAATTATTATCGGGTACTAAATCGACTAGAATCCCGAATACGATTAGATTGTCAACCTTAGAATTAGTTTTGTTAATTACAAAATCAAACGTTGATATATTTGGGAATGATTAATCGATGAGAGATTGTATAATCGATTCGGGTTTAGAATATGAGGTATGAGATTAGATTAGTGGTGTTAATTGCTGGGGAAGCTTGAAACCAAACAAAAAGGGAAAAGGGAGAAGGGAGGGGTATTTTTGTCAAATCACGCCAGGCTTCTTCTTCTTCCTCCTCTAGCACGTGTCCCCCCCGGAGCCCCTAGAATCCTACCGAATTTTCGCCTCATCCAGCTTAAAAATCCCCAGATTTCACCTCTCCAACATCGAGCAAGCCCAACGTTGCAAATTCTGGGCAAAATCAGAGAGAGACCACCGCGTTTGCAGTCAATCTGGGCGGTGTTTTGAGGCATCGAATGCTTGTCCGAGCTTGGCAATGCAACCCAACTTTTAACCACTTCAATCCATCTATAAGTTGGGGCTAAATTCGTGGCACAAACATCAGCCACAACATCAAATTAGTGATTCGAAATCCAGTTAAATTTAGGGTCTATCCATATGGGTTTGGGCAAGGCAGCAGTGGAAGGTCGAATTCCTGGTTTTCAAGCGTCCAAATCGTCCCCAAAAGCCCGTTAATTGCGTCCTCTAGCTTCGAATCGGAGTGGGTATTTCTCTTCCTCCTAACTATTAGCAATTTCAAATGAATTTCAACAATGATAGGTAGTTCAAGTTTAATTCTGAAACTGTTATCAGTAATTGGAGGATTTGAGGTTGAAATCTAGTAAAAATGGTGATGATGCTCATTTGGGGTTCATGCACGTTGAATTGACGCATAGTTTTTATAATTGGTCAATTTGGGGAATTATATAGGCAAATTATGCTCTAGCATTGTTACTAAAATCAGTTTAAATATGTTTAAATTCTATTTGGATGATTACATATGAATAGTATGCTTGTGGATGTTAGTTTTGTGAATTGAATGATTAAATTGCTATCACACCAAACCGAGCTTGGTAGTTGGAAGGTTTGAGGTGGAACTATTAAGTGATTCGAGGTTTTTGCAGTCGGTGCTATGTGTGGCGGGAGGCTGGGTTTGATATTAATTGCAATCATGGTAATTGCAAAGTATTTGGGGTATTAGATTGATTCTGCTGAAACTGTTACTGTGAAGTGATACGAATGTGCTATTTGTGCACCCCTTCCTTCTTGAATTGTTTAAGTGATGCTACGTGAATGGTTTATGAACTTTAGAAATCTTCAATAGGGTCGTTAAAAATAGTGTTTTCATAATTTCAAATGTTTCTAAATGATTCACTAGTTGCCTATTCGCTTCTTAAGATGGCTGTAGCCTAAAACGACCCTAAATCATCGAACTACTCAGTAAATGACTCAACTGAATAGTCGATAGGTCTAGAAAATTAAAAAGCAAACTAGCAGTGACCGAAAATGTAAGGCCTTAATATGTTTATGTCTCTTTCTTTGAGTTTAAAAGGATTTAAATGAACCAAAAAAGGGCAACTCAAGGTGTTAATTACGAAACCTCGTTTGAGTTATATTCTAGCCAGTTACTTTAAGTTTTGAATTGTGAGTTAGGAGACTCATAAAGATCTTAAGAGGCTTTTTAATTGAAAATGAAAGAGCTATAAACCATTAATAGGGATATGAGTTATTTTGCTAGGCACGCGCTATTTTAACTATGTAAGCAACGATTAATAAGAACTGATTCGTGATTCACATAAAGGTGATTGCTGTGTGTGACAATGACTTCTTTTAATAACTATAATGATTTAGTGTGTTTTATTGGCTAAGATAGTGCTAGACAATTGCTGAGGCCTAGGGAGTAGACCCAAAAAGGGGAACCTCAGAAGACTCTAACGAGGATGACGCGTGATAAAACCTTAAGGGTGGGAACAGGGCGCAGGATAAGGCGTGACCTGTTTCCCCCAAAGGTAACATTTGATGATATGTGACGCGTGTGAAAACATTGAGGGGGGACTTGACATGGGATAAGGCGTGAACTGTCGCCCCCACAGAGGATAATATCAACGCTAGAGCTACTTTGCTGAGACGCATTTTTGCCGAATGCTATGCTACGTCTGCCGCAGGGATAACGTGAGTTGTGAGTGATGACGTCACATAGGGCGAGCATAGATCTCCCCTAGCCAGCACATTGTGCAATCTTATGCCTGAATGAAAAGATATTTTCCTGATATATGAGAAAACAGCTTGAATTATTACCAATGTAGGTATTTCAAGAACCCTTAAAAAGGATATGAGGAGGAGGCTAGATTGAATTGTAAACAATTCTTTAAATGCAAAATGAGCCAATACGTTTCCAAAATGCGTGTCTGAAAGCTTTTTACCCTACGTTTGTGGTTTTGCTTCCTTATTTGGTGAAGTGCTCAGTTATTAAGGAAGTTTGGGTATTAAGAGCATAAATACGAGCTTGAGTGGCTTGGTGTGAAGTTTAAAGGTGATGGTTTCCTTGGGGAGATTTGATTGCTTAATGTGATAGTAATATATAAATGTTGTATGATTGTGTAGAGCTTTTCGGAGACCTATAAATTAAACCACTACTTTGATTTATAAATAATATTTATAGCATAGGAAAGTAGGGATCGATCTCATGAGGAAAGATTATGATAATAAGCTAGTTTAATTCTAATTAAGTTTACTACGCTAATTTATTATAACTTCTCTTTATATTACAAAAATAAATCAAATTTCACAAGCAAAAATCTGGAAAAATACTTAATATTGCTCCTAAATATTCTAAATTTAATCCTGAAAATAAAATAGTAAATAGCTATCCTAAAGAATCTGAAAAATAAAAACACAAATAATAACACAACATTAGACTGAAAATCAAAACAGAAAATAACAAGCAGAAAATTAATATTAAAAATCACAAAAAATAATCCAAATTAATATTTTGCAAGTTTATAACTTTACAACTCCAAAATTATATGTAATTAAATTCAGAAAAAAAAAAACAGAAAATTAACTCCAGAAAATTAAAACAAAAAATAAAATCTGAAATAGAGAAAGAATAAACTGCACTCATATAAATTCAAAAATAAAAAACAAAATTGCCTAGATTTTAGGATATAATGTTCTGGACTTAATAAAACCCTAAAAACATAAAATTAAAATTAAAAATATAATTTTCAGATTTATTAAAATAAAAACCTGCACATATCCAACTCACGAAATAATTCTGAAAAATTATCAAATAATTTCCACAAATTCCGAAATTAAATAGAGGCAGAATAGGATACTATATAAACCCTAAAATGGACTAAAACATGAAAAAATACAAAAGGAACTATTTTTTACATAATTTCTAACAAATCGATAAATAAATGGCAAAACAGAATAGAAATTAAATCTGAAAAATATAACCACACTAAAAATCAAAGTCTAACTAATCTACTATCACCAAGACACTCCTAAAAGACTATTCTTTTGGGAGGGGTAAACGAAATTTATATTAAAGCTTATAAATTGAAGAATAAAAATTGACAAACTAGAAAAATTAACTAAAAAGCAAGGAATAATTATCAACGATGCCAAATTTATGAAAAATACTTAGCATAATCTACATCCACCATGCAAATTAATATTTATCATCAACACAAAAATCGATTTATCTATGAGTTAGACTATAGAAGGCACCCACTAGCGGATCTTCCCTATTTTTCCTTATATTATAGTTTATTTAGGTCCAGCCCTAATATAAACCCTACTAGTTTTGACAACCCTAGCACCAAAGCAAGAGTTTAATCAAACCAGGGCATTAAGTATTAGAAAAACATCATCTAACACCTTGTAACCAATTTACCAGCAAATTGATCTAACAAAGATCTATCGTGATTACCTAATTAAAAGAGATGGGTTTGAGCCGTCCATGATTAATTAGGGTGATACTTATACCTAAAACACAATAATGTTTACGTATTAAAGCCTTTTAAGCTATCACATGAATTCGTATTAAACTAATTAGCATACAATCTAATTAATATAACATGAATATCATAAACAATAAATATTAATCGTTATGGAATCATGAATAAAAATCAACTAGACAATAAAGCATAGGACTTGTTTCAAAATAACTAATTTAGCATGGTTTCAAATAGATTGTACTAAGTACAAGAAAATTACTTACTCATATTAAAAATAAAATCACAACAATTAACCAAAGCTTTCATGTTTAATAAAAATAAAATAAAAAAGATAAATAATAGAAAACTACTTGGCCTCTGATGGTGATGATCGTGATGCTTATGATGATGCTAGGCATTGCATGTGAATGGTGCTATGCCTGATGAGGCAGAGGCGAAGAGATGATGAGGGAACTATGGTGATGGGGCTGCCGGTGTGTGTGTTTTTAAGGAGGAGGCGTGTGATAATGTTGCCAAGAGATGGTGAGGCGTGAGGGTCGGATTGTGAGATGATGGTGATGAAGCTGTTATGATGATGATCGACGTTGAGGGGTTAAGCGTGGGAGATGTCTAGGGTTTTTGGTGTGTGGGTTTTAGAGGAGAAGAGGTAAGTTTTTATAGTATCATTCTACTAGGGTTTTCTTCTTTGGGCTCATTCTCTTCCCAGTGTTCTAATCTCTCTTCAATTGGAAGTAGTAATCCAAGTTCAAATAAATCCTTATGAAAATATTATTTTTCATAATTCATTATTACTTTTTTTGGACCGAGTTGATAAATTTGCTTGCAAAATCTTTCAGTATAAAACCCGAACTTTGACATCTTCTCTTTTTCTCTTTATTTTATTAATGTTTAACATGAAAAATATGTAAAATAAAGTACATTAGACGAAATAATATATATAATATAATCAAAATGATTATTAAAACAACGCATGATTTATGACTTAACAAATTCCCCCACACTTAATCTTTGGACGTCCTCGTATAAAAAAATCTTGGACTCAACCTACAAACTGACCATCTTGCCTTCTTATAAAGCTATGCATAAATATGATATTTATATTAGGTACTTGCTTGCTTTAAAAATTGTTTCATTGAAAATTAATTAATTTTCCTTCCAACAAGTGCATAATTACTAAACATCCAACTACCATTAAAGAGTTTCTTCATCAGCTTCACAACACTTCTTTAATGAAGTAACAAGAGCAATAATCATCCATCGTTTTTAAGCATGCATACACCGATCAAGAGGTCTAAAAATTTTACGATAGAAAAATTGAAGTACGGTATGGCTATAAAGACAATTGAACTAGAAGAAATAACTCATTGAAATTGATTCTAAACTTGCCTTGTAATTTTTGTTCTTTTTTTTTCAAACTCCACTTGCGCACATATTCGAGGTCCATATAGGGCCTTAGAAATTAAACACTCCCTGCCTCACACTCACCCGAATAGAGGTGCTGGAGCAAACAATTCATTCTCATCATTATTTTTTTTATTCACTATTAGTTTGGTGCGAGTCATTGATTGGCCCAAAAAGGGGCATGACTCTCTAATCATGGGTTACTCCATGCATAAGGCTCAACTTGAGACCTAAACTTAAAGGGAAAAGGTGTCGAGCCACCTATTCCTACCCATGTTAGTGATCTAACCCTTTTTTTCTTTTTTCTTTTTCACTTTTTTTTCTTTTTTTTAAGACAAGAAAAGTCACAGTTTTAATGAGTTATTCTACTAATTCAATAGTCTAGAAAATGGGCTAGATCACTTTATTGCCTCTGAAACGGATATAATACATGACCAAATAAGATGAATAATCATGACAGCTACTCATTAAAGAGATATATGAGGATCAACTCAAACTTCTCTGAACGACAGCTAGCATGCTCAGAAGTCTTCACTCATAGAAGAATAAACTATAAATAGCTACGAAAATAAAAAATTTTTAAGCAAGCAAGCCTAGCATAAACTCATATCATGCATTATTTATGAGAAAATCAAAATAAATTTTTTTTACATTTTTTTTAAAGAATAAATACCGCAGAAACTAACTGCAAGATGCATCCCCCACACTTAATTCATGCATAGTCCTTAATGCATGCAAAAAGATAAAAATAACGAAAAGAAAAGTAAGATTAAATGGGTACTTCCCTAAAAAATGTTGGTTGCCTCTAGAGTGATTTCTTTAATAAAATTCACAGAGTCTCCATCCCTGAAATGTTTCGACCTATGTCCACTCACTTTGAAAATTTTATTAGTGGATAAGCTTTCAATCTCAACAACACCATGTAGATAAGTCTTTGCTACCTTAAATGGTCCAAGCCATCTTGAATTTAACTTACCAAGGAAAAAGTCTCAATTTTGAATTGAATAACAATACTTTGTCACCTACCTAAAATTCTTTTCTGACAAGTTTAGCATCACGAAATGCTTTGGCTTTACCTTTGTAAATGACTGAATTGTCATAGGCTTCTAAGCGAATCTCCTCTAATTCCTACAACTGCAATTTACGTTCTTTTTCTGATAACTCATAGTCAAGATTACATTGTTTCACAGCTCAATATAACTTATGTTCTATCTTAACTGGAAGATGACATAGCTTTCCAAAGACTAACCTATAAGGTGACATACCAATAGGGGTATTGTATGCAGTCTTATAAGTCCAAAGAGCCTCATCTAGCCTAAGACTCCAATCTTTCCTATTTGGCCTAACTACTTTTTCAAGTATGCCCTTGATGTCTTTATTAGAGATTTTAGCTTGGCCATTTGTTTGGGGCTGATAACTAGTAGATACCTTATGAGTAACTTGATATTTGGCTAACAAGGCGCCTAAAGTTCTATTACAAAAATGAGTCTGCTATCATTGATGATTGCTCTTGGTACTCCATATCTATGCAGAATGAGAGATTTAACATGTTTCACCTCAGTTTTAGCATCATCAACTCTAGTAGTTGTAGCTTTTACTCATTTGGACACATAGTCAACAAGTACAAGAATGTACGTGTACCCAAAAGAAGGGAAGGGTCCCATGAAATCGATACCCCACACATCAAAAATTTCATAAACATAAACATTATATAAAGGCATTTGATTCCTTCTTGATAAATTTCCAGTCTTTTGGCATGCTTGACATCTTTTACAAAAATCATAAGCATCGCGAGAAATAGTAGGCCAATAAAATCCACACTTAAGAACTTTATGTGCTGTTCTTTGGGGTCTAAAATGTCCCCGACTTTTTAAAGAATACAGAAGGTTAGAAGTGAATGAATTTCACTGCTATTAGCACAACGTCTTATTATCTAATCACCATAAAATTTTCATATGTATGGCTCATCCCAAACATTGTATTTAGATTGAGCTCTTATCTTTCTTTTTTTTAGCTCTAGCAAAATCAATGGAAAAAAGTTGCGGTGACTATGTAGTTCACAATATCAGCATACCAAGGTAATCTACTACTGATAGCATACAAAGTATCATCAAGAAAACAATCACTAAAAGGACCACCACTTTCCCTCGTTTTTAGTCTACTAAGATGGTCAGTAACTAAGTTCTTAGCTCTAAGTTTATCTTTAATTTCCAATTGAAATTCTTGTAATAATAATATCCATCTAATCAATCTAGTCTTTGAATCTTTCTTTTCTAGCAGATGTTTAAGAGCAGAATGATCAGAGTAAATAGTAACTTTCATATCTAACAAATAAGGATGGAACTTTTCAAGAGCAGAAACAACAACATACATCTCCTTTTTTGTAGTGGTGTAGTTACACTGTGTAGAGTCAAGAGTTCTAGAAGCATAATAAATCACATGAGGTACTTTCCCAACTCTTTGACCTAAAACTGCCCCCACTACCTTATCACTAGCATCACACATTAACTCAAAAGGTAAGGCCCAATTTGGGGATTGCACAATAGGTGAAGTAGTCAATTTCAACTTCGACTGATCAAAAGCCCTCATATAATTATCATTAAAATCAAACGAAGCATCTTTTGCAAGCAAGGCATATAGAGGAGAAGCAATCTTAGAAAAATCTTTGATAAACTCCTATAGAGCCCTACATACCCTAAGAATGATCTCACATCCTTGACACACCTGGGATGGGGTAAAGACTGAATGATGTTAACTTTTGCTTTGTATACCTCTAATCCCTTAGTAGAAACAACATGTCCTAAGACTACACCTTGCTCAACCATGAAACGACACTTTTTAAAATTAAGCACTAAATTAATATGAATGCAACACCTAGGCACTAATGTGAGATGATGCAAGTACTCATTAAATGAATCACCATGCATAGTAAAATCATCCATGAAAACTTCCATAATTGTGGTGATAAAATCAGAAAAAATACTCATCATGTATCTCTGAAAAGTAGCAGGTGGATTATATAGACCAAAAGGCATACGTCAAAAAGCATAAGTGCCAAAAGGACAGGTAAAGGTGGTCTTTTCCTTATCCTCAAGAGCTATAGGGACTTAAACATAGCCTAAATACCCGTCTAGAAAACAGTAGTGTGACTTACTAGCTAATCTTTCTAGCATTTGATCAATAAAAGGCAAGGGAAAATGATCTTTCTTAGTGGCTTTGTTCAGTTTTCTATAGTCAATGCATACTCCCCAACCACTTTGAACTCTATCAAGTACTAGTTCACCTCCTTATTTTGCACTACGGTTGTCCCTCCCTTTTTAGGAACTACATGTATAGGATGAACCCACTCAGAATTAGCTATGGGGTGTATCACTTTAGCATCTAACCACTTAAGAATTTCTTTCTGGACTGCCTCCATCATAGGTGGATTAAGTCTCCTCTAAGGATCCCTCTAAAGCTTAGCATCCTTCTCTAATGTGATCTTATATGAGCATAAAGTAGGGCTAAGTCCCTTGAGGTCTGCTAAAGTCCACCCTATTGCTTTGCTATGTTCTCTAAGCACCTTAACATGTTTTTCCTCTCGGTCAAGGGTAAGTGCCCTAGAGATGATGACAGGCAAAGTCTCATTACCCCCCAAATAAGCATACTTTAGATTGTCAGGTAAATCAATTCCAGCTTAGGGGGTGAAATGCTAGAGGGAAGTAATTTAGCATGATTTTCGGGCAATTCAAGCTTGTTGGGTCTATTATGCACTTACAAGTGGAATAAAGACCCTATCACATCAACTAGGTTATCATTAACCTGATAGGGCACTCTTTGAAACTCATCATGATCAAAACTCTTAGTAAGCACAGTAAATAATTCATCTTCATGAGACAAGTTGTAAATATCTTGGACAACACATCAATAACATCAAGTGCATACACATAATTCACATCAGTAGGAAATCTTATGGCATCAAAAATATTAAATTTAATCACTTCACCATCAAATTCCATGGTTAATGCTCCTTTATACACATCGATTTTAGTCCTCGCTATTTTTAAAAATGGCCTACCAAGCAAGATAGGAATATCATGACATGCATCACTCATGTTTATCATATAAAAATTAGCAGGAAACAAAAGCTCATTAAATTGGACTGAGACGTCCTCTAAAACTCCATCTGGGTAAGTACTGCTCCTATCAGCTAACTGAATCACGATACCAGTTTTCTTTAACTCTCCTAAGTTCAGTTTGTCATAAACAGACCTAGGCATAACATTAATGGAAGCATCCAAGTCAAGCATAGCTTTATAGAAGTAAAGGTTTCCTATTTTATAAGGAATAGAAAACACACCTGGGTCTTTGCACTTAGGGGGAAGTTTCCTTTGAAAAACTGCAGGCACATTTCCCCCTACACTTACCTTTTCATGACCTACTAACTTTCTTTTAGTAGTACACAATTCTTTCAATTTAATGACATCAAGGAGGGGTATGTCAATCTCTACCTTCCTAAATTCCTCTAAGATCTCTTGGTTAGTCACATTCGCCTTAGAAGTAGGGCTCTGAAACCTACTAGGAAAGGGTGGTATTGGCTTAAAAGGTTCTTTTTTCTTCTCACCTATTTCCTCAATAGTTAGATTAGAATCTTTATCTAACTCCGGTTCAGCTTCTTTAACTTCTAACTCAGGCTTTACTTCTCTACTCTTCATAGGTTCTTTTAGCTCTTTCCCACTCCTAAGTGTCATGGCACTAACATTCTCCTTGGGGTTAGGGTAAGCTTGAGATAGTAACCTATTTTGCATTTGAGCCTGCAAGTTGCTAACTATAGTATTAGTTGCAGTCTGTCTCTCTTGAACCTACTTAAGAGTTGTCCCCACATTTTGGAACCTATCATCCATCTTCTTAAGGACTTATTCTAGTAGAAAGTTGGTCCTATCCTGATTAGAAGATTGATGAGATATTTGGTCAAAACCAGGTGGGTTGGTTTTAGGGCCATACCTAAGGTTAGGGTGGTCTCTCCATCCTTCATTATAGCTGTTAGAATATGGGTCATACCTCCTTTGGCCTTGGTTAGAATAGATAGTGTCAATATTCCCCTCTTGAAGTGCAGGACACTCATCAGTAGGATGCCCCTCTAGACAACAAATTCCACATATGACTGCTTTTTGTACTCCCCCAGTAACTATCTTGTTTAACATAGCAGTGACGTGAGATAACTGACTCCCTACAGATGAGCTAGAGCTAATCTCATTAATCTTTTCAATTTATGACTCCCTAGCACCAGACTGCTAAGTATTTTTGGCCATTAAATTGAATAAATCTCTTGCCTCTATCGGAGTCTTATTAACTAGAGTCCCCCAACTAGCAGCATCAACCATATTACGATCCATAGGAAGCAACCCTTCATAAAAGTATTGACTCAACAATTATTCAGTTATTTGATAGTGGGGACAACTAGCACACGGTTTATTAAATCTTTTCCAATACTCATAAAACGTTTCCCCATTCATTTGTTTGATACCACATATTTCCTTTCTAATTGATCCAATTCGGGATGTTGGAAAAAATTTCTCCAAAAATGATTTATGCAATGCAGTCTATGTAGAGAATGATCCAGCAGGCATGTAATATAACCAATCTTTAGCATTACCAAGCAAAGAAAAGTAAAGGCTCTCAACCTGATTTGGTCTTCAGGAATCCCCTCAGGCACCATAGCAGAGCATGTGATAGGGAATTCACTAATATGATGGTATGGGTCCTCACAAGTTAATCCATGAAACTTAGGTAGCAGATTGATGAATCTAGAGTTCAGTTTTAGAGGTTCCTCTAATGTAGTATAAGCAATGGACAATGGTTGGGCTTCTCGATTAAGAGCAGCAAGTTCCCAAAAAGTAAGCATTCTTACCTCTTTAGTTTTAAGACTTACTAGTTCAGGATCACCTTCGTTGTTTTTAGTTTCCAACGTTTGCTCCTTGTCCTCTCCAATCTCGTTACCACTCCTTAATTTCATAAATTAAAGGCAACTACAAAATAAAAATAATAATAAAAGTAAGAATAAAGCAATAAAAATAGTAAGACCAAATAGAAAAAACTAACAATATTTAATTTCTTTCCCCAACAACGGTGTCAAAATTTGTAGAGCTTGTCATAGAGCTACAAATTAAACCATTACTTTGATTTATAAATAATATTTATAGCATAGGAAAGTAGTGATCGATCCCACGAGGAAAGATTATGATAATAAGCTAGTTTAATTCTAATTAAATTTATTACTCTAATTTATTGTAACTTCTTTTTATATTACTAAAATAAATCAAATTTAATAAGGAAAAATCTGGAAAAATACTTAATATTGCTCCTAAATATTGTAAACTTAATCCTGGAAATAAAACTAATAAATAGCTATCCTAAATAATCTGAAAAATAAAAATAGAAATAATAACACAATATTAGACTGAAAATTAAAGCATAAAATAACAAGCAGAAAATTAATATTAAAAGCTACAGAAAGTAATCCAAATTAGTATTCTGCAAGTTTATAACTTTATAACTCCAAAATTATAGGTAATTAAATTCAAAAAAATTAAAACAGAAAATTAACTCCAGAAAATTGAAACAGAAAATAAAATCTGAAATTAGAGAAAGAATAAACTGCACTCACATAAATATGAAAATAAATAACAAAATTGCCCAGATTTTAGGATATAAGTTTTTGGACTTCTTAAAACCCTAAAAACATGAAATAAAAATTACAAACGTAATTTTTAGATTTATTAAAACAAAAACCTGCACATATCCAATTCACGAAATAATTCTGAAAAATTATCAAATAATTTCCAAAAATTCCAAAATTAAATAAGGGCATATAAACCCTAAAATGGACTAAAACATGAAAAAACATAGAAGGAACTATTTTTAACCTAATTTCTTGTAAACCAGTAAATAAATGGCAAAACAGAATAGAAATTAAATCTAAAAAATGTAACCATACTAAAAATCAAAATCTAACTGATCTAATATTACCAAGACACTCCTAAAAAACTATTCTTTTGGAGGTAAATGAAATTTATATTAAAGCTTATAAGTTGAAGAACAAAAAATGACAAACTAGAGAAATTAACTAAAAAGCAAGGAATAATTATCAACGGCACCAAATTATAAAAAATACTTAGCATAATCTATATCCACCATGCAAATGAATATTTATCATCAACACAAAAATCGATTTATCCATGAGTTAGACTATAGTAGACATCCACCAATGGATCTTCCCTGTTTTTCCTTATATTATATAAGTCCAATCGCAATATAAACCCTACTAGTTTTGATAACCTTAACACCAATGCAAGAGTTTAATCAAACTAGAGTATTAAGTATTAAAAAAATATCATCTAGCGCCCTGTAACCAATTTACTAGCAAACTGATTTAACAAGATCTATAGTGATTACGTAATTAAAAGAGATGGGTTTGAGCCATCCATGATTAATTAGGGTGATACTTATGACTAAAAGACAATAACATTTACGTGTTAAAGCATTTTAAACCATTATCTAAATTCGTATGAAACTAATTAGTATGCATTCTAATTAATATAACATGAATATTATAAACAATAAATATCAATCATTATAGAATCATGAATAAAAATCAACTCGACAATAAAGCATAAGACTTCTTTCAAAATAACTAATTTAGCATGGTTATTTTTCAAATAGATTGTACTAAGTACAAGAAAATTACTCACTCATATTAAAAATAAAATCACAATAATTAACCAAAGCTTTCATGTTTAATAAAAATAAAATAAAAAAGATAAATAATAGAAAACTACTTGGCCTCTGATGGTGATGATCGTGATGCATACGATGATGCTAGGCATAGGATGTGAATGGTGCTAGGCTTGATGAGGCAGAGGTGAAGAGATGATGAGGGAACTATCGTGATGGGGCTGCCAGTGTGTGTGTTTTTGAGGAGGAGGCATGTGATGATGCTACCAGGAGATGGTGAGGTATGAGGGTTGGATTGTGAGATGATGGTGATGAAGCTGTTCTGATGATGATCGCCGCTGAGGGGTTAAGCATGAGAGATGTCTAGGGTTTTTGGTGTGTGGGTTTTAGAGGAGAAGAGGTAAGTTTTTATAGTATCATTCTGCTAGGGTTTTTTTTCTTTAGGCTCCTTCTCTTCCAAGTCTTCTAATCTCTTTTCAATTAGGAGTAGTAATCCAAGCCCAAATAATGCTTATGAAAACATTATTTTTAATAATTCATTATTTTTTTTGGACCGACTTGATAAATTTGCTTGTAAAATCTTTCAGTAAATAAAACCCGAACTTCGATGTCTTCTTTTCTCCTCTTTATTTTATTAATGTTTAACCTGAAAAATATACAAAATAAAGTAAATTAGATGAAGTAATATATATAATGTAATGAAAATAAATATTAAAATAATGCATGATTTATAACTTAATAGATTGCTACTTATCATTATTGCTTGCAAATGTTTTGGTTTTTAAGGAGTTGTGAAATACTCAGTGAGTGTGTGGTAGCTCATCGCATCTTTATTTTCCCTTTTCCAGGTTTTCGATGTAACAGGTAGAAATCAATTTATGTATGCCAAGTGGAGTATCTCCTTGCTTCGAAAAAGGTGTCAAGTGAGCCAAAATAGAAGTATACTTATGAGTTAAATTGTGTAATATGATGTATCCGTAGAGTTGTAAATATACGTAAACAAAGTACTCTAGTTTATGTAATGCATATTACTTAGAAGTCGCTCGGTATGGCCATGTGAGCCAACCATCTGGTTAGCCAGTTGTCTTTTTAGCTGAAGTTAGTTATATTTTGGGATGCAAACACCAGTAATCCAGATGTGTGATCCGTCGAGTTGTATCTTTTATTTCCTTTTTTATTATTGAACTTTATCATTGGGTATACTTCAGCTAAGTGGCTCATAGAGTTGTAAACTCTAACGTGCAGTCGTTGAGCTTATTTTAGTGTCCTTTTATACTTCTTTTCATTATAGGGATTTAATGTAAGGCTTTAAGCCTTGGGAATGGTTACTTTTTCGGCGAAACACTGTCTGTTTAGCCCTAGAACGTAAGAGAACATTAACATCACTAGCCCTAGGGTCTAGGGTGTTACAATTTAGGCCCAATTTTAGAAAGCCCAAAAGTTGATGCAGTTGATTTAGCTAATTAACACTACTTATGCCTAATTATAATCATCATTAACTACTTTATGGATGTATAAATTTAGCTAATTATTAAGAGAAGCTGAGAAAAAAACAAATCTAGACAACCACAAACTCAAATTCTCTTTTTGTTCTTCTACTTTTCCCCTCCCTGTATAGCAGCCCTGCTTCTACCTACTGCTGCTGCTACCACTAATGCTGGCCGCCGACCACCAGTCCACCGCCACCCCATCCACCAGCTACCACCCCTTGTAGCTCCTCCAACGTCAAACACCACCTCCTTCCTCTAGTATTCAAGCTCAAAGTGAGGTATAAACCCTAACCCAATGTTGTTTAACTTTGGTTTTTATGTTGGATTTGTTGATAGATCATGTTATTTGAAAGAAATAAGTGTTAGGTTGATGTTTTACTGAGTTTGGTGACGTTTAAAAACATCTAAAGTCATGGATAAAGTTAAATCCATCAGTGATCATGCAAGTTTATGTATGAAGGAGACGGATTTGGGTTTTGTGTCCTGCCCTTTCAATCTTTAGCATAAAGTGAAAGTATGATCTTGTGTGGGATGATTGGATGAGTTGGGATGTGAAATTCAATTGAGCATGACTTAGGATTTTGCGATCATGCATGATTTAATTTGATTCTTGAATCAAATGTGTTATTTGAATTAAATTAGGTGGTAATTGGAGGTTGGATGGGTTATGGACTTCAAAGAGTGATGTTACATGGGTTTTGTCAAATTTAGTGGATTATGGAAAGTTCCAAAAGTGTCCAAAATAAATTATTTCGATTGATAATACAAGTAAGTAAGTTTGTGGAAGTTTCTTTTTTTTTTTTGGTGGAGACTGGATGTGAACAAAAGATTGAAAATTTGTGTATCAGTATTGTAAACGGACCCAAACCAAGGGTCAATTTGGGAATAAACTATTACTGATTTGTGCATTGAGAAATTATAATATTTGGTGGTAGATAGCTCAATGAGCTATCTCTCAATGATCTCCTAAATTACTTAATTCTGAGGTTTGTGAACAAAGTTATGACCAATTTTCGCAGACTGTGCGGAATAAATTAGAGTTGTGCATAGTTTTATTTAAGCTCAATTTTAAAGGTCATGTAGTGGTAATTGTTTTTTTGCACTGTGAATGAAAGTTTTATCGGACTTCTTAAGCTTTTTATGTTGGGGTTTGAGGTCTCAATTTGAGGTTTGTGGTGAAAGATTTAAATTATTTGCTATTACACCAATTAAGCCTCTGCTTCGTAACCTAAATTGTTTGCCTTGATCCATTTTTACTGTAAATTATCCTACTTGGTTTAAACTAAATTACCATAATTTATTTACTTTTATATCATATCAATGTCACCTATGCAATATTTAATCATTAAAGTCTGAGTGCCCTTTTGTAATCCATCTCTATTAAAGTCACCAGTTATGAGAATAAGAATTATTTACTAACTACGTATACCTACAGTGGCATTAAGGCATAGTCTATCGTTTTTCTTTTTTGTATAAACATTATGCAATGATATTACATTAAAAATCTCAGGTACGTTCATTGCCTGTGTCTTTAGAAATCAGAATGTATTTATCAAAATTATAATATTTTGGTAAATACATCAATGAATCAGTTTAATAAGTGATTTGTTACATACCTAGTGACCTCATTAGCTGTCAGCTCTAGGCATTCGTCCTTAATTTACCCACACGGCCTGAGCGCAGGTCCCTTGCTTGGCTTGATAGGTGTACCCCTATCTACAGATCGTATCAGTTCTCTGGAGTTCACTACTGGATAATAACTAGTAATACAGCTTTACATTCATCTCGTTCCCTGTTTTAAATTAAAATGAATTGCAAGGTGGGCCCAGTAAATGTTTTATTGATCATTTAACAATACAGGAATGCATGTACTGAGCTTTGACTCACATTTCGAAATGTTTGCTATGTTTTGTTTTAGGCAAGTGCTCAGTGAACCGCCTCTATGCTAGCAAACCTACCAAGGATGATAAGTGAGGAAGGGACCTGGTTGGATTAGTAATGGTCTACTGCACTTATGCTTTTGGAGATGCAGTTTGAGTTATCTTGTGGCTAGAACTGTAACAACAATGGTGATTTTCCTACGATGTTGTATAAACCTTATGTTTGTATCGTCTACACATGTATAATTTTGGATGGTGCTAAACATTTATGGGCTTGAATTACACTCAACTATCATATCTCTGGTGTAATTGGTTTAAGCCTTATCCTTTTTGGAACGATGATAGCACCCCGATCATTGGGATTATCACTTCTAACCAAGAGAATTATTTAAGAAACTACAAACAATGAAGCACGTTCATTTTAGGATGTTACCTAATTTCTCTACCATCAAAGGATGAATTACTAATGTTAAGTCGAGGCTTTCACAAAATGCTCAAGAAGAAAAACTTTGACTTAAGCTGATTTAAAGATGATCATCCTCAAAAGGCAACAAAGGTACAACATCCTCCCTTCAAGCCTTAAAACTAGCACAACTATCTTCTTTGGTTTATGCTAACTGATGGAGATCACTTCATGGTCAGCTTAGCTCAGTCTACTCCAGCCCAATCCATACATACTATTGTTTAGGAAACCCTTAGCCAAGGTCCAAATCCAGCTGCATGTATAGGTTTGTCTTTTAAACTCGCAGTCTGCTGCTTCATCAATGGAGACCTCAGTTCTTATTTTTTTTGTAAATTAACACATTTTTTGGCTCACGTCGTCACTACTGGATGATAAAATTTACCCCTACACTTTTAGATAACTCATAGACTAGATTAGCTTAAAATAACGAGTCCATCCTAATTTTACACTCCTGTAGGTCTAGTTTTTAGGAGTCCACTTTGACCAGAACCAAATTAGATTGAATCAACTATAATCCAACTCAAGTTTCAAGATAATTCCCTTTGGTTCACAAGTTCACAGCCAACTGCCCACTTACATCTGCCCAGGTAAATCTTAAGGTTTAGAGCTATAACTTGCATTATGTGACAATCATTAGGAGAGCATAGATGGTGTATTATCACATCTTATTGGTTGATATTGGCAAACAAAAGGTGTACAAAAGCTAGTTAGAAACTTTACTTTTAAAGCTTATTTTACTTAAACTTTTGTTTACTATTTTGTGCTGCATTTTAGTTGCTCAGAAAGAGAGTGAGGCTTGTTTCAAAATACTAAAGTTCATGTGTGGATTAGTTGTTGATTGATGAAAGTAGAGCTTGGCTCCTCCCACTCAAACTCTTTCTAGCTTATCCTACACCATAGCCAGTGTGGATAGTGTTCTAGTCAGTCGTAGTTGTTGAATGGTGATGTACCTTATCCATTCTATTAGCCAAGGGGGCTGAAATTATAGTTGGTGCGAGTCTTATACATCATTGATTTACTTTGTCTTATTATTGCTTGCTTAGTTCATTCAGTTTCATTCCAATTTGAATGAACCACTGTATTCCTTCATTTCTGTTGCTCCTCCTTTCTAGGCTTACCTTCGAAATACATCACATTTATTATTAGAGCTAAGATAAACCTCTTTAGCTTGAGAACCTAGCACAAACACAACCTTTTAGCCTAAACAAATAACTTATAAAGATCCAGATTGACACTACCGGTAAGATGAGTGGTAATTTGTCTTTGCAGGAAAAGTTTGAGGCTTTGATGAATAACCATGAGTATTTGGAGAAGCAAAATGAGTATCTAAGAAAACAACCTAGGGAACCTCTCAAGAGCAATAGAAGACTTTTGTTAACTATTTTGTACTTCATTTTAGTTGCTCAAAAAGAGAGTGAGGCTTGTTTTAAAATACTAAAGTTCACGTGCGGCTTAGTTGTTGATTGATGAAAGTAGAGTTTAGCTCCTCCCACCTCAAACTCTGTCTAGCTTATCCTACACCATAGCCAGTGTGGATAGTGTTCTAGTCAGTCGTAGTTGTTGAATGGTGATGTGCCTTATCCATTCTATTAGCTAAGGGGCCTGAAATTATAGTTGGTGTGAGTTTTATGCATCATTGATTTACTTTATCTTATTATTGCTTGCTTGGTTCTTTCAGTTTCATTCCAATTCGAATGAACCATTGTATTCCTTCATTTATGTTGCTCCTCCTTTCTAGGCTTACCTTCGAAATACATCACATTTATTATTAGAGCCAAGACAACCCTCCTTAGCTAGAGAACCTAGCCCAAACACAACCTTTTAGCCTAAGTAAATAACTTATAAAGATCCAGATTGACACTATGGGTAAGATGAGTGGTAATTTGTCTTTGCAGGAAAATTTTGAGGCTTTGATGAATAACCATGAGTATTTGGAGAAGCAAAATGAGTATCTAAGAAAACAACCTAGGAAACCTCTCAAGAGCAATAGAAGGCTTTGCAATTTAACCCTGATAGCTCACCTGAGGCATTCAAGGTGAATTAAAAAGCCAAGAAAAATCCTTTTAGTAGCTCAAGTGAAATTGACTCAGAGCCAAGGGCCAGAAGAAGTAGATGGCATCATGAACAAAGGCATGACATCAAGATGAAGATCGCTGAGTTTGAAGGAAGGTTAGACACAGATGAGTTTGTTAATTAGTTGCATACAGTAGGGAGAGTCTTTGACTATAACAACATCCTTGAAGACAAAAGGATTAAACTAGTGGCCTTAAGGCTAAGAATGTATGCTTATCTCTGGTGGACCAATTTGCATGCCAAGAGAGCCAAAAGAAGAAAGAGCAAGATCAAGACCTGGGCCAAGATGAAGACCAAGCTCAAGGATAGGTCCTTACCTGCAAGATGACTATGCTCAATTGCATAATCTAACTCAAGGGACTATGTTCTTGAGGAACATACCATAGAGTTTGAAAAACTCTTGATCAAATATGATTTGCAAGAAGCTGAGAATCAGACCATAGTGAGACGCCTCAATCGCCTGCATCCTAGGTACTCCCATGTTGTAGAGTTGTAGTAGTGTACAACCTTTTAGGATGTGTGTGTTCTAGCTCACAGAGCTGAGCAACAGAAAAAGGCTAAGCCTATCAAGAAGGAACTACCAAAGTCTTTTTCTAGAAGTCAACCCTTCAACAATAGGAGTCCTCAGTTAACTTCGAAGCTAACTCACAACTCTTCCTAGGTGGCTCCAAGAACCCCTAACTCCACAAAGTAAGCCCCCACTAGGATTCAACTCCAATAGAAGGTTCTACAAGTGCCAACGATTGGCACATATTGCCTTAGAATGTCTAAATAGGAGGTTAATCACCTTGGTACAATACCATGTTATGCAAGAGAAGGAAGTGGAGAAAGAGAAGGAAATGTGCTTACTGAAAAAGAAAATGGAATAAGAGATTATTGTTGAGCCAGATTACGGAGAGTCTTTGATGATCAAAACAGCTCTAAACAGCCATAAGAGTTCTAAGGATGAACATAGGGAAAACATTTTTTTTGTAGCAGATACTATCCAAGAGAAGGTCTATTCTTTAGTAATTGACAGTGGCAGCTACTCTAATGTAGCTTCTACTACTTAGTCGAGAAACCTAGTCCACACTCTTTAATGTACCCACACCCTTACAACATTTAGTGGCTTAATCAAGGTAAGGGCCTTTAAGTTAACTCAAGTTGTCTAGCTACCTTTTTCATTAGTAAGAGTTACTTTGATGAAGTGTGATGTATGCCATATTTGTTGGGTAGGCCATGTCTATTTGACAGAAGGGTGGCATAACAGCTACCTAAATACTTACTCCTTTAGAAAGGATGGCAAAAAGACCACCATATCCCCATTATCCCTCCCCTAACTGCCTCAGCACTAGCCACAAAAGAACCCGAATCAATCTGATTTGTTACTCACTCTAATAAAGCCAACTCGTAAGGCCTCTCAGTATGAGTTTAAATCATTTAAAGAGTGGATACTTCAGTTGACACCAAAACATAAAGAAAAACCCTTACAACACTATAAGGCTACGGTCATTTCTTAGCTAATTTGAGCATGTCTTTACTGAAGAAATACCATCAGACCTAGCCCCTAAGAGATTCATTCAGTATCACCATGATCTTATCCTAGGGGTTGTCCTACGTAACAAGCCGTGCTACAAGATTAACCCTACGGATACTTAGTAGCTTCAAAAGCAAGTTGAAGAGAGTTTTGCCAAGGGAATGGTGAGAGAAAGCCTTAGTCCCTGTGCTATGCCAACTTTGCTTGTGCCAAAGAAAGATTGGACTATAAGAATATGTGTTAACTATATGACTATTAATAAGATAACTATTAAGTACAGACATCCAATTCCGAGGCTTAAGTGCTATATAGATCAAATGTGTTTTCAAAGGTGGATCTAAGAAGTGGCCATTACTAGATGAAATTAGAGAGGATGATGACTGGAAGGCTACATTTAACACAAAACATGGTCTCTATAAGTGCGTAGTCCTGCCCTTTGGCCTCTCCAATGCACCTAGTACCTTTATGAGGCTCATGGATCATGTATTCAGGCCTTTTATCGGCAAATTTATTGTTGTATACTTTGATGATATCCTGATATACAACAAAACAGAAGAGAAGCATTTATGTCATCTTAGACAAGTGTTTCAAGTGCCTAAGAAAGAAAATAGTACGGAAATCAAAAGAAGTGTTCCTTCTATGCTGATAAGGTCACTTTTTTGGGGTATATAGTTATGTCTAAAGGTATTTAAGTGGATAAGAGCCAAGTGGAGGCTATTAAGAATTGGCCAGTTCCTAAGAGCATCCATGATGTAAGGAGTTTCCATAGGTTAGCTTCAGTCTACATAGGTTCATTACAAACGACGCTTACCTAAAGCGATCAAAGGAAACTCATTTCAATGGTACTTCAAAGCTTAGTATGCATTTGAAGAGCTCAAGAGTAAGCTAACTCGTCCTCCTATCATAGCCCTCTCATAGTTTGAGAACATATTTGAGGTTGAAAGTGCTGCCTTCAAAGTAGGCATTGGGGGAGTCCTAAGTCAATGAGATAGACCCTTGGCCTTCTTTAGTGAAAAATTTTATGACTCTAAGAGGAAGTACTCCACAGGTAATAAGGAATTCCATGTAATCATTAGGTGTCGAGAACATTGGAGCCATTAGCTTATAGCTAAAACGTTTATTCTTCACTCCAATCATGAGGCTTTGAAATACATCCAAGAGTAGCACAAAGCTCAATACCAGACACACAAAGTGGGTGGAGTACCTCCAGTTCTTTCACTTCACCATCAAACACAAGTCAAGCAAATTGAATCAAGGAGCTGATGCGTTGTCTAGGAGATGTCTACCCCTATTCCAGCTTGAAACATATACATTGGGTTTTGGGCATCTTAAGGAATTGTATAAGAAAGATAAGATTTTAAGGAGCTGTATGAGTAATGCATGCAAAAGCCAAAAGGGTAGCATCTTCTACATAAGGGATATCTATACAAAGGGAATAGATTCTTTACTCCTAGAGGTGGCACCAGGGAATTACTTACCAAAGAGGCGTAGGGACGAGCTTTGGATGACCTTTATAGGGAAAACAAGACAAGAAGAATTTTAAAGGAGCATTACTACTAGCCAACCATGTCCAAGGATATCCAAGGCATCATCAAGATGTTTGCTACCTATCAAGTGACAAAGAGTCATTCACTACCTTAGGGACTCTATACTCCTCTGCCTTTACCATTAGCCCCTTAGATAGATATAGGCATTGATTTTGTGCTGGGCTTGCCTAAAACAAGAGAGGCAAAGATTTAGTCTTGGTGGTTATGGATAGATTTTTAAAGATGGCTTATTTTAAAGCCTGTACCAAGACTAGTTATACCACTCATATTTTTGAACTCTACTTCAAGGAAGTTATGAGACTCTATCACATCCTAAGATTAATTGTATAAGATAGGGATACCAAAATTCCTTAGTCATTTCTTCCTTGCTCTATGGAAGAAGATGGGAGTTAAGCTCAAGTTTAGCACCACCTGTCATCCTTAGACAGATGCCTAGACTGAGGTTACAAATAGGGCTCTTGGGGTCCTCTTGAGGCTGTTGATCATATACCATACTAAAGCCTAGGATCTCTTACTATCTCATGTGGAGCTTGTGTATAACAGAGCATCTCATATGACCACTAGTGCTTCCCTATTCAAGGCAGTTTAAGGGATTGATCCCTTAATTCTTAAAGATCTACTAGCTAGGATTCAAAAGGGAAGCTAAATGTGGATGCTAAGAGAAGGGTTAAGGAGATTTAGGAGTTGCATCACAAGGTGAAAGCGAGGATTTGGAAGGAAAATACCAACTACTAGTCTAATGCTAACAAGCACAAAATAAAGGTGGTCTTCTAGCCTGGAGACCTTGTACGGATACACCTGAGAAAAGAGATGCTTCCTCAAATAAAAATCAAACAAAGTCTAAGAGTACATAGACCTTTTGAAGTCCTGGAAAGAATGAATGACAATGCCTATAGGATTGAGCTTCTAGGACAGTATGGCATTTCACCCACTTTTAATATAGCAGACTTAAGCCCTATTTCCATAATAAGCCCCCTGAGAAGTTGATGTCAAATTCACTTTAACATGGGGAGGATGATGAAAATGACTCTATGGTTAGCCTAGCTCAGTGCACACGAACTTAATCAATATAGACTATCATCCACGAAACACTCAACTAAGGTCCAAACCCAGCTAGATGTGTAGGTTTGTCTTTCAAGCCTACATTCTGCCACTTGATTAGTTAAGACCTTTGTTCTTATTTGGGAGTAACTTAGCTCATTTTCTAGCTCACACCATAGCTATTAGATGATAAAAGCTACAGCCACACTTTTAGATAGTTAACCGACTAGATTAACTCAAAATAGAAAGTCCACCTAGTTTTACAGTACAGTATGTCTAGTTTTTGGGAGTAAACGTTTACCCCATGATGAGGCAACTTTATTGCAAGTTTAAGGTCTTAAAAGGTGCCTAAAATATTGTATCAATTGACCTTAAAATTACATAATCAAATTAAATTGCATTAGCTGTTATCCAACTCAAGTTTTAAGAGAATTTCCTTTAGTCTATTAGTTCACAGCCTGTTGTCCACTTGCATCTTCCCTAATAGATCTTAAGGCTTAGAGCCACAACTTGCACCATTTTACCATTATTAGGAGAGACTAGATGGTGCATTAGCTTAACACCTTATTAGTTGAGATTAGCAAACAATAAAGGTGTCAAAGGTAGGTTAGAAACTTTGCTTTTGAAGGCTATTTTATTTGAATCTTTTTTCATACTATTTTTAAGGCCATCATACTTCAATTTAGTCGCTAAGAGAGGGAATCGCTCTAGGGTTTGAAAGCTTGAACTTCATATGTAAAGGCTCAGTTATTGATTAATGAAAGTAGAGCTTGGCTCCTTCGCTCTTAAAGTTTCTCTAGCCTATCCTGCATTATGGCTAGGGTAGGTGGTGTTCCAGTAAGTCTTACTTGTTGAATGGTGTTGTGTCTTAGCCACTCTAGCAGCTACAAGTCCTAAATCATAGTTGGTGGTGAGCCTTATCCGTGTTTGATTCAGTTTAGGTTATTGCTGCTTATGGCATTCAGTTTCATTTCAGTTCGAGTGAGCCATTATAGTCGTTTATTTCTATCAGTCTTCCATTCTCGGTTTGCCTTAGGAATACATCACCAACCAGGACATATAATGAAAGATTTCTAGTCATTAAAAATGAAAGTTAAAAAGAGCAAATTCAAAGGAAAAGGCAAAAAGGCCATAATAGCTACTTAGAGTAACAATGACTCCAGTGGCAGTGACGATGAATATGATAAAGTTATCAACCTAAAGTAGAAAGGAATCAAAATGAAAATCTTAATTCTTAGGGTATTGCTACAGAACAAATATCCAAGCAGCAGGGAAAACTTCTGCTTTTTGAAATGATTATAGATTATTTAATTAAGATTATTATGGTTGGTACAAATGCTGAAGAAGAGTATCTTTCTACGTTTCTTAATGATAAAATTGCTCTTTTAAAATATTGAATGGAAAGTGTGCATGATGCATGTGCTCATTATTGCACAAAATGCTAGTCTTTAAAGGATGAAAACATATAGTTTTTAAAACTATGTGACGAACTATATAAGAAGTGCAATGACTCGTGAAAAGAGACTCAAACTCTCAAGGATAAGACACGGAAGTTGAAAATGGAAAATGAGCATGTTTTTATACCCAACTTCAAGCACGCGACTAAGCTCTACAAGGGTGAAAGAAAGATTAGAAGGCGCATGGCTCAACGTAAGGATTTTTAAAAATCTCTTCCGAAAGTCACTAAGGGACAAGAAAACTTAGACTGATTACTTAGATCTCAAAGTGTGTCCTTCAGTAATCAAATTCTTTGATACCATTCTAGCAACAAATGGAAATCACATCAAGACTTCTTTACTAAAGTGACAACACCTCCTTATGAATGTTAGAGCAGCTCAAGGCACATCTGATTATTTAAAGACAAGGAACCGATACAAAAGTAACTTTAAGAAGAATTAATAGCAGACAAACCTTACATTTCCCAAGGATCACACTAGATCCAATTTGGACTTATTCAAGTATGGGTAACCAGGGATATAAGGCCCTTAAACATGGTAACAAATCATACACATAGGTTTCTAGTCAAAGGAAGTAGAAAGGTTTCATGTTTGTTTTGCAAATATACTTTAACGAAAACACTGATTGACACCAAATATAATACATCACAAAATCATAAAGTTTATCAAATATAAATTAACCTAACCAGTGTAATTAACCAAAACGAATTGCATGGTCCGTGCATCTCCAGTGATTGGCACCAAATATGTACTTAGAAATAAGCTAGCTGAATATGATGATGTGGTCTGATATGAAACTAGATTAGTGGCTAAGGATTGTAACCAAGATGAAGGAATTGATTACGATTACATTTTTGCTTCTGAGCTAGATTAGAGGCTATTAGAATGCTACTTGCATTTGCAACATGCATGGACATTAACTATCAAATGGATACGAAATGTGCATTTTTTAAAATGAGTACTTGTAAGAAGAAGTTTATGGTAAACACTCCCCTAGTTTTGAAAATTTTGACTATTCTAATCATGTTTTCATGTTACATAAAGCACTTAATGGATTGAAACTAGCTCCTAGAGCGTGATGCAAAAGGCTTAGTAAGTTCTTACTCAGGAATGATTTTAAAAGAGGACAGATTGATAATACCTTGCTTATTAGAGCAAGGGGGAAAGATTTCTTACTGGTGTAAATATACTTTAATGATATATTATTTGGTGCTACTAACGATTCCTTACGCAATGAATTCTCTAAAATTATAAGCAATGAATGTGAGATGAGTATGGTAGGAGAGTTGAATTTGTTTCTTGGACTACACATAAAGAATTATGAAGATGGTTTCTTTATTAACCAAGGAAAGCATGTCAATGAGCTTCTAAAGCAATGTTAGCTTGACTATTTAAAGCAAGTCAAGACTCAAATGGCTTAAAATTGTAAACTTAAATTGGACTCAAATAATAAGCTAGTCCTGAAAAGATATACTGATGTTTAATTTGATCATTTATAGATTTAATTACAAGCGGGTTTGACATCATGTTTAGTGTTCGCTTATGTACAAGATTCCAATCAGCTCCCAAGGAATCATACCTCCAGGCCATCGAGAGAATATTTAAGTATCTTACTGGAACCAAGGATCTTAGCTTGTGGTATCAAAGAAGTGGTTACCCTGAACATGTAGGATATTCTGATGCTGACTATACAGATTATAAGGTTGATATAAAGAGTGCATCTGTTTCATGCCAATTTCTTGGATAATCACTTTTGTCATGGCATTCTAAGAAGCAGAAATCAGTGGCATTATTCACAGCTGAAGCTGAATACATTGCTATCTAAGCATGCTATTCTTAAATCATACGGATGAGTCAATAACTTAGAGACTTTGTATTGGACTAAAATAAGGTTCTTATTAACTGTGATAATGATAATGTTATCAGCATCACTAAGAGTCTTATTCAGTAAGGACCTAGACTATTAAAGTAAGGCATCATTTCGTAGGAGATCATATTGAAAAAGATGATATCTTTCTAGAGTTTGTACTAATGGATGTGCAATTGGCTAATGCCTTCACCAAACCCCTTGGTGAAGATCAAATCTATTTTATTCAAAGGGAATTGGGAATGATTAACCACACTGCTTGAATTGAGGGGGCTCCTCTGAAGCATTTTTTGTGCCAAGGAAAATGACTTTCAAGGCACTAAACTTTCATAACCTTGATAATATAAAGGCATTTGAAGGAAAGTCATTTCATATACTAAGATGGCCATAGTTAGAGATGAATGAATACTAATGGATAGTCTCTTGTCAATTGGGATATCTCTTCCCAAAGTAGAAATTGAATTTTAAAAATTGATTCGAAATTTTTTCCAAAACTAGCAGCTGCTAAAAGCCTATGAAAGTTATACACATGTTAATTCTTTACATGTTGGAAACCTTCCAAGCGTATCATGTCTTTTCATCCACCCATGAACATTCACTTCTCTTAATTCCTCACTCAAAAGCCTTTAACCTCGTTTCTCTGTCCTATCTAAACTTTTGAAACATTAACTTAGAAATTTCTTCCCCTTCCTCAATGTATTGCCATTATGGAAGCTGCGATGTCTTCCAAAAACCAAAAAAGTGCTCTTTCTTAGTGGGCTCCTAAGTGTATTGCTCGAAGCTCTCACTCACTAGCCCCTACACCTCTACAAAGCCAAAATAGGCTACTTGATGAGGAAGTAGAGGAAATAGAACTTGAAATCGACTAAGCTTAAGAGGTAATGTAAGACCCCTAAAATTTAGATGTTTAAGACTAAGTCGTCGGTAATGTTTCAAGGATCAAACTTTTTTTAAGGAGGGTAAACTGTAGAACTCTGAGAATATCATATTTCTGATTCTCAAAGAATAATTAAGGTGATGTTTTTTGAATTTTGAGAATTTATCATCAGTCGCTGGAGCTCATAATTAGTAACTATAGCCTGGGCCTTTGTGCAATTTAGAAATTCAGACCAATCCCAAATTTCCCTATTTTTAATCCAACCCAATGCTTTACTATAGAAAAATATAATCTTATCTAATAAAATTTTGAATTTATTTCAAGCCTTTCCCCTAAACTTTAAGGTATCAATTTTGAATTTTGTAGTGTTTTGGAAGCGATACTAAAAAATGCTCCAAAATCCTCAAGTCGCCCAAGAATTTAATCGCTAAGTCTCTCTCTCCCCCCCTTAATGTAGTAGCAAAAAAATGAAGGTAAAATATATTTTGAAGGTTTTTTGCACGTAATAATGCAATTGGCCGCCCTTTCTCTTCCTCATGTAGTACCTTTCCCTGTCTACTCCATCTCTCACACCTTCGCCGTCTCTATTCGCCTGCCACCACTGCTGCTCGAGTCTTCTGATGACCATTATTTGCCTAGTGAGCACCAGCGGCTGTGCACCTCTCTCTTCCTGTTCTTTGTTTCTCCTCTTGGTATATGGATGCATGATTAGGGTTTTGTACAAACCCTTGAGTTTGATGAAAAAATTTTGATTCAACCATTTTAACTATTTTGATTAATCTCCTAACATCTTCTTTTGAGTTAAGTTTCAGATGTAAAGCTGTTTGGAAAAAGAAATTATTTCTCTTGAACCTGGATTCCAACCCTAGAAGGTAAACCTCTATATTTCTTATTCCCTCCTCTTTCTAGAGGGCTTGTTTAGGGTTTTTAGAAATTTATAAGTGTTACCAGATGTAGGGGTAAAGCTGATTTCATGGATTTTAAGGGCTGAATAAGGTGACATCATGCATGGAATATGAGTTTAGTCAAGATCAGAAAATAGACCAGCATAAGATACAACTTTAAAGAATAAACTGGGTTTATATACTAGTCTAAAAATCATAAAAAAAAATTCAAATATGTATTTTAACTTGTATGTGTTTCCATGAATTTTGAATCACAAAGTTTTGGTTTAAAGCTACTTAGGAAAAAAATTTCCCCCAAGATTGCACAATTTTGACCTAAAACTGGCTATGTAGGATGATGTGAGTTTTAAGGCCATTTTTATAATTGTTCATAAAATAAAAGTTGCAATAGACAAAAATAAATTTCTAGATTGTGCCTATACACCTTAATATGATATTTCTAGGCGATGTTATGACTCTGTAATTAGGTCAAAAAAATGACTTGAAACTGCTGCTAAACCATTATGGGTTTCAATTTCAATAATTGCTTTATTTGAGTAGATAAGATTTCAAAAGTTGCGTGAGTTCTTTCAAATCAGTATCTACGGTATTATTTATCTTCATGGAACCTTAATCGCTTGCTTGACTTTTGGATTGAAAAAGATTGTTTTTGGGCGTAAGGACTCCCTTAAGTTAGTCCATGTTGTGACTTCTTATTTTGTTGTTTAGGCCTAATACCTTATATCCGAGGTCATGCTAGGTCACTTACAGTTCTTGAGGTAATGGTTATGCCCTAACTTCCCTAGATTGCTCTTATAAATTGTCCTTGGGATGGTTTATGAATTGTTATGCAACCTTTTGCATCAAGAAGACCCTATGCATAAAAACTTAACCGTAATTCGTGCTTTTATGAAGTTCTAAACATATACCATGGGTTCTGATTGAATAATTATACTTAAGTAATTTACGTTTTAAAAGTGGTTTGTAAAGTTGATTAAAGTGTTGACTAGGTGGTTTGGGGTTATTAAGAGACAAATGAACCTATTTATAAAATAATAAATCTTAAAGTGAAAATATTAAGGCGAGTTGGTGGGAAGGTGACTCCCAAGATCAAGGTAGGTTTACCTTGACGTAGAGACAAGTGGTCTCCTTGAGTTATAGCATGCTTTTGTTTGTGTAACACCCCTACCCTTAGGACAAGAAGTGTTAGCGATTTCTTAAATTTTGAAAAGAAACAGATAGAGTTTCACTTAAAAACTAAATAAACATAGGCTTCAAGCCTTACATTAGATACCTGTAACAATTAAAATATAAAAGACATATCTAAACAAGCTACACGGCTACATGCAGGAGACCGCAACTCTACAGGCAGCACGCCCGGATAACACAAACTATAAAGCTAATTAAAAGAAAGAAACAAAAGAGATAATTCAATGAATCACACATCCAAAGTACTGGGGTTTAATCCCGAAAATAACTAAGTCTAACCAATCAAAAACGACTGACTATTCAAATGCTTGGCCTGCACGACCATTTAGTGTGACTGCTATACAATGTTTAATACATGAACCAATGTATGCAGCTTACATATGATCAAGAACTCATGAATCAATGACAAAATTGACTCATGAACTAACATATTTGTCCGTGTGACTTCTTTTTCAAAGCAAATGGAAGGTCCTGACTCAATTTACATGAACCAAGGATATCTATCTGTCTTTTAAGAGTAGTTAGACTTGGGAAAGGGAAAATGAGTGGGGCAGAGTTACCACATGCTCAGTGAATGATTCTCAATCGCATGAAAACAAAAAAGCTGCATACAACACTTCTAACTAGCATTCACATACAGATTGATATTTAATATCACATATTAAACATATAAAGTCATCTGTATCTAGTAATACCTCAATAACACCTAGAATTCAATTAGCATCCCTTCCCCTCCTTAGATCAACGCACAAATGCCTTTACCTTATCTAACTTACAACCCTTGTATACTAGCAGTGACAGCTACAGCTACACATTGTACTCACTTGATATCAACATATGAAGCACACATGACCCCAGAAGCAAGTTAACCCTTGCTAAGACCTAGGCATTGAGGATAATAGGGCATTTGGTTCACAAATAAACACTTAACATCAAAGAGTTAGCACTACCAACTAGAGTTCTTTTAGTGAGAAGCTGGGATTAAACATAAAAAGTTAAGACCCTTCACTTTAACTAAATCAAGCACTTATAAAAGCAACTACTTCGCAGAAAAGTCATGTGGACTCAATAAAAGCCTTTTGGAAGAATATATGGACTTTTCCAAACATTTGCACCAGCATAATCCTCAAATGAGGAGTTTTTAACCCTTAATATGCAAGAAATCACTTTCTAGGCATCAGATTCACATGTTCCTGCCCTCCTTAAGTGAGTCTCATAACTCACGACTGATGGCATCCCCGGCGCCTCTCATAGTTAGTGGACATTTACCTTCATCAGGGTCTTGTAGGGCCCCAACTTCTAGGTCTACTCCCTAGGAATTTGGGTTTCAGTATGTTGGGTCTGCTACCAAATCTGGGTCCAAGCATTTAGTACTATCCTCCTAGCCCAAAACATTTCAGAAGTACCTCCCTTTTAACACGTTTAGGATTAAAATCCCCATTGTATCATAATAACGGCATTTCCATACTTAAGAAGGCTAAAATGACTTAATAACATCAAGTCGACTTTTGAGAAGCATGTAACCACTCATTTTGGCAAAGCAAGCTTGTAAACGAATTATCGACTAAGTAAACTTCTAGTTTCACATAAAAAGCTTATCAAAACTCATTTCAGGAGCCACCAATTTACAGCATACTCATATGCAGTTTCACTTAAAGAACTCTAGTAGTTTGGTTCTGCAAATGCACTACATGTTTTGAGTTTGCAAAACGCATTTAAAGTTTACATGAATGAGGCATTTAAAACAAGATCGCAAACTTCACATAGTACTTTTCTAGTTCAAACAGATATGTTTCAATGTTTTGGTAGATGGTTCAGCCAATTGACAATTCAGCCAAATGCTCAGCCGAACCGTTTAGTGAACCCAATTATCATTCCTGCTTTAGATGTAACTATAAATTAAGTGTTTAAGATGCGACCAAACCAACAATCATAGTTTAGCTAGAGGAAGACAGGGTAGAAGTAAGCCACTGCTCGGTTCACGAACCCAGTTCACCACTGAACCCATTCGTTGAACCGTTCGACTGACTTCTTGTGTCCCTACTCCACTCTAACGCAAAACATGGGAATCATGAACCACGGTTAATAGGGTCAATAACTTAAATGGGTAGCATGTTATCATAGATTCAGGTAACTAACAAAGAACAACATAGAATCACAATAAATCAACACACTTCACAATTTCATCACTTTTTTACACAGCTTGAACTCCCTTCTCATAGCACCGCCCACCAAGTACACCCTAAAATCATATCACTATCGACCCAAATAGCTCAATCAAGACCCTTCTACTATACTCCACAATCACTTATAATTCATCGAGCAATTCATAGTTTCATCTGGCAATATCTCAATTTCTTTCATAGCATAAACCAAACTAATCAAAAAGCTTTAAAATTACTTATAATTTGAAGGGATTAAAAACCACCCACCATGAACTCAAGCTAAAGGACCTGACTCCTGGATTAATTAGGTGGCTTAGGCCTGGGTTCGAGTCTGTCAATTTGTCCTCTTATCGCCTTTGCCTCAGCTACTGCTCGACCCTTAGTAGTCGCTGGACTTGAGCCCAGCCACCATCAACGGTTCTGTTTGGTTGTGGTGGTGGTGGTGTTGGATTTTGGCAGCCCCGATGCTGCCCTTCACCGTTTTAGCCACATAGTTCCTAAATAAATACCCTCTGTTTGCCCCCCAAGAGAGACATCTAGCACCATATTAATCTCATTCTAGGTTCTGTCCTTCCTAACAAGCCTGTGTATAGGATGAATCCCAAAGAAACCATGAAGATTCAAAGGTAAGTTGAGGAACTAATGCCCAAAGGGCTAGTTTGTGTCTTTAAGCCCTTTTGTTGTACCCACCTCATTAGTTCCACCTCATTAGTTCCAAAGAAGGATGGCAGCATGCGTATGTGTGTGGATGGTCGAGCCATTAAGAAGATCACCATCAAGTATAAGTGTCCCATACCTAGGCTTAAGGATATGCTAGATGAATTGCATAGCTCTCAATTGTTTTCAAAGATTGATCTACGAAGTGGTTACTACCAAATCACAATTAGAGAAGGTGATGAATGGAAGATCGTGTTCAAGACTAAAGGAGGGTTGTTTGCGTGGCTTATCATACCATTTGGTCTTTCCAATGCCCCAAGTACCTTTATGAGGTTAATGAATCAAGGACTCAGACCTTACGTTGGTAAATTTCTTATTGTGTACTTTGATGATATTTTGATTTATAGTAAAAATAAGTGAAAGCATAAGATCATCTAACTCAAATTATGCTAGAGATTGAACGTTGAGAAGTTGTTTAGAAACCTTAAGAAATGCACCATTTTCGCTCATAAGGTGTCTTTCTTAGGTTACATTGTTACTGGTCACATAATTAAGGCATATGAGAGCAAGATAGGGGTCATTCGGACATGGCCTAATTCCCAAAGCATTCATGATGTACATGGTTTCCATAGACTTGCATCCTTTTACAAAAGGTTCATAAGGAGCTTTAATATAATTGTGGCTCTCATGACAAAGGTTATTAATGGTAGATCATTCAAATGGACCCTAAAGCCCAATCTACCTTCGAAGAAGTCAAGAAGAGGGTAACTCATGCACCTATGTTAGCCTTCTTTTGCTTTGAAAAGGCTTTTGAAGTTGAATGTGATGTATCTGGAGTTAGAATAGGTGGTGTTCTTACTCAGGAAGGTAAACCATTAGCCTTCTTTAGTGAGAAACTATGTGATTTAAGACAAAAGTATTCCACTTATGATAAAGAGTTTTATGCAATTGTGCGATGCTTAGAACACTGGAGTCATTATCTAGTGGTAAGTGAGTTTATTTTGCATTTTGATCATGAGGCTTTGAAGTATATTCAAGGGCAACATAAGTTAAACTCACGTCATGCAAAATGGATTCAGTATCTCCAGTCCTTCCACTTTACAATCAAGCACCAGTTGGGAAAACTCAATCAAGGAGCCGACGCATTATCAAGGAGGTATTCGCTCCTGTTTCAGTTAGATGTTAGTGTTCTTGGTTTTGAGCATCTAAAGTGTTTGTATTCTGATGATGAAGACTTTAGGGAGTTGTATTTTGCTTATCAAAAACACCCCAAAGGTGATTTCTTATTACAAGAAGGATTCTTGTTCAAGGGTACGCATTGTGTATTCTTACGTGCAGTATTCTTGAACTTCTAATTAGAGAAGCACATGGAGGTTCATTAGCTGACCATTATGGAGAGAACAAGACTATTACCATGCTAAGGGAGCATTATTGTTGCTAGGAATAGATAAGGACATTCGTGACATTTGAGGAGGTGTAGCACTTGTCAAATGGCTAAGAGCCACTTGTTACCTCACGGCTTATACACACCTCTTCCAGTCCCCACACTCCTATAGGTTGATGTAAGCATGGATTTCATCCTAGACTTACCTAAAACCCAAAGAAACAAAGATTCAACCTTGTTATGGTGGATAGGTTTTCCAAGATGGCATATTTCATTCCCTACAATAACACTAATGATGCCACACATATTGCAAAGTTGTACTTCAAGGAGGTGACAAGGTTACATGGGTTACCTAGATCTATTGTTTCTGATTAGGATACCAAGTTTCTTAGTCACTTTTTGATCATATTGTGAAAGAAATTGGATATTAAACTAAAGTATAGTACCACATGCCATCCACAAACTGATGGACAAATCAAGGTTACACATTAGACCCTAGGAACACTCCTAAGGCATTTAAATAAACCTCATGCTAAAGCTTGGGATTTACTACTACCACATGCTGAGTTTGTATATAACAACGCTCTAAGTAAGGCCACTGGTTTTTCCCTATTCAAAGTGGTCTACGGAATTGATCCCTTTAGCCCACTTGATCTTACTCTATGGCCATTAGACCAAAAGGCAAGTGTGGATATTGCCAAAAGGATTAGAAGAAATCCAAGAGTTCCATGAGTTAGTTAAGGCTAGAATTGAGTAGAGTAATACATCATATCAAGGCTAAGCCAACAAGCATAGGAAGAGGAAGGTATTTCAGCCAGGAGACCTCGTCTGGATTCACCTAAGGAAGGATTCCTTCAAAACACAAGAACACGTTGATGTCAAGAGATGAAAGTCCATTTGCGGTATTAGAAAAGGTAAATGGCAGTGCTCATAAGGTTGATTTACTAGGGGACAATGGCGTATCAGCCACATTCAATGTGGCAGATTTAAGTCGTATCTGTAAGATGACTGCTTAGCAGATTTGATCTCAAAATCTTCTCAACAAGGGGGGGATGATGGAGGTCCATCTAGCCAGCCGAATGTGCATACCCAAATCAGTCAAGGAAGTCTATATTCATTAACTAAGGTCCAAAGAATGTCTTACATTTTGCTAGGGAGACGAATAGAAGCACCCAGGTTTAAAACAATGAGCAAGCCCAGTTTTGTGTTTAAGATTACTTAATCCTCTTTGAGGTCTCAGTCCAATATTTTTACATATTCTAGTTCCCAAAGATGTTAGCTACCAAGTCCAGCCTATAAATTCAAGTTAAACTAGGTGCAAAGTGAAGAGCCAAGGCCATTGAGCAAACCATGCTGAATTGGACCCAATTTTGCCCTACTCTATTTGCTTGATGTTTTAGGCCACTAAAAGTTTATCTAACCCTGATTTATTAATACGGGGTTTGTACACATTCTAAGGTATCCCCCCAAGGAAGGAAATCAAGCGTAAATCAATTCCAAGCTTGAGAAACCGGCTTAAAAGAAAAAAACTGGGCAGAATCGGCTTCCTGCACCCGATTGGCTACTACATTGGTCACTCCTTCTTTTTGCCTTGCAATCAAAACTTAGCAACATCATTGGTAATTAAAAGCACTTGGAAACATAATCATAATCAATTTTGGCCTAGTAAGGTTCCCTACCAATAGGAATCAAGGGGAGAAAGGCAAGTAAGCTCGGATTGGCTTACCATAAAGTGCTTGTCCCAACAGTCTTTTTCTCTCTCCTCCATGTGAAAGCAGCCTTCTTAAGGCTAATTGAGGAGCTTAGGGATGATTTTAAACTTTAAACTTTTACTTAGCTAGACCATTGCTTGTGATTAGCTTAGTCAAACATGCTTTGTATTTAAACTGAATGTAAGCTAGTTTTAAGCATAGTTAGAGGTTTCCTAAGCATGAGAGAACCTCTAATCTTTTCCTAGCTAGCAAAGAGGATGTGTATAAGGTAAGGAAAAGGGCTTGTTTATAATCAGAATGTTTAGCATTGAATGAGAAGTTGAGCTTTGCTCCTTAAACTAAAATCGAATACTTAATTTGCTTATCCTAGCTTAGGCAGAGTTAGGTGGTGTTCAAGTGAGTCTTAACTCTTAATTAGGTGGTGTTTCTGCATCCTAATTGACATTAAGGGCCCTAATCATGTTCTTGGTGGTGTTTCTATATCTAAGAAACAAGCTTACAATCTATCTTTTCTCCCATATTGCATTCAGATTCACTTAAACTCAAGCTAGGAATTCAGTTTGTTCTAGCTAGTTTGAATTCCCTTTTGAGTATGAGTTGAGTTTGTTCATGCATCCATCACCTAGGCATTGGGGATAGTAGGTCGTTCAGTTCACACATAAACACTTAACATCAAAGAGGTTATTTAGAGTCAGCAACTAGAGTTCATTTAGTAAGAAGATGTGATTAACACATAAAAAGGCAAGACCCTTGACTTAAACCAAATTGAGCACTTAAAAAAACAATTGCTTCGCAGGAAAGTCATTTGGACTAAACAAAAACCTTTTTGAAGAATACATGCATTTTTCTAAACAGTTGCACTAGCATAGTCCTCAAACTCGTAATCTGTAAGAAATCATTTTCTGGGTATCGAATTCACGTGTTTATGATCACTTCAAATGAGTCTCATAACCCACGACTCATAGTATCCCCACGCCTCTCATAGTCAGTGGATATTTATCTTCATCAGGGTCTTCTAGGGCTCTCACTTCTGGGTCCACTCCCTGGGAATTAGGGTTGTCGTATACCAGGTCACCTCCCTATCTATGTCCAAGTAATTAGCACTATCCTCTTAGCACAAAACATTTCAGGTGCATTCTCACTTTTAACATGTATGGCATCAAAACCCCATTGTATGACAACAATGATATTTCCATTCTTAAGAAGACTAAAATGTCTTAGTAACATCCAGTCGACTTTTAAAAAGCATATAACCACTCATTTTGGCAAAGCATGCTTATAAACGAAGCAATGGTGAAGTAAACTTCCGGTTTCACATAAAAGGGTTATTAAAACTCATTTTAGGAGCCACTAGTTTATAACATGCTCATATGTAGTTTCACTTAAAGAACTATAGGGGTTTGGTTTTACAATCAACCACACACTTTGGGTTTGCTAAACTCATTTCAAGTTTACATGAATGAAGCATTTAAAACAAGTCGCGAACATTACATCGCACTTTACTAATGCAAAGCGAGACATTTCAAAATTTTGGTCGATGGTTCAACCAATTGACAGCTCAGCTAAACAGTTCGACTGAATCGTTTAGCAGACCTGATTATCATTCCTGATTCAAGTGCAATAATAAATCAAGTGTTTGGGATGTGGCCAAATAGGCAAACATGGTTTAGCTAGAAGAAGGTGGGTTAGTAGCAAGCCACTGCTCGGTTCACCACCCAAGTTCACCACCAAGCCTATTCGTTGAACCATTCAGCTGGCTTTTTGTGCCCCCACTCCACTTTAACGTAAAACAAGGCAATCATCAACCACAGTTAACAAAGACAATAATTTACATGAGCAGTGTGTTATCACAAATTCAAGCAGTTAACACGAAACAACACAGTATCATAACAAGTCAACACAATTCACAATTTTATCACTTTTTCACACATCTTGAGCACCCTCCTCACAGTGTCGTCCACCAAATACACCTCAAAATCACATCACTACTGACCCAAATAGCTCAATCAGGCCTCTTTCTTCTACCGTACTTCGTAATCACTTATAATTCATGAAATAATTCACGGTTTCGTCTAGCGGTATCTCAATCTCTTTCACAACATAAACCATAGTAATCGAAAAGCTTTAAAATTACTTATAATTTTATGGGATTGAAAATCACCTAGCTCGAACTAAAGCTAAAGGACCTGACTCCTAGTTAATTAGATGACTTAGGGCTGGGTTTGAGGCTTTTGTTTGTCCTGCTCTCGCCTTTGCCTCAGCTACTACTCGATCCTTAGTGGTTGCTAGACTCTAGCCTAGTCACTATTGACAGTGCTAACGGGTTATGGTCCCGATGTTGGATTGTGACAACTCCAACGCTACCCCCTCACCTCCCATGTTACTTCGCCAACCCCGACCTCCTTACCGCTATGACCCTCGCCGACCGTCTCCCTTACACCAGTGCCTACTACCTACCGCAAGTCTCTCTCTCTCTCTCTCTCTCTCTCTCTCTCTCTCTCTCTCTTTCTTGCTTCTGCCTTTCATGAAGAACAAGTGCCTCCAGCCCCTTTTTCCCCTCCTTTTCTTTTGTGTGTGTGTATTTGGCTCAATTCACTAAATCCATAGATAAGCTTGGCCCAAATGTGCTAGCCCAATAGATTTTGAATTAAAATAGCCCAATTCAACTTGGTAACTTCGTGTAATATCGATACAGCCTAATTTTGAACTAAACCCACTAATTATAGGAAATCCACAATAAATTGCGAAAATTTATAAAATTACTACAAATAAATTATTAATTGAAATAGGTAACTCAGAATTAAAAGCCTCTACCATTACAGTTCGGCTTCTAATAACCCATAAGGTTGTTTCAGTTCTTGTAACCAATAAGGTTGTTCGGGTTGTGGTAAGCCATAAGACCCTCTAGCCAGGTCATTTGCTATTGACTAAAATTTGTTTCTGGTTTTGAATATTTGCTAAAATTTAAAGTTTGAAGATCTTGAAATAGCTAGGAATCAATCTTTTTTGTACTATTTTAATATTTCTCTCTCACTTCTAAATGTTTGAAATGAATTTCAGTGCTTTACAATTACTGGTAGGCATTATTGAGCTCCATCTCACAACTCAAAATGTTTTGTTTTCAATTGCCAATGTGCCACATGGGGATGGGATGTGACTGATCAACTAACACTGCAATCGCACGAATTGTCATAGTATAGATAAAAGATATCGTTCCTTAGGGACTAATTGTAACTTACTGAGTCTTAGCTATCAGAATATGCTAAGTAAAATTTTGGTTCAAGTGGATTCGATTTAATAATAGCAAATAAACTTTTCTAAATCAATAATGGAAAAATGTGTAGGAGTTCTTGTAGTTGTGAAAGGAAATTAGATCAAAACTAATGAATATGTGCTTTCTTCTTAATTGATTAAATTTGAGGAATTGTAATCTTTTTAGAAACTCAGTCTATTCTTTCGAAATCAACTACATTTGCCTAAACTAAGCAAAAGTCGTTCTTTCAAACTCGTTTGTCTTAATTCAAGTTAAATATCTTCAATTACTTACTAGCCATTTTAACATGCAAATCTCTCTTTCGAGACGAAGTTTTGTTAAGTCTAATCAAGCAGTCTACAACCAAATGTCACCTTTCAGTTTTTCACTCGATTGATTCAAGAGTGTAAGCAAATTTTAGCCAAAAATCAACTCACAACAATCCAAACACTTGACATAATAAAATCAAACCAATTATGAAAATAAGCACAATTGTATAGATTAAAACATGATCCAACAACACTTTCATAAACTACTAAATCCATTAACTAAAGAAAACTACTCAGACATGATAAAAGATTAACAAACTAACCAATAATTTTCGAAATCTGAGCGAAAAGGGGATTGATTGAGATGACCTTCAACCAAGGGCTTCAAAACTACCTCAAGAACAAACTCTCACACTCAATACTCACACCAATACAATAACCAAACTAAAAAGTACAAAATTTAAGAAAGAAACTCAAGCACTAATCTATGTTATTCTACGCTTTTGCTTGGCTTAGGAATCCTCAAGGGATGTTCTCTACTACTGCAGAATGAGGCTATTTATAGGAGAGCTCGCTTGATCTCAACCACACAGCCGAACGAAGGCGAAAAGGCAACAGTTATAGGCTCACCACAGACTGTGGTAGACGCTACGGGCCGATAGTGGCCTGTGCTGGAACCGAGTTTTTGCTCATTCTTTGCTCTACGATCATGTCATAACATGGATGACTGCGGGGGAGTCAAAATATAGCCATTGAAGGGCAAATGCTACGTAAAAAGGCTAAAAATCCTGTGAAACACATCAAACAACTATACCCAAGCATAAATCGAGAATATGAGAGTAAATAATAACAATAAGCAAATAATTCTCCAAAAAACGACACAAAAGAGCCCTAAAATGATGTATGTATTAAGCACATATCAGTGACCGAAGCTAAAAAAGTTATAGATAAACTTTTCTTAGCATAAATAATTGTTACACTTATCGTTAATTGACTTTTGATGATTGTCGTTGACTGCTGACCTTGGATTATATTTTTAGCTTGTTTTAATGAATTCTCTCTTTTCCTTGCATTTCATAGTGAAATACGATAGCGATGCACTTTTGGTAATTATTCGCAGCATTTAATAGGCTAAAGATTACTATAAAAATGAATTAGAATTTTCCGGGAACTATTGACTTTTACGTACCTCGTGATTTGATGCATTAATTTTTATGACCCTGACGTTTTTGAGTTTATTTTAAAGTACCCTTACTAATGAATTTCTTCCAATTAAGTCATAAAATTACAAAAATACCCTTACCATTGTCCTTTTTTAAAAAAAACTGAAGCGCCAAAAAACTATCTTTCCACTATTGGATAGTCTATCGGTGGTATTGTGAGCACTTAACCGAGAGGGATTTGGGTTATTTTTTTGGGGAAAAAACACCCAAAAGCACAATAGTAAGGGTATTTTGTAATTTCAGGACTTAATTTTAAGGAATTCATAAGTGACGGTACTTTAGAAAAAACTTAAATATGACAGGGTCATAAAAATTAATGCATCAAATCTCAAGGCACCTTAAAGTCAACAATTCAAAACGGCATCACAAGTAAAGGTCCCACCCTCGATTTCTACCAATGTTCTTGATATGCCTCATGAATCATTTCAGGAAGGTCGCAAGGAATATTTTTCGAAATCAATGGATAGAATGATGGTTTCTTGTGTTCGTTTAGATTGGGATTTCTTCAAGAAAGCTAAATTTAGGTTTTTATGTGTCTTGCAATATATGAGCTATGGAGAACTCTTTGGTGTTGAATAAAAAGTCTACCATGCCTTTGTCAAGCTCTTTTGCATGAATATGAGGAAATAAGAAGCTGACGATATGATTTATTACACTACTTTCATTAAGCGCAGATTTTGGTCTACCTGATGGAACCTTGGATCAAATCTTCAACCTCAAGGTAGACTCTACCAATGTCTATTATGAACCTTGAATGGTTGTGCCAATGCCTATTTGGATAACTTCTTATAGTTTGAGGTCCCATATGACTCAAAAAAGCAGGCTTCCTATATAAGGCTACTGTCCAAAGCCAGACTCCCTCATGAGATTGTGCATCCAAGGTGGTAGATAAAAGAGTTGTCCATCAGGGCCCTAGGAAATGGCCTAGCACATTGTAACAAATAATGATTTGACCTTTTCAAAGATAATGCTGGAGTGCATAGAAAAATCAATGGGTCACCTTACAAAGCCCTTCTTCCTTAAGTGAATATGCTTCTAAAGGTGTTTGAGTACTTCAATGTTCCTCTTCAGAATCAAGAATGCATTAAGGTAGTTGACTTTGTGATTGACAAGGGGAAATTAGAAGCCTTCAAATACAAGTTTCATTTCCTTCGAGTAACGGTTGCATAAAGATGATTACACTAAGAAGAGCACTTCCTCCCAAACCTATCAAACCTACATCTGACCGCACTCCCTACTTGGCACCGTGAGCCTTAAAATCTCCAAGCCGGCCTCTATTAGCCACAAATTAAAGAATGACTAATTGAATAAAATGAATTTGTAAGGTTGATGCCTTAAAATTCCAAAATAAGGACTTTAGGTTGTGGGTTGTGAAGTGATTAAGGATGCAGTTGAGGCAACTCCTGAGAAGGACCCTAAAGTATTCCTTGGGTACATTCATAGGCAGATAGAGTTATTGGGTATGGAACGCAATCTCAAGGTAGTTAGTGAGGCCCTCGATCTTCTCAAAAAACCCTTTGTGCCAGCCTTTCTTAAGAAGGCAAATGAGATTGAAGTAGTAGCAGCAAGGATAGTGGAAATGTGGAAGAAAGGCTGTCAAAGAGAAGAAGGGAGAACACAGGGATAGGGTATCCAAGGATAAGGACAAAGAGACAATTATAGCAGCTGAAAGCTTGAAGGAACATGAAATAGCATCATTCTCCTAGTCTCTACTAGCTAAAAAGCCTATTTCAACCGTACCTCTTTATTCGGACCCTCTTGATGATTTATGAATTCCCACTCCTTTTAAACAATCTCTTCAAATTTTTTACAACAATTTCTATGATTTGTGTTTTAAACAATACAATTTTATGCTTTGTAAGGTTAAACAATGTCCTATATTTTTATCAGTTTGATCCCACTTTTTGATGAAAGTCTAAAAGGGAGAAAAATTAAGAATTACTTAAACATGTGCAATTGGGCTAAGTGCTACCCTTGAAAAGCAGTTAGTTTGACATCGTCTATAACAAAGACCTTGAGAAGTACTCATTTCGGGATTTTAATACTTATGTCACTGAAGGCTTTCTGATTTTAACATATATTGCCTTGTTATTCTAACTGATGTTCATGTGATATTTATTTGCCATGCATTTCATTATGATTGGTTTTCTTCTTCTTACATTGTTTGTACTATGTTGTATTATTAGTTCACTATGCTCACACATTGCTCTATTTAGGAAACTAAGGGGAAGCTTGTTATGTAAACTATCATTGGTTTATCTCATACTTTAATATCTGTAGATATGGGGAGCATGATTTCTTGAACTTTGTCTTCTATCCCTTGCAATATCTATTAGATAGATGCTTTCATTTAAAAGGGGAAGATTAAAAAATCATGTTAATATGATGTGATGTTTGACATAGGTTTTGATTTCAGGTTATACTTGACATACAGATTAACGATCATTAGATCATGTTTGCACACATATCTAATGTAACATCCCATCTCCTAACCCCATGACTAAATTAAATAAAATCTTATGGGATGAGACTATTTGAGTAACATCCACAACATTGAATATTGAATTGAGTAAATTACAGTGAAAAACGATATTTGATCTTTATAGATACCTATTTTGTTTCGATACTCTTGTCAATCTCATACAATAAGATATTATATAAAAATTATTCAATAAGACACATGTAAGTTATAAGCCTTAAAGGTTGTGTAAGAAGTTATACAAAAATACATTTGTTTATGGATTTATACGTACAATTTTTGGGATTTTGATTAGAACAAACTATAGGAATACCTATGATATTTATGGCTCAAATACTCAATCACTCAAAAATTTTACTAAGCATAGAGGTTATATGGTGGGTCAAGTTTAGATAATTAACTTTCCCAATGGATGTTTTATCACTTCAAATTAAAATTGACATGAAAGGATTATCATCAAGGATAATATAAGGAATCAAGTATGAGACATTTATTTAAAAGTAGTAATTTAAAAGTAGTAAGACACTTAGCTTCACTACTGTACTCCACTACCCTATAGTTTGACCTTAGACAGCAGCAAAGGAAGGTCATAAACCTATGTCATAAGATTATTTGCGAAATTATAGTTTAAACCAAGACACTTTGACTTAGCTACCTAGATATTTCATTTCATTGAAGATCAAAAATATTATCATCCAAGAGAATTGGCATTCTCAAATGAGGTGTAAGATGATCCCATCTTAATAAGATTGGGTTGACAAGTCATCTAGCTGCCTAAGCATAAGCCACCTAGTTGGGTTGCCTAGCTAACTAATTACTAAATTGACTTTTTGAGGCTTATTTTCCTATAAAGTTGAAAATTTCTAATTAAAGTGTTCATAATTCAGCTTGTAGATAAGGTTTGATAATTTGCAAGGTCAAGCACCATTAGGAGATTTGTGAAGACTAAAACCCAGCTACCAATGGCTAATCCATATGAAGGTAAAAATGAGTTGTTTGACAAGCTAAAGAAAAGTGAAGTTGAAGACACCTCATACAAACAAAATATAAAGGGTGGCACCTCCTATAGGCATAAGGATTTCATTGGCTAAGAACGAGGCTTTGCACCTAGCTTCACCCTATGGCTAAACCAAGAGCAAAAGCATGCACGAAATGCATCAAGCAAATGAAATGTCTATAAAAGGAGAATTTTTTTTCCTTGCCTTCCACACACCCTCCACATATAACCTTCTCAATACCTCTTCATAACTTTCATCTTCAATGAGTAAAGCAAAGCAAAGAGTAAGTGAGGGGAACCAAGGTATATTTCAATTGGGAATAGCAAGATAAGACAAACAAAGAGAAAAAGACATGACGGGGCATTATTAGGGTTGGTAGCTAAGAAACCAAACCAAGCATAAACCCAAAGCGAAAAGTACATGCATAAGTGGCCCATTCAAAACCCTTCTCCTCCCCTTGTCCGTTAAACATTGAGAAGGTGTGGGTTAGCTCTCTCTTCTCTCTTAACAATTTAAGTTAGTGTAATCTATGAGTTTAAAGGACAAGGATAGAAGGATTAAGGCCAAGTCATAGGAAATTCCAAGTATACATAAGCCATGGGAACCATTCTTATGCTTGAAGTAGGACCTTCTATGATATACACTAAATCAAAATTTTTCACTTGATTCATTTCGTTGTTAATGGGGTATGGGTTCATTAGCAAAACCCAAGAAACAAAAGCTAGGAGGTTCAAAAGATGAGCACGTAAGATTAAGATTCCTAAATATGTGTTAAGGTGCACAGATCTAGCACCCATTTCAAAGAAGACTAATCAATGTACGTTATTGCTAGTATCCTTCGCATGCAAAAGAAGCTAAGCATTTTGGTATGCTTTGCTAAGGTCTTTATGGCCAAAGACCTATAACTCCATGGATTATAAGTACAAATACACAAACCGAAAAGTAATTAATTTCGTAATTTATTAACTCACTATGATTTCCCATTATTATGTTCAAATGGTGCACGTCAATGGGCATTATATATGCTACGTGTTTGAGCTCAATTACATTTATATGAGCATGATAGTGTTTGGGTCAAACTTGCTAATCAAAATTGATAACTTTGATCTACAACATGAAAATCCAATTGGTTAAATGTGTTTGTTGTCTGGCTCAAAATAAAGTCACTTAATGTATAAGCTCATGCTAATTTTATTGTGGTTTCCTCGATGTTTTCCTTATGATTTATAGGAATCACAAACAAGGGAAAGTGAAGGAAGGTCAATAACGCATCTCCCATGCGATTACTTTGCATGCAAGATGCTAGTGATAAGGCTTAAGTTGGCTCTCAAACAGAAGTGGGCTATCCATAGAGATACAACTACAGTTTTTCCATTTGCAATTTATGAGCATAATATACATATTGATGATTGCAACCAAACTATGCGTTACTTAAATTTAGTGAATAAAGCACTTGTAGGCTATGTGTCTTGCCATGGTTTTATATAAATTTTAAAAAAAGAAAAATTCAAGCCTTACTTGTTTGCTTGAAAAAGTGTTGGCAACACCCCTTCATGTCATTAAGTCCTTTGTTGCTAAACTCTGCTTAATTCCATAACCAGTGTAGATTAGTAAGGATATTAATCAGGGGTGTTGCAGTTAAATCCTATCTATGTGCAAGATCACTTGTAAGTAACATGCTCAAGAAAATCATTTGGTATCTCACTACCTAGAGCTGCAAAGATAGAGTTCAACTACCTTGAACTTTTGTCATCAAGGACCTTGACTAAATTGTTAGAAATAGACCCTTGTTAAAATCATAAAATTTGTATAATTTAAATTGAGTTTAAAATGAATTTTGCAATGATCTAATCAATTTCAAATCTAAAACATGCATATTAGTCCTATGAAATTTAAATTATTCGTAAATATACAATAACAAGAGATAGAGACATGACATAAATTTTGGTTTAGGATTTGTTCATTATATGATTTAAATTTCACTATGTACTTTGTAATTTAATATGCTATAAATTATCACATTTATGTTAATCTGGATTGATTAAATTATCCTTGATTTAATTAATTAGGTTATCTTGCTAATTACTCAATTGTGTAGCCTTTGAGGAGCTGGATTAACTTTGTGGTTTTTTATGATATAATAGGATTAACATTTGCGATGCTAGCAAAGCAAATTCAAATATATCCCAAATCAGGCAAGACCAAAAGCACTTTTCTTGAAAGCGATAGTTGTAGGCAACCATACTAGAATCAGAGAATATCATCATTAAAACTTTAAAGAGTGGTTTCTCCCTTAGCAAAAGAGGAATAAACAATTAGGACAGGAAATGAAGGCTAAAGAGCTATCGCTCTAGACATACGATGTTAAGAATTGACTAAGCAGATGTGAGAAAAGTAAACAAATGTAAAGGCCCTTCAACCACCTAGTAGTCGTCATCCAGCGGAATATTCTGAAGCATCCAATGGCTACATCTTTTGCATCCTTCAACAGCCTAATTCTCATAGCCTATTAATAGAGACCTTCGCCGAAAATAGAGAGTGCACAACACATAAGAACAAAGAGTGTAACTCCCATTCTAAGAGTTTGTTGTAGTCTTGGGTGATCAACTTCAAATCTTTGTAATCTTTACATAGCTTTGAGATTCTTCGTGAGGCAAGAGGGTTGCGAGAATCTGACTTGTAAAGAAGAAGATTGATCAGGAGTGTTGCAAAACTTGTAGTAAGCTACAAATTAAACCATGACTTAGACTTATAAACAAAATTTATAGGATACATAAGTAGGCATTGACCCCACAAAGAAAGATTATAATAATATATAAGTTGAATTCTAATTAAATTTACTACTCCAATGTTCTTCACTTTTTCTTTCAATTACCAAACATACCAAAATCGAGTTGGAAGAAATATGAAAACTTATTCACTAATATTTCAAAGTAATCTACACCAAATTCTAGAAATAAAAACTATAAATATCTACCCTAAATATTCAGCAAAATTAAAACAAAAAATAACAAAGAAATTAAAACATAAATAAAAATAAAAATAATAAACCAAAAAAATAATATTAAAAATTGTAAAATATTAACCAAACTAAAAATTTTGACCTATTTAAATTAGTTCAAGTAGAAATATATTTAATTGTTTAAAGCAAAAATAAGATAGAAAACATTGTAGAAAATAGCAACAGCAAATGACATATGAAATCAAGTAAATAATAAGCTAGGTTAAAATAATTAAAAATTAACCACAAAATAAACCTAATTTTATGAATCCCATCTGGAATAGCTCGAGTCTAATTTTTGTTAATTACTTTCACTAAATCAAGTTCCGTAAAAATTGAACTCATGCACTTTAATTGAATATTTAAAACTCATATGTTTCATAGGGTTCGAGCGGCATCAATGGTCTCATGTTTAAGCTTTATAATGTGTTGAGTTTGTTACTTATTATTAAAGCAAATAATAATGTAACAGTAAAAACTTAATGGAAAATATACACATAAATCACTAGGATGAGTTTATAAAATGCATGATTAAGCATTATTATTTAGGTTAGAGTGACATAAAATAATTAAGCGAATAAGTAGGCAAATAAACTATTATATCACTCAACTAACCAGATAATTGGCTAATTAAAAGGAGAGGGTTTAATTCCCCCAAAAAAAAAAAAGAAACTAAGTAAATAAAAATTGAAAAGAGTATACAACAATGAGCAGAAAAAATTTATGGGCCAAACAAAAAAGAACAATAATCAAAATCAATTTCATGTAAAACTAGTCAAAACCCCAAAACATGATTTTCACTCTCCTCCTCCACTCCCTCCCCTGCTAGCTGCTACGCCGTATATTGCTGGCTAACCAGCCATTATTGTGCTGTAAGCCCATTGGTTGCGACCACTGGAGCTCACCAGCAACTAGAGCTGAACAAATTGAGGGCTAAGACAAGTTAAGCAGTGGGTCATAAGGGTTAGTAGGTAGGGTTTTCTTGACCCTAACCTTACCCAACCCTCATGCGGGTCAGCATACGCTTTACCTTACCCTGACTCCAACCTTGCAAGTACGCTCAGGTCATTAGGTCAGACTTGACCCTCAAAGCTTCCTCATATAGAAAATGAGAAGTTTTCACTGATTTTATTTTTTTATTATGAAGTTCAACACTAAGCATCCTACTAAATAAAAATCCAAGCAATAGTATAATGTTCCAATGAAATGTATTGTAATTTTAATCATTCTAATGTGTACTTTAGCAATTAAAATGATTATTTACTGAAATGACTACTCTAAACATGAGAGAAACAGAGCATTAGAGGGTTAAGAGCCTGTGAGATTTGGAGAGGTGAATGGAGGGGCAAGGCCAAGAAGAGAGGAGAACGTAGAAAGCAAAAACGTTTTGACCAAATGAAACATTAAATATTTTGTTTTGGTTTTAAATTTTAATTTTTCAAAAAAAGTCAGGGTCACAAGTTGGGTTAGAGGGTTAAAACCTCTACCTGAGCCCAACCCTCATCATAATTAGGTACCCTCAATTTCAGGTCAGGGTGATTCAAAGATTACAAAACTCGACGTGATCCTCATTTTCTAGGGTCTGGTTCCTTGCCCATTGATTAGGTTCACCGGCAACCCAATTGGCCACTACCATCTACCACATTCTTTTTCATTCTCCCGACCCATTGATCAGGTGTACCGGTAGCACGATCGGCCGCCACCATCACCCACTTTCTTTTTCTTCTTTCCTATTCCACCAAGTTTCTCAAGGCAAAAAGCAAACCTCTTTCACCCTCTTTCACATGTGTTTGGATTATTTTCTCAATTTGGTGAAATTAATGAATTTATTTAGGCATAGATGGATGTTTGAAGATGATTGGAGCATTGATTTGGTTTCAAATTGAGGTTATGTTGTGGGTGATATGAAGTTGAGGTTGTATTGTGAATTAAATCTTATACACAGTAGATTATGGTATCTCTGCTTGAATATTTGGGTTAGAAGACTGAAAATGTGGAAGAATTATGGATGTGTATTTTATGAGTTATGAATTTATGATTGAAACTATCTATTTTAATGTGTAATTTTAGCCACTATTTTAATTTTTGTGAAAGATGGGCTTGGAGGAAAATTCTGAAACTTTTGCTGTAGGTTACGCATATTATTTGACAATTTCTTGCAAAAGTTCATGAATTTTGGATGTGCATTTTATAAATTGAGAATTTTTGAATGAAATAGGTTTTCTTAAGAAAGGTTGGAGTTGATAGGTCGGTTTTCGTACTAGAGGCAGACGAGTGATGGGAGTGAATACTTACAGATATGTTTTCTTTAGTTTGCCTTTAATGGAGCAATATTTGAGGTCTTTTGCCATTCTTGTAAGAAAATTTAGTGGTTTACATTGTATTTTGGAATTGGTCATAGATAAGCATGGAAAAATTAGAATATGAATATTAGCTTGGTGGCGATAAAGGAGGAAATTGGAAAAGTTCTGAATTTTGATTTAAATGGATATATTTAGGAAATTATAATCAAGCGAAAAATTGGGTTGGATTTTCTTTTCTAATAAATATATTGTGTATTGGTGACGATTAAGATGGGGTTTGTTGCTTGCTTTAATGCTCAATTGGAGGAAATAAAATAAGATGTTCGGATTACTGCCAATAACAAGTTAAGTCATGACTATAGCTATTCAAAACAATAACTATGGGTTCGATTAAAAATTTTAGCATGCCAAAAGTGATACGCTGATTATGGTGTAAAAGCAAGTAAATGAAAATCGATGTTATACTTGACTTATATAGTGAATATCTTGCCATTCTAAATTTGGGTAATGAAAGAGTAATACTGAAATAAGACAAAGCCATAAATGGTACCATCGGGTAATGAGAGTCATACTGAAATAAGACAAACGTATAAATTATACCATTTAACATTACTCCTTTTTAGCAACAAACTACTAATCTTTAAACAATAGGGATTGAAATATTTATAATGAGATTGGTTAAATAATTAATTAAATAATTATTGAATTAGAAATAGCTAAGAAAAATGTCAAGTGTATAGTGCTTAATTACTAAGATCACGCTAATGAAAATTAAATAACACTACTAATAATAAAATATCCATTTGACATAGAAGGGAGGCCACTTTTGCTATTTATTGAGCTGATAATCAACATCCCATAGGGGCGAAAAAGGCTTTAAAACTAGGCATGATTACTTCTTCTACCTTTAAAAATTCACAAAATTTTTTTATTAACATCAAAATCCCCATAATGTACAATCATTTAATGAATCATTTTCAACCATTGTTTTGCCGCATAATCAAGTGGATCCACCAGTTGTCTATTATGAGGACTTAGGCCCATGAATTCTCCCTTTTTCAGTTCTTTTCTATTATCGACTTGTTTTGAGTTCTAGACGATCTTAAACACAGTTAACTCTCCCTACACAGAACTCATCCATTTATAAGCCTCATATTCAAAGACCTTTCTCGAAGGGAATAAGTGCCTCATGGCTTGAACTGATTGTGTCAGCAAACCAACATAGTTTTTATTCTTTTTTACTCTTAAGGCAAGACAAGAAAAGTTACAATGCTAATAAATTGTTTTGTTATCCAATTAGCATAAGGAAATAGCTTAGATCCTTTCATTGCCTCTAATCATGGCCATATGACATGATGTAGTAAGATGAATAACCATGAGTATCACTTATTAAAGAAACATATGAAGAGAACTCAAATCTCGTATGCTCAAAAATTTTCTCTCACAAAGAAAAGGACTAAAAAAGTAGAAAAAAACAATTTAAGCAAGTATGGCCCCACATAGACTCATATTTATAAGAAATAGACAAAAAGAACTCTAAAATTTTAGTTGTTTAACTTTGTTTTTCAAAATGATAATGCTAGAAACTAGAACTAAATATGATGCACCCCTAGTTAATTTATGCATTGTCCCTACTCTGTGCACAATAATGAAAATGGTGTAAAATTAAATGTAAACTTGCCTTAAAATGTTAGGTTGCCTCCCAACTAGCGTTTTCGTTTATTATCGTTGGCTTGATGCAAATGAAGCTGATGTATCCTCTAATTGGTCCACGACTAAGTAGATTTGGTCTCCTTCATAAAAATGCTTTAGCCTGTGGCCATTCATCTTAAAATTTTTGTTAAGAAAAAAAATTTCTAATCTCAACAACACCATCTGGATAGGTCTTTATTACCTCCAAAGGTCTAACCCACCCTGAATTTAGCTTAGCATCATGAAAAGCTTTGTCGTTGCCTTTGTAGATCACTGAATTGTCATAGGCTTCTACACGAATCTCTTCCAATTCCTAAAATTGTAATTTACACTACTTCCTTGCTAAGTCGTAATCTAAATTTCACTGCTCAATAGTCTAGTATGATTTATGTTATAACTCTATGAGGAGATCACATGGTTTACCGAGGACTAGCCTATATGGTGAAATACCTATAGGGGTCTTTTATGCAGTCTTATAAGCCTAGAGAGCATCATTTAACCAAAGAGTCCAATGTTTCCTATCACTAATGATTGTTGTAAGTACCACATATCTATGCAGAATGTGAGACTTAATATACTTTGCCACAAGTTTAGTGTCATCAGCTATAGTAGTCATGACTTCAACCCATTTAGATACATAATACCCAAGCATAAAAATGTAAGTATATTGAAAAGAAGGCGAAAAAGATCCCACGAAATCAACATACCCAAACAACAAAAATATCACTAACATACACAATATGCAAAGGCATTTGATTCTTTCTAGACAAATTATCAGTCTTTTAGCATGCTTCACATCTTCCCCAAAATTCATAAGCATGTCAAAAAAGCAGTACGCCATTAGAATCCATATTCTAGTACTTTATGTGCTCCTCTTTTTACTTCAAAATGTCGCCCACTTCTTAACGACGAGAGAAAGTCAAATTAGAATTAAAGTTACTAGCATTTACGCAATGCCTTATGATCTGATCTCCATAAAATTTCATTAAGTGCAACTCATCCCAAACAAAATGCTTACATTGAGATCTTATATCCTCTTTTTAGGCTCTAGACAAGTCCCTAGGAAACATTTTAGTAACAAAGTAGTTTGCTACATCAACATGCCAAGGTAACCCATCACTGATAGCATATAAGATCTTATAAGGAAAACATTCGCTAAATAGATTACTGCTTTTCCCATGTTCTAGCCTACTTGGATGGTCACCCACTAAATGTTCAACTCCTAGCCTAACTTTAATTGTAATTAGAACACTTGAAATAACAAGATCGATCTAATCAACCTACTTTTCAAGTCTCTCTTACTCGATAAATATTTGATAGTAGAATGATTAGTATAAACAATAACTTTAACACCTACTTAATAAGGATGAAAACTTTTTAAGAACAAAACCAACAACATACATTTCCTTTTCAATAGTGTATTTACACTATAGTGGGTTTAGAGTTCTTAAAACATAATAAATCACATGAGGTCCACTCCCTATTATTTGACCTAAGATTGGCCCTGCTATCTTATCACTAATATCGCATATCAGTTCAAAAGTTAAGGCCTAGTTAAGGGGTATACTATAGGAGTGGTGGTCAATTTTAATTTGAATTGGCCAAAAGCTCTCCTACAGTCCTCATTAAAATCAAATGGAGTATCTTTTACTCAAAGAACATAAAGGGGAGAAAATCTTTGAAAGATCCTTGATAAATATTCTAGAGAATCCAACACAACGTAAAAGTGACACCTCCTTAACATGCTGAGAATAGCGAAAGATTGTATGACATCTACTTTGGCCTTATTGACCTCTAATCCCTTAGATGTACTACATGAACTAATAGTGCCCTGTTCTGTAATAGAACATAACTTATTTAAAAATTAAGCACCAAAGTATGCAATGGTTAAGCACTAAAGAAAGATGATGCAAACACTCATCAAATAAATCACCATGTATAGTAAAACCACCTATGAAAACATCCATAATTTTAGGGATAAGATTAGACAAAATGCTCATCATGTATCTTTTAAATGAAGCAAAAGCATTACATAGATAAAAAGACATTCTCATAAAAGCATAGGTGCGAAAAGGATAGGTAAAGGTGGTCTTGTCCAGATCCTCAGGAGCTATTAAGATCTAAATGTATCCTAAATGTCCATCTAGCAAGTAGGAATGTGATCCCCCAGCTAGTCTTGCTAACATTTAGTCCATGAAGGGCAATGGGAAATTGACTTACTTTGTGGCTTTGTTTAGTTTTACGTGGTTAATGCACACTCTCTGGCCACTTTGAACTCCGATAGATACTAACTCACCTTCTTCGTTCTGAGCAATTGTGGTCCTTCCCTTTTTAGGAACCACATAGACGGGACTAACCTAGTTAGACTCAGCTCTAGGGTATATCAGTCTAGCATTTAACCACTTCAGGATTGTTTTCAAACTACCTTCATCATTGATGGGTTCAGTCTCTTTTAAGGATTTCTCCGAGGCTTAACATCTGACTCTAGTATGATTTAATGTGAACATATTGGTGCTAATTTGCTTGAGGTCTATTAAAGTTCATCTTAAGTCTTGGATATGTTCTTTGAACACCCTAACAAATGTACCTTCCTATTCAAGTATAAGTGCGTAGAGATTACAATAGGCAAAATCTCATTGTCCCCTAAATAAGCATGCTTGAGATTTTAGGAAATGGTTTCAGTCCCAATTTAGGGGATGAACTTTTGGAGTGTAGCAAGTTTACATGATTTAAAGGTAACTTAAATTTGCTTAGTCTGTCGATTACTGGCAACTGCAAGAAAGACCCTATGAAATCCACTACATCATTACTAACATGTAAGGAACACTATTGAACACAAAATGATGAAAACTTTAAGTAAGCACAATTAGCAATTCATTATCATGAAATAACTCAGAACATCTTGAAACAATTTATCAATTACATCAAGTGCACAAACATAATTAGCATTTGTAGGAAATCTCATGGCATTAAAAATATTGAATTTAATAATCACCATCAAATTCCATGGTACACATCTATTTTAATATAAATGTTTTGAGAAATGGTGCACTAACAAATTTAGAAATGTAATGGTATGGATGAACCATGTCTAATACACAAAAAAAAAGTAGGAAAAACAAGCTTATTTACTTGGGCTAACACATCCTTTAAGACTCCATCTGGATGTATTACTCCTAGAAGCCGCTAAATGACTAGGCCAGTCTTCTTTAACTCTCCTAAGTTTAATCTATCATAAATAGACCAAGGCATAACATTAATGGAAGCACCTAAGTCAGGCATGGCTCTATCAAAGCAAAGCTTTCGAAATTTAGAAGGTATAGAGAAAACACCTAGGTCCCTACACTTAAAAGGAAGCTTCTTTTAGAAAATAATAGACAAATTTTCCCCAAACTTAGTTTTTCATTCCCCTTCAACTTTTGTTTGGCAGTGCATAGCTCTTTAAGGAACTTAGCATAATGAGGTACTCGCTTAATGACATCTAGAAGAGGAATATTGATCTCTAGTTTCCTAAATGTTTCCAATATTTCTTAATTTTCCTTATCTAACTTAGGAGCTGTGGCTCACATTTAGTAGGATAAGGTGGCATTGGCTTGTAAAGTTCTTTCTTATTTTCATGTATTTCCTAGGTGATATCTTTGTTTTGGTCATGTTTAGACTCCTTAACCTTAATTTTTGGGTCTACCTCTCAGCTCTTCTTAGGTTTCTTTAATTCTTTCCTACTTTTGAACGTCAGGGCATTTACATTTTTCATAGGATTTTGGTATGGTTAAGATGCGGTTTGATGTTGCATTCAATCTTACATGTTGTTGAGGTATCAATTTCAGTATATCTCTATTGAACCTACTTAAGGTCATCACTACGTCCTGGAACCTAGCATCAGTTCCTTTCTCTGGTCATCTATTTTCTTAATGACTTACTCGAAAAGAAAACTCACCTTTCCTGAGTAGAGTCAAATCCTTTAGGATTATTTCTAGGCCCATACCTAAGGTTCGGGTGGTCTTTCCATCCTTCACTATAAGTTCTTGAGAATTGATCATACTGCCTTTGACCTTGGTTGGAAAAAACAACATTGACATCCCTCCCTTGTAGTGTAGGTCATGCATCAGTATGATGTCCCTCTAAATAGCAAATACCACAAACTACTACTTTTTGAACTCCTCCATTGATATGTTTGTTCAACATAGCAGTGATCTAGGAAAGTTAGGCCTCAATAGATGGGCCTAAACTAATCACATTGACCTTCCTAAACGAAGGATTCTCCCTATTTCCAAATTGTTGGGGATTTTTGGGCATATTATTGAACAATTTTTTGGCTTGAGCTAGAATCTTATTCACCAAATCCCTCTCACTAGCAGCATCTATCATATATCTATCTGTAGGCAATAAACCTTCATATAAATATTGAATCAACAATTATTTAGAGATTTTATGTTGGGACAACTAGCTCTTAATTTATTAAAATGTTCCCAATACTAATGAAAAAAACCCCAAGTCATTTGTTTAACGCCACGGATTTCTAATGGACACAGTCCTAATGTAAGAAAAAAAATATTTCTAAAAATACCTTATGAGCTTTGGCCCATGTAGTGAATGTTGTAGTGGTAGATAACATAATCAATTTGTAGCCTATCTTGAAGCGAAAAGGGAAAGACGCTTATCCTAATTTGGTCCTAGATAATTCCCCCAGGTTGCATGGTCGAACATGTATTAATGAACTCATTAATATAACGATGTAGGTCCTCACTAGGTAGACCATGAAAATTAGGTAGCCAAGTTTAAAAATCCAGAGGTCCAGTTTAAGTGGTCAGTGTAATGAAGGATAAGTAATAGACAAAGTTATGTTTCCAAGTTAGGTGCAACAAATTCATGTAAACTACCCATTTCAACTTTAATGTTTTCAGACCTTACTAATTCAGAGCTTATAGATTTAGAATAACTTACTTTATCTCCACACTCCTAAGACGTATGCTCCTTTTTTTCTTTGATCATACAACCACTCATTAATTGCATAAACTAAGTAGTTCTACCCAAAAAAAAAAATGTAACACTAATAAAAAAAATAAACATTGTAGTAAAATTAAATAAAAACTATTAACTTCTTTGCCCCACAATGGCACCAAAATTTGTGAAGATTGCTATAGAGTTATAAATTAAACATCTACTTCAATTTATAAATAAAATCTATAGTATAGATAAGTAGGAGTTGATCCCCGGAGCGAAGATTATGATAATAAGAAAGTTTAAATCTAATTATAATTTACTACGCTAATATTTTTTTACTTTTTCTTTTTAATTTCTAAAGCAAACTAAAATTAAGCCAGAAAAAATATAAAAATTGAATACTACTTTAAATTATATTGGACCAAAATCTAGAAATAAAATAGTAAATATCTAACTTAAATATTCTAGAAAATAAAAAAACAAAAAGTAACAAAGAAATTAAAGCAGAAATAAAACTACAAAATAACAAACCAGAGAATTAATATGTAAGATTGCAGAAAATCACCCAAACTAAAAATCTAGAGAGATTTGAAATTAATTCACAAGAAATATATTTAATTATTTCTAGAAAAAATAAAACAGAAAAATGTTCTAGAAATTACTAATAGAAAATGGAATAGGAAATTAGATGAATAATAAAATGCGTTCAAAACATTGATAATAAATCACCACAATATAAAATCTAATTTTATAGACTCGATCCAACCCTAAAACAAAAAAAGGAAGACTAAAGAATGCAATTTTTGAATTTAACAAATTAAAAAACTGCAGAAATGAACTAGAACAAGTTCCAGAGGTAATTCCTTAAAAAATATCAAGTAAATTCTGAACATTTTGAAATTAATGATTACAAATTAAGACTCTAACTAAACCCTAAAGTGACTTAAGACTCAAAACTACTCAAGAGAAACAAATTTTAATATTAATTCTATGAAAGCAGTTAAAATTAACCACATTAGAACTCAAAATCTAAATAATTTAAAATTACATTGACACACCGAAAAGATTACTCCTTAGCGGGCAAAACATTTAATAATAAAGATTATAACTTTATAAATGAATTTGACATACTAATGAAATAAACTAAAAATCAAACAAATAATTATCAAATTTATTAATATAATGGAAAGCACATAGCACAATCTATGTCCACTATGCAAATTACTATTTGTCATTAGCATGCAAATTGATTTGGTCATGAGCTACACTGCAGAAGACAACCTCAAGTGGATCTTCACTATTTTGGCTTACTTTTTAGGGTTCTTTTCGTTGGTAAATATAGGCTAGTAAATGGGTGAAGTTGATAGAAGTTAGTAAAAGTTAGTAGGAATTAGAGAGAATTGGTATGTTTTAAAATGATTGACAGAGTTGGTTAAGGCTTAGAAAAGATTAGAAAAAGTTGGTAAAAATTAGTAGAAATTGGTAAGACTCGGAAGATATTGGTGAAAAAAATGCAAAGGAGTGGGGATATTATTTGTGAGGAATTAGTAAGAGTTGAAGAAGTTGGTTAGACTTGAAAAAGATTGGTTAGAGTTGGAAAGAGGTGGTATTTTTTTTATAAGAATTAAGAGGAGTTGGCTGAAGTTAGTAAGAGTTGGTAAAAGTGGATTTACCAACAAATAGAACAAGCCTCTATTTTAATCGTAATATAAACCCTCCTAGTTTGGATAACCCTAGCATTAGCATAAGAATTTAATCAAATCAGAGCATTAAGCATTAATAAACCTCATCCAACATCTTGTAGCCACTTTACTAGCAAGAGATTTAACAAAGATCTAAAAAAGTTTCTTAATTAAAAGAGATAGGTATGAGACCTCGCTAGTCAATCAGGTTGATAATTGTGCCTAAAAGACTGTAGCCTTTACATACTTAAGTCATTTAAACTATCACATGAATTTATATTTAACTAATTAGCATAAATTGTAATTAATCCAGCAAAAATATCATGAATAATAAGCATAAATTATTATAGACTCATGAATCAACCAATAAGGTAATAAAGTACAAATCTTGTTTCAAAATAATTAATATTGCATGGTTTCAAATAGGCTGTGCTAAGTAAATAAACTACTTGCTCATATTGAAAATTAAAATGCATGATCTACTTAAAATCTCATTAATAACATTAAACTAAACTAATACAACTAAAACTATTGTACTCTTGGGGTAGTGTGGAACAGGCGACAATGATGATATTGGCGAATGGTGAGGTGAAAAGGTGTGATGATGCTGCTAGAAATAAGGGTGATAATGTTATCTTTGAGGATGGTGTGATGACGAGATGATCATGGTGTATGGTAACGGGATGAGGGCAAGATGATGATGAAAATTGTTGTAGGTGGCTGATGATAAAAGGAAGGAGATGGCGAGGTGATTGTGTTGATCATGAAGAAGATGAGGAACTAATATTGTGGTACGATTTTTTAAGGCCAAAAACCCCTTCTTATTGTAATAAAATCAGCGTTAGTCAAGTTTCTTCTCCTCCATGGCTTCTCAATGCCTCTTCCAAGTAGGATTCGTAGTTTTCTATTCTTTTTTTCCTCGTCCATTTCAATAAAATAAATCATCATGAAAATAAATCTGTCATAAGTCATTATTTTTAAGACATAGTTGATAAATAGACTTTAATCCTTCAATATATAAAGCCCACTTTCTAACTTCTTTTCTTCTCCTTTTCACTTTATTAATTATTAACCTAAACATAAATAAAGTAAAGTAAATTAGCTAAAATAATCTATATAATATGAGCTAAATAAATATTAAAAATATGCATAATTATAACTTCAGAAGTGTCATCCTTCTTAATTGGGAACTTAGGAATAGCTTATGTTAAAAATGTGCATAATTATAACTTAAGAAGTGTCATCCTTCCTAATTGGGAACTTAGGAGAAATCACCTCAAGAGGTATTTAAGTGTGTGTTATAGTCAAGGTCTTTGGGAAGATGCTTGCAAATTGTGTAAATCTCAGAGCAGATTAGTACAAGTGAACCTAACAAAAGGTCCTTATGCGGGGATGTAGCCTAATTGGAGAGGTGAACCATGTGCACAAACTCAAGGGGCTTCACTTTTGACATTACTTTCTTAACGCTCAACTTCCTGGGTCAATTTGCTCAATGTCCTCAACTTTATTGTTTAACGTCATTTAGCTTGCTGTTATTTGTTATATTATCTTATTCGGCTCATATTTGTGAATGTTTGTGATCAGTCGGTTCAACCCCCACTCTAGCTAGGGCGACCAAGCCCACTTAGGACCAATGATCTCATACTCACCTTGATTGCTAGAGATTGAATCTACGAAGGAGTATCTATTGTTTTGTGTTTTTCTTGAGTATTTTATGATCTTAGGAGTTTAGGAATTATCCTCATAACATGTCTGTCACTAGTTGATTTTTTGTTCCCTTTTAAAAAAATATTAAAAAGAAGGGCAAAAAAAAAAAAGTGTGACTAAGTGATTGGCGTTGGAACATTGGACACTGTTTATATTGAGTTATTTTTCCTTCTTGATCCATGTTATGAATTTTTATTGACTAAATGGGTTGTTGGTGTGCTTCATGGATGTCTAGTCGATTGTTGGCTTCTCCAAGTCTACTTGGATACTAGCTCTATATGTCCGAAGCACTTGTGACCTCCTTTCCTTAACCTTTTAACCACACTACAAACCATGTAAAGCCTTATCAATCATTATATGCACATCGCATTCTTATTGGTGGAGAATTTGAGTGTCTATGTAAGCATATGATAGATAGCATCTTCAGAATGAGCCTTGAGTGAACCGATGCTATATTTGGAACACATGAGCGAGAGTCATCCACGCCTCGAAGGAAGGTTATACTGATTCATTTAGTTCCATTCTTTTCTTATGCTTTGGCGTGACCGTGCTTGATGTCAGCCTAATGGTCTCATAATTGATTGAAAACATTCACTTCCTCCTATTTTGAAATGAGATACTTGGGTGGCCATTGACTATTACCCTTGCTTGTGATGTGCTGCTCATTACCTAGACTGAGGAGGTCTACCTCATATCCTCTATGAATATTCCCGTCTTGGCTTTTCTTGAGATTATGATGTGTAACATCAAGGCTTCATCCCTCTCATGCTAAGAGAAATCAACTTCTAATACCACTCAGTACTAGCTAATTTCTAATTGAATCTTGAGTAAAAACTCAGAAACCAAATAGAGTCAAATTTAGGTGCGATGGTGGTTTGCATCTAAGTTCAAGAAGCAGTCTTTCGAACGAGCCAAGTTGCAACAAGTTTGGAGATCTTTAGTTAGGGAAATTTACCCTAGAAAATAAGTGTGTGGAACTGCCAATTTGCGTCTAAAGTTATCTAGGGGTTTGAGCTTAATCACACAAGCTTAACCATCATTTACAAAGCTATAATTTAACTTTTCGGGAATATTTTTGTGTTAAATTTAATTACATGAAGAGTTATAGATTAAATCAAGAGGAAAGAAATCAAAGGGGTGCAAAAACAAAAAAAATTTGCCCAAAACTAATCCAGTTTGGACTACCTATAATTTTCAGCTTGTATCTCTAAGTTGGGTTTAGTAATATGAGTCCAAGACCAACCATATGAAACAAGAGACTTTGATATTTCCATTAGCTTTTTCTACATTCAATTTAGACAAAAGAACAGCAGATATGGCCTTTTGAAAATTAAGTCATGTGAACTACAAGCAATAAGTTATACCATTCCACATTTTGTTGTCCTTTCACTTTATTATCTTTAGGATGCTATTGCCTATAATTTTCTTGCTTTTTGTTAAGAGTAATAATTATTTTTGGGATTCCTTTATAATAAGAGGTCTCAAGGTGATGTATCTTGGAAGGGGAAACACAAACACTCAAACCTGAATTCAAAGCTAAGAGAAAACAAACTAAATTCAAGCTAAAGTCTAGGTGATTTCAGGAATGAATGCTACAATGAATGATAATCTAAACTCTTACTTAGATACAGAAACACCACTAAGCTTGAGTTTAGGATCCTTAACCTTAATTAGGATATAAAAACACTACCCAATTAAGAGTTAAGACTTACTTGATCACCACTTTAATCGACCAAATTAAGGATAACCAAGTGAAGTATTTGGGGGAATGAAAGCAAGTTGCTCTCGATTCTGGTTTTGTATTGAATATTCAAGTTGTGAATTACAAGATGAAACACTAAAGGCCTTATACACACGGCCTTGGCAACGAAAATCAGCTAAGGGGTGGTTTCCTCCCTAGGAAGAAACATTAATTACACTTAGCTATGCGCTTAGGACTAACCTAGTTTACAAGCTTGATTAAATCTAAGCTAATTACAACCAGAATGTGAAGGAAATCAAGAAAAATGATAATACTTAACCTTAATGCACTTAAATTAAGCTAATACATCAGTTTATTAGTGAAGAAGTAGAAAAAAGAAGCCGTAAAGTATGTTCCCTTTTCAGTTGGCCAATCAGAATGCTTGGTGGGATTTCTTCCTTTTTGCTCTCATTGATTAAGCTCTTCCCAAGGCTTCAAAGCAACAAATGATGATGTTTCTAGCTGCTTAGACTCGTGATTGAAGCAAGCAAGCAAAGAAGGAACTGAGCAAACCCTTAGGAAGAGGAAAACACACGCAGTTGCTTACCGGGTTCTAGAAACAGATTTTAGCCCGGTTTTCTACCCTTCTTTCCACCAATCAAAAGTGACCATGATTTTAATTTCAGGCAATGGGGGGAAACCTTAGGGTGTGTACAAATGCCCCCTATAAAGAAATCAAGGTTAGATGATGTTTAAGTAAGAGATTTCCACTAAAACATTTTACCATGTAGTTTTGGACCAAAACTGACAGGCTGAACAAAATGGCTTGATCCCCTCACCTCGATTGAGCATGATTGCATTTTAATGTTTGGACCTGAAAGCTAAAGGATCCCAAAAATGCACAAATATCAAACTTAAGCCACAATGTAGCTTAAGAAATAAGGTGAACAAAACTGGGTATATTCTGGCCGTTTAACCCGGTTGCTTCAGTGTGGCTCTTTTCCAGAATTTGAGCCATAGCTTGGACTTTGGAACTTGCATTGGACCTTGCTAGACTCCTATGACCTTCTTCCATGTCTTGGCTTGAGGGGACTCCATCATAAGGTGAATTCTTGGAAACCCTCTCAAAATCCCTCTAAACTTTATCCTTCATTGGTGGGGTTCTGGAGTGAATTCTATATCTAAGTTTCTAGTCCTTTAGTTTTAGTTTTAGGAGTGAATTTTGGACTCTGGGTGGTGGAGTTCATCCTTTATCCAAGTTACATCTCTTTGTCTCTTTATAAACCTCAAATAAAAATCTGCAAGCTGACTAGTTTTGGTTCATTTTAATCTTGTCAAGCTCATTTGGGGGGGTTATCCAAGATTACTTCTTGACTTGGATCTAGACCAATATTTGATCAAAAATTGTAACGACCCGAAATTTTTAATTCCTTTTTATTTACTAATATTAACCTATGTGGCAGTGGAAAAACCTAAAGTGTGTTACCGCCATATTCCTTATTAAGGAATACAAGGCTAAGTATAGCATAAAACCTCTAATGAGTAACTTAATACCAAATTCAAAGCACAACCTCAAATCTTGTTTATGAAACATCAAATTGTCCATGTTTAAACAACATTTATCTTAAAACACAACCTATCTAAGCCTTATTTATTGTGACTAGGATTCTTAGGTGTCGCATCCTTGCTCTAAATCAAAGCCCCTTCCCTATGCTCATAAACTTCACGTGAAACCAAAACATTTTAAAAGAATGAGATAAACTCAATAACAACCACCCCTAACTATCAAAGCATGCACGCAAATTCATTTCAAACCATTTAGGGGTTGGGAAAGACACAGGCAGTTCCATTATATCATGACAGACACCATACTAGTCTCATTACCAGTCATACACCCATCTCAGTCACACTCATTTAGTTTTAAAGATAAAAGAGCAAGCGACCTGTTGAGACCTGCATTTGGTTTTAATGCAGCTGCTTAGCCATATCATAGCCTACCGTCAATTTGAACGGTTACTGCTAACCTGGCCCATGTCCACCCACAAGGTGACATGTGGCCACTAACCATGCATGCACTTTACCCGGGGAAGGCTAATGGCCTTCAGATAAGCACGAGTAAAACTCCCGAGTCTTGCCTAATCATTTCCTTAGTTCTTACCCTTACAAATAGGGTCGGTATTTAATTAGGACATAGCCCATCCTAACCCATGATGGTCCAAAAGCATGTCACTAGTACTTTCACAATAAAACATCAAAGATAACACATGCAAATTACTAATCTTCATAACAACATCAATAAAACTCAGGAGCCCTATCACCCATTTATCCAGGGAAATCCCCCAAACATCAATTCAAATAAATTTTCACAGTTCACTCACAAGGCATATTTTCAAGGGATATTTGAGGGAGTTGGGGCATGATTGTTTCTTGTTAGAACACATCACCTAAGCTTGAGCTCGAAATGTTAATTCGGGTCTACACAATTTCCAAAATAGTTTTTGTTAGTATTAAATCCTTAACCCGACTTCCTGCACATCAAAATATATCCCAATAAATTCTCTAGGCCTCCTTTTATACCTAACTATTGATTTAGGCCCTCAATTATATTTTTAAGGTACTTTTAGATTATTTTTCGACACGCTTGTCTCTGTTGTGCACTTCTAGATTATAGTATATTACAAGCCAAACTTCCAGTGCCCATAACTTCCACTCCCGACGTTAGATTTTTAAGATCTAGCCCATTCTGGGAAGGCCAGTTTTCAAACTACAACTTTTCTTTGTGGCCATTAGTAGATTCTAGATCTCAACGACTCAACATTAATGAAAACCCTAAACTAACCCAGTGACTATTAGGATTGCGCAGTCAGCGCATAATGGCCATAACGCAGTGGTTTTAGCGTCTATTTACAAAATTAAAAATTTCACAATCAGAGGATATATAAATCTTCCATCGCAAATTTTTTTACAAGTTTTGGAGAGTCCAATAATTACCAGCAAGTTTGTGAAGTCATACTACATTCTGGGTGTAACGAACAGTGGTTATATTATAACCTTTAGACTTAAGTTCATCAATCCTGACTTGAACCCTTCCCCAAACATGCATACAATGTTTTCACGTATAATCCGACTACTCTTAATCATTAAAACAATCTAAGCCATAGAAAGAATGAATCTTTTACATTGAACGAATAGTAGAGAGAAAGAGGGGACTTTAGGGTGTATTAACTCCCCAACTAACTGCTCCACTCTGAGGTTTATAAAATAGCATGAAAAACAATCAGATTTAATGCCAAAATATACAAGTTTTATGAAGAAATTTCAGTACAAAGCTAGTATGCTTGGCTAGGGTTTGCATTAATCTTCATAACTTATCAACGGAGAGCGCGAGACTAGAAGGGAGGGCGGCTGGTGGCTCGAGGTGGCTGGCGGCGGGCAGGACGGCACACAACCAATGAGAGAGAGAGATAGAGATATAGAGACAGAGAGAGGGAGAGAGACAGACAGAGGGAGAGAGAGATAGATAGAGAGTCAAAGGATGCTCTGAAAGAGGAGAAAGGGGGAGGAAGAAAGAGAGTGTGGGCTAGTTTTCTTACGAGGCAAGTGAGGGGAAGAGAAAGTTTAAATACTAGGGTTTTCCCCCCTTGCTCTTCTTTTATTTTTTTGAAGAAATCTCTGAATTTTTCGAAAATAGAAAATCGAGAGAGTAATGTTCCTTGGCTTGGACCACTTGACTAACATCCAAACTATACCGCTAAATTTTCTATAAATTAAGCCCCTACGAGCTCAAACATTCTAAGTTAGTCTAATTCATAATAGTTATAAGTAAATACAATAATCCTAAATAAATAAAATAATTTTTCGGGGTTTCACATTCTACCCCCTTTAAAGGAAGTTTCGTCCTCGAAACTTCGCATACACCTGATCAATCGAACAAGTGAGGGTATTTCAATGCATTTCTTGCTCTGGTTTCCAATGTGGCTTTTAATACCTCATGATTTGCCCAGAGAACTTTCACTAGAGGCACTATCTTCCTACAGAGTTATTTTTTCCTTCGATCCAAGATGCGAATTGGTTGCTCCTCGTAACACAAATCTTCTCACAACTGTACAGGATCCGATGTAATGACATGGGATGGGTCAAGGACATACTTGTGTAGCTGGGATACATGGAAGACATTGTGCATTCTGGGTAGTCCTGGTGGTAGCTCTAGACGATAAGCTACTTCCCCGACATGTGGAGTGATGGGGCATGGCCTGACGTATCTAAGGCTGAGCTTGCCTGTAATGCTAAACCTCATGATGCCCTTGGTTGGAGATACTCAAAGGAAAACTCGGTCTCCCACCTCAACCTCTAAAAGTCTACGCCTTCAGTCTGCATAGCTCTTCTGCCAACTCTAGGCCACTTTCAGTCGTTCATGGATTACTCTGACTTTCTGGGTAGTCGCTTAGATTAGCTGAGGTCTAATGGTCAGCGTATCGTCAATCTCCTGCCAGCACAATGGGGTTCTGCACTGTCGACCATACAATGCATCATAAGGGGCCATCCTGATGCTAGAATGATAACTGTTGTTGTAAAAGAACTCGATCCGCGCCAACTACTCATCCCAAGCTTGTTTAAAATCTAAAGCGAATGCTCATATCATATCCTCCAGTGTTTAGATCGTCCGTTTAGTCTGACCATCTGTCGCTACATGGAAGGTTGTATTGAAATCTAACAGCATCCCGAACGCCTCCTATAGCTTCTACTAAAATCCATATTGGAATCTAGTGCCCTGATCTGAAACTATAGAACTCAACACCCTAGATAATCGGACTATCTCCTTTAGATAGGTATGGGCCAACTGATCTAAGATCCATGTGTTCCTCATGGCTATGAAGTGGGTTGTCTTCGTGAGTCGATCCACAATAACTCATATCACATTGTTCTACCTCTGGGTTGGCGGTGGCCCACTATAAAGTCCATGGAAACTGAGTCCCATTTCCACTATGCAATCTCTAATGGTTGTAAGAGTCCTGCGGGCCTTTGGTGTTCCGCCTTCACTTGTTGACACATTAGACATTTTGCCACATAGTCTGCCACCTCCCATTTCATGTTGCTCCACCATAAAGTTCGCTTCAAGTCCTTGTACATCCTGTTCCCAGCAGGGTGAACAAAATCTGGGGTGTTATGCCCCTCATCCAAAATTTTCTTCCTGGGTTCCTCTATGGCAGGGATGCATACCCAATTCTGGAACCTTAACGTCCCATCTTCGTGAATCACGAAGCTAGGTGCCTTTCTCTCTAACACCTCAGTTCTGATCCTATCCAGCAGTGGGTCCGTCCCCTGAGCAGCCGGAATTACCTCAATAAGGGTAGGTTGCACCTCCATTGTATAAAGCATAGGTCTGATCTCCTTTGTCACCACATCGGCCTCCAGTTTCTTAAATTCTTCGCACAACTCCCTAGGTAGTGCCAATAAGCTGTTAAGGGTTGGGTATGGTCTGCGACTTAATGCATCGGCTACCACATTTACCTTTCCTAGGTGGTATTGAAAGTTTATGTCATAATCCTTAAGGAATTCTAACCACCTCGTCTGCCTTAAGTTCAGGTCCTTTTGTGAAAACAGATATTTTAGAACTAGTGGTCAATGAAAATCTTACAATGCACCCCGTATAGGTAGTGTCCCCAAATTTTTAGTGCGAACACTATTGTCGCTAGCTCTAGGTCAAGAATTGGATAGCTTCGCTCATGAGTCTTTAGTTGCTGTGAGACATAGGCTATGACACGATCAACCTGCATCAGCACATCCCAATCCATTCCTGGATGCGTCACTGCACACCACAAAGTTCTTGTCATTTGTGGGTAAGGCTAATATAGGTGCACTAGTTAACATTTTCTTAAGTTCTTGAAAAGCTTCCTTATACCAATCAGTCCACTCGTACTTGACAATCTTCCTTGCCAAATTAATGAGGGAAGTGGCGATCTTCGCGAAATTCTGGACAAATCATACAATAGTAACTCGCCAATTCTAAGAAGCTTCTCACCTCAGTCGCATTCTTGGATCTTGGCCACTGCATTATGGATTCTATCTTTTGGGGATCTGATATTCGCTCACTAGACACCACATGTCCCAAGAATGCCACTTTCCCCAACCAAAACTCACACTTCTTTAATTTTGTACACAGTTCATTCTTCCTCAGTACCTCTAGCACTATCCTCACGTAATGGGTATGCTCCTCCGAATTCCTTGAATAGATTAGTATATCATCTATGAACACCACTACAAATCGATCCAAGTAAGATGTAAAGACCCCATTCATGAGGTCCATAAATGCAGCTAGGGCATTAGTAAGCCCAAAAGGCATCACTACAAATTCATAATGTCCATATCAAGTGTGGAAGGTCGTCTTGGGTATATCCTCCTCCTTGATCCGGAGTTAATGGTATCCAGACCGGAGATCTATTTTAGAAAAAGTTCCCACACCCTTAAGTGGGTCAAAGAGGTCATCTATCATGGATAAAGGGTCGCAGTTCTTGATTGTTATTTTGTTAAGCTCCCTATAGTCTACACATAACCTCAAGGTCATGTTCTTCTTCTTCACGAACAATACTGAAGCTCCCCATGGGGATGTACTAGGTTAGATGTAACCCTTTTCTACCAACTGATCAAGCTGGGTCTTTAATTCCTTAAGTTCTGGTGATGCCATCCAGTCGGGCGCTCTAGAGATAGGGGTTCCCCCTAGTACTAAGTCAATGCAAAATTCCACACCTCTAGGGGGTGGCATGCCAGGATCTCCTCAGAGAAGACATCCGGAAACTCTTGAACTACTGGAATATCCTAGAGGGATGACCCAGAGGTCTCGGTGTCTACATATTACACAGAATCCCTCGCAACCTCGTCCCAGCAGCTTTTGGGCTTCCATTGTAGTGATAAGTCTCCCCCTACTCGTTAGAATCTTCCCTTTATGAACGACTTTCTCCCCCTTAGGGTGACAGTTTATTTAGGCTTAGTACTTCACTAACCCGTCCATTCCCAAAATGACACCAAAATCGATCAGTTCGAATTTGTATAATTCCGCCAAGAACACATGTTCGTACATCTGGATGGGGTAGTCCTTGTATAGCTCATCACATTTCACGGGCTTCCCATTAGGGAGAGTCACAGCCAGCTAGCCCTAATGTCTCAACCAACTTGACAGAAATAAAGGAATGTGTAGTATTGGAATCAAACAAGACATCTACAGGTAGAGTTTTGATAGAAAATGTACCGGTCACCATGTTTGGAGCGTCCTCGACCTCCTCCCTGCACATAACGTACTCTTTGCCTCCCATGTGTCGTGGTGGTTGGTTAGGGGGGCTTGCCTGATTCTGTTGGGGTTCCCAGGCTTGCTAGTTCGGGTCAGCCGCCTATCTACCCTTGTTCTAGTAATACTAATGAGGCTGCTGTCCCACAGGGCCCTGATTGGCAGGAGGTGGTGGATGTGGGCAATCCCTAACTGGATGCTGAGGACTCCCACAGTGGTAGCATCTTTTGTTGGCGCAACACTCCCATGCATAGTACCTCGGCTTCCCGCAGGCATTGCACATCACTCTAGGCCGGTTCTGGTTTATTAGCCCCCATGCATGTTGTTGTTGTTGTAGTAGTTCCCGGAAGGCCTCTTGTACTGGTCCTCAGAGTGGAAATTTTCTCTCTGGTCCCCCTTCTGCTTATTCCCCTTCTGCTCACTATAGTATTCCTTTTTCTCCTTCATTACCCTTTCCACGTTCGCAGTGGTGTCATATAGGTCCTTATAGGAGACATACTAATGCACTAACATCCTCTCCCTAAGGTTTGGATTGGAGACATACTGGTGCACTAACATCCTCTCCCTAAGGTTTGGATTGAGTCCTACCTCAAAGCGATTCATCTTCAGTTTTTTATCAGCTACAAAGGAAGGGGCGAAGCGATAGAGTTTCATAAACTTGGAGGCATACTCCAATACACTCATTCTTCCTTGTTGCAATTGCGTAAACTCATTCTCCTTTGCCTTCTAGAGGGACAATGGATAGAAGCGGTTTTTGATCAGCTCCTTGAATCTCCTCCAGTCAACCCAGGCTCATGCTATCTTTCCCACACGGTAGCCCACCAAAGATCGGCCTCATCCTTAAAGTAGAATACTGCGAACCCTACCCTCCATTCCTCGGGGCATTGGAGAGCATCAAACAACTTCTTCATGCCTCAAATCCATTCTTCAAAAGCCTTGGGGTCAGGAGTGACACCGTAAACCTGTAGGTTATGGCTGATGAGCCTCTTGAACATGTAGTAATTATCCTCCTTTGTGTTCTGCTCTTTGGGTCCACCATCTCTTGTAGGTGCTCGTTCTGTTGTTGTAATTGTTCCCTTGCTTCTGCAACAGCTCCAGCAACAAGAGCTTAGTGAGATCCGTCCCAGTGGGCAGGTTAGTCTCATCCACTTGGTTGGGAGGCCCATTTTCATTCCTGGTCCAGAGGGCTTCTAGTCATTCCCACAGGCTCGCCATGGGAATGTCCAAGTTCATATAGGGCCTTGGAGCGGGATAGGGGTCACTTTGAGATTCGCCATTATTTCCTGACATCCTGATTGGGAATTAAATCGAGTTTAGTTTGTTCCCTAATAGCTCGCGATATATATTTCACCATAGTTTAGTCACGCATCTTATATCACATTATTGTCAACAAGCAGTCATACAGTGTTGTTCAGAGTTACATCACTTGCCATACTCATGTGGCCCAGTTCTAGTGTCTCATCACCATATGCCTCATACACATTCCATTAACACTAATAGTATTCATGCATAACTCAAGTATATAATTCTCAATTACTCATAATAAGCAGTTGCATCTATGTAACTCAATGAAAATCTCAATGCATAGATTGGAAATAAAAATTGTTTCTCACACACGTACTACTATTATATAAGCAACTCACTAAACTTTTTCAATTCATACTTTACTAACAAAGAAATGAGAGAATAGTACAATCTTTAAGGACTAATGACCCTATCTTTATGTAAACTTCTAACATTTACTGCCCAGAAGCATCAAATGGGCAGGTAACCCGACACATCCTTCCATACTTTTCCCGCCTCCAGCGGGCAACTTCAGGCTTGGGTTCCTCTTCAGCTGCAAGTATCCCCTCCATGTCAGGTTCTTCTGTGAGTATCTCCCCTGATTCCTGTTCTAGAGTTGTTTTCTTAAGGTCTTCATTCCCTGCCCACTGTTCTTCAAAGTCTCCCTCCTCAGCTGGCTCTTCTTCAGGGTCATCCTCCTCTACAGGCTCCTCCTTAAGTAGTTTGGGTTTTACAATGGTATTATCCTCAGTATCCTTCTCCTCCTGGGGTAGTGGGTTCTCATCATCGGTGTCAGCGGCAGGGGGTTGATCATATAGGTCTATATCTATTAGCCGATCCACTAACTCCGCTAGATTCATTCATATCGATTCCAATCACACAAGCAACTCCTATTGTAGTAATAGAACACTCTGGTCTTAGGATGGAGCTGGCTAATCCTATAATGCCATGTTGGGTCACCACGGAGGGTTCATTTGGTGGCCCCACTAAATGCCCGTGTATAACATCCTCAATCCTTTGTAGGTGGCTAACTAGGTCAACTTCAGGTCTGTTTCCCACCCTCTATGGTGGAGACAATAGTGACCCATGCAACCTCAATGACGTGTACTGTTCATGCTATATATTAACAAGTTCAAATCAGACATGTGTTCAAAGGTAACTAAGCACATGCAAACATGCCCTTGTTTCTGCCCTACACTCATGCTTCGCGCAGTCCTTAAGTCTATAGATTTATTTTCTTTTTTTCCCATGATAATAATATTTTAGGCGAGCATTCAAGTTAGTCAATGTAACCTCTGATACCACTTCGTAACACCCCAAAATTTTTAATTCTTTTTTATTTACTAATATTAACCTGCATGGCAGCGGAAAAACATAAGGGGTGTTCCCGTCGTATTCCCTATTAAGGAATAGAAGGCTAAGTATCGCATAAAACCTCTAACGAGTAACTTAATGCCAAATTCAAAACACAATCTCATTCTTGTTTATAAAACATCAATTGTCCATGTTTAAACAACATTTACCTTAAAACACAACCAATTTAAGCCTTACTCATCGTGATTAGGATTCTTAAGTATCGCATCCTTGCTCTAAAGCAAAGTCCCTTCCCCATACTCATGAACTTCACATGAAACCAAAACATTTTAAAAGAATGAGATAAACTCAGTAACAACCACCCCCAGCTATCAAAACACGCACACAAATTCATTTCAAACCATGTTAGGGGTGGGGAAGACACAGGCAGTCCCACTATATCATGAAAGACACCCTACTAGTCTCAGCACCAGTCATACACCTATCTCAGCCACACTCATTTAGTTTTAAGGATAAAAGGGCAAGCGACCTAAACAAGTCTCATGACCTACATTTGGTTTTAATGCAGCTGCTTAACCATACCATGGCCTACCGTCAATTTGGAGGTTACTGCTAACCTAGCCCACGTCCACTCACAAGGTGGCATGTGGCCGCTAACCATGCATGCACTTTACCTAGGGAAGGTTAATGGCCTTTAGATAAGCAAGAGTAAAACTCCCTAGTCTCGCCTAATCATTTCCTTTGTTCTTACCCTTATAAATAGGGTTGGTTTTTGAATAGGACATAGCCCGCCGGCCCGTCATGGTTCAAAAGCATGTCACTAGTACTTTCACAATAAAACATCAAAGATAACAAATGCAAATTTCCAATCTTCATTACAACGTCAATAAAACTTAGGAGTCCCATCACCCACTTATCCAGGAAAATCCCTCAAACATCAATCCAAATAAATTTTCACAGTTCACTCACAAGACATATTTTCAAGGGATATTTGAGGGAGTTAGGGCATGATCATTGCCTGCTAGAACACGTTACCTAAGCTTGAGCTCAGAATGCTAATTCGGCCTATACAATTTCCCAAAATAGTTTCTGTTAGTATTAAATCTTTAACTCGACTTCCCGCACATCAAAATATATCCCAAAAAATCCTCTAGGCCTCCTTTTATACCTAACTATCGATTTAGGCCCTTAATTATATTCTTAGGGTACTTTTAGATTATTTCCAATACGCTTGTCTCTGCTGTTCACTTTCATATTACAAACAGATTGCAAGCCAAACTTTCAGTGCCTATAACTTCCACTCCCGACATTAGATTTTTAAGATCTAGCCCATTCTGAAAAGGCCAGTTTTCAAATTATAACTTTTCTTTTGTGGCCATTAGCAAATTCTGGATCTCACTAACTTGAAATTAATCAAAACTCTTAACTGACCCAGTGACTGTCAAGATTGCTTAGTCACCATACAATGGCCATAATGCAGTGGTTTTCAATTATATTTACAAAATTCAAAGTTTCCCAATCAAAGGACACATAGATCTATCATCCTAAATTTTTACATAAGTTTTGGAGAGTCCAATAATTACTAGCAAGTCCGTGAAGTCATACTATGTTATAGGTGTAGCGAACAGTGGTTATATCATAACTTTTAGACCCGAGTTCATCAATCCCGACTTGAACCCTTCCCCAAACATGTATACAATATTTTCACCCATAATCCTACTATTCCCAATCGTTAAAACAATCCAAGCCATAGAAAGAATGAATCTTTTACCTTGAAACGAATACTAGAGAGAAAGAGGGGACTTCAGGGTGTATTAACTCTCCAACTAAGTGCTCCACTCTGAAGTTTATAGAATAGCATGAAAAAAAATCAGATTCAATGCTAAAATATAGAGATTTTATGATGAAATTTTAATAGAAAACTAGTATTCTTGGCTAGAGTTTGCATTAATCTTCATAATTTATCAAGGGAGAGTGAGAGAATAGGAAGGAGGACAGCCGGTGGCCTGGGGTGGCTGGCAGCGAGCAGGGCAGCGCATAACCAACGAGAGAGAGAGAGAGACAGAGACAGAGACAGAGAAAGAGATAGAGAGACAGAGAGAGATAGAGAGTAGGGGGTGCCGTAAGAGAGGAGAAGGGGAGAGGAAGAGAAAGAGGGTGGGCTAGTATTGTTGTGATTCAAGTAAGGGGAAGAGAAAGTTTAAATACTAGGGTTTTCCCCCCTTGCCCTTCTTTTATTTTTTTTTTGCAAAGAAATTTCTAAATTTTTCGGAAATGAAAAATCAAGAGAATAATTTTCCTTTAGCTTCGACCGCTTGACTAACATCCAAATTATACTGCTTAATTTTTGAGGAATTAAACCCTTACGAGCACAAGCATTCTAAGTCAGTCATATTCATAATAATTATAAATAAACAAAATAATCCTAAATAAACAAAATAATTTTTCGGGGTTTCACAAAAATAGACCCCATTTAGTGTGTAAATTTCAGCTAATAAATTCAAACATAAACTGGCTAGCAATAAGTGGAATTAGGAGTTTATTTCTCTTAGCATGGAAGGGTCTGAGCCCTAATGCAATACATCATAACCCCTCATTTCGAAAGGATTTGTTCTCAAATCTTGACGTTTCAAGATATTGCTTCTTTGCACAGGCAAGACTTCTATAACCCAAGAGCAACAAAGAATAGAGTATAGTTGTACAAGCTTCTGGTAATTACTCTAAGGAACATTAGATTTCTCCCTTCTAGAATATATAGGATTTTTTAAAACAATTACAGACTATTTTTCTTAAATGATGAAAGTCATAAGTTTTAGATCCCATGATCATGTTAAAAACTTGAATATTCATATCACATGACATTTCAAAGTGACTAGTTTTCTCTTGATGAGACTAGGAGGGAAAAGGATCACATCTTGAATGTGTTTACTTGGCTTATCACTTAGGTGATCTTCCTCGAAAGGTTCTTCTTGGGCTTAGAAATGGACCCCCTTTTCCTCCTTCATAACCAAAGTGGACTCAACATTTCTAAGAGTTTTTCTTCTTCTGATGGGCATACGATCACCACCTCTTCTTGAAGTGGGGAATTCTTTTTCTTTACGAGAAGTTTCTCTTCATAGATGTTCTATTACTTCAATGCCTTTTTTGATCCTTACATTTCAAGTGTAGGATGAGCATATCCAACTCATGGTTAGAGATCTCATTTAGCCCACGCAGAACAACTCTAGAAGCATTATTCCTTGGTTTATTTTGTGAGGGTTTCAAGTGACTTGGTTAAGTTCTTGAATGACATTTTTCATGCCTTGATGGAGCTAGAGAACAGCTCGGTCATGCTTTCTTGATGATATGTCTTAAACTAGGGGGAAAAAAGGGACTCTATTGGAGGCATTTTCTAGAGTTCAAGGGTTCTTTGTAGCTAGGAAGATGTGTTTAAGGCTATGGGTTCTTTATTGGACCACAGAGTTGAGAGTGAAGAAAAAAAGAATGATTTAAAAAACTTACCTCAGATGTTTGCTTACCCTAACTGACATGAACCTTGCTCAAATACCAGCTGATACGTTCTCAGCCAACTGTCCTTCACTTTGATATTCTCAAGCTTTTTTTTTTTTTTTTGAGGTTTTTGATGTAAACAAGCGAAGAAATATGACTTCAATAATGGATAAACTATGCCACCATGACTGAAAAAATCATCACTAAATTCCTAAAGCCAAAGTGCTAGAAAGTTAGATAAAGAATTCACTCCAAAACACTACCAGCAAAGAATAAAATTCAGAGAGATTTGGAGAGGGTTTTTAAGATATTCAGGTTGAAATTTTTTGTTCTTCATAATCGTCTAATCTAGTTCAATATAACCTAAGAGGCCTCATTATATAAGGGAGCCTCAATACAAGCTATTGCACATAGCACAAAGCAAGAAATTATAGCTAATAACGTCCTATAGACAAGAAGTAAAAGGATTACAAAAGGAGAAAGGAGTAGCTTGTTGTCGCCTTCAGTTCATATAACCTAATGTCAAACGACCATATCTGCTAACATAATTATCCAAATAGAGTGCAACATGAGCCAATAGAAAGTGTAATTTGTTTCATATGACTATTACTGGACTCATATTCGCAAACATGACTTGGAGATAGAGGCTGAAAAGTACAGGCAGTCCAAACTAGATTAGTTTTGGACACTTTTTGGTTTCGTACATCTTTTACATTGTTTCCTCTTGATTTAGCCTATAACACTTTTCATACAGTTAAAGTTAACACAAAAAGGTTCCTAAAAAGTTGAATTATTACTTTCTAAATTGTTAATAAAGCTAAAGTAATGAAGCTCACAAAACCCACATGATTTCATAGCAAAATCAGTAGTTCTAAACTCTTAATTTTCTAGGCTGAATTTCCCCAACCAAGTGGTGTCCAAACTTATTATAGCCTATCTCATTGGAAAGTTACTTGTTGAAACCAGATATATACTGCCATTTGATCCAAATTGGACCTTATTTAGTGTTAGAATTGCAGCTCAAATATTAAATTAAAAATTGATTGGTATTGAGCGAAATTAAAGGTTGATTTCTCTTGGCATAGGAGGATTAGAGCCTTGACACTACACGTCAATTTAGCTTCACTTAGGGATTAGTGAAGGATTATATATAGCGGATGATGAATGTCATGATCGCATGGATTTGAGGGTCCTAATGCTTGCGTTTTGGGGGATAATTAAGCATTTTTTGGAGATTTGGTGCCCCTTTGTTCTATTTTAGTACTCGAATAAGAGATCTTGGTCCAATTACTTAGAATTTGACAAAGAAGAGTCAAGATTGCAATCATTTGGAGCTTTATCAGAAGAAAAAAGGAGCTTATGAGGCCTAAAAATTACCCTGCACAGTCTACTCGTCATTCCTAGCACAGCCCAGGAGGTCAACATGGGTTAAAGCTAACAAAGAAAAAAAATGTTAGACCAGGTACCATAGAACATAAGCAAGCCTCGTTATGGAACACAACTTGTGTCTTAGGACATGCCAACCTGTGCTACCAAGCACAGTTCATACCATACTGGTTTTCATGCGCTTATTTATTTTTTCAACGTGCCTAATGTTTGGCTTCCTAGATTTTCATGTTATATGGCATCTTTTTAGCCTTGTCTATCCCTCCAGCACCACTACTATCTTCCTTCATTTTCTATTACAGAACTTGAAAGAAGAAGAAGCAGATATCAAACGAAGTTTAAAGGACTCTAGGTGTTGATTGGAAGATTGTTAATCGAGCTTCTAAAATAAGTAAGTCTCCTCTTCTCTTTTCTTCATTTTCTCCTTTAGATAGATATATGCTTTTGGAGATGTTTATTTTGTTGATTTCAAACATATGTTAGTAGCTTTATCAATATAGGGGTTGCTAAACCGAATCGATGTTGTAAATTTTGCAAATTTAAACTTTGCAGTGCTTGAATCTTCACTTGGTTGTTCCAATTTAATCCTATCGTTTTTGATTGATATTCTACGATTTCCGGCCAATCTCTTATATGTGTATTAGATACTTAATCAAAGTACTGAAAGGTGGAGATTGATATTTGATTGCTAGGATTAGACTTAGTTTTATAATTACTGTGAATTGGAGGTTTCGTGATACACTTAAAACTTGATTGAATTAAGATCTAACGAGAATCGATAATTAATTTATTTTGGTTAATTTAATCATTTTGAAAGAAAATGGTGAATTCTTGAGCATTATGGACCTTTGAATTAACTGGTAAAGTGACAAGTGCTTGTTTGACTTACTAGATTGGCATATCGATATGTGAGATTATCCCTAGATGCTCTTAGCTATTGAAGTTTGATTTAATTTATTTACTACTTATCTAGTGAAAATCAAGAACTAAAATTTCATTATGCGTAGCAAATTTGAAGGAGGAAACTAGATGATTCGATCTAGTCTTCATGGGAATGACATTTGATATGGTCAAACACCACGTGCGCTGTAATTAGGGACATTGGATAAAGGAAATTCAAAGTTATTATAAATGTTTCGGAATTATTAAACAACACATCAATAGCAAGAGCATGGCCTAATAGGCAAGCTGAAGCTGCCAACAAGCTGATGATTCAAAGGTTTAAGGAAGAAGATTGAGGAGGTTAAAAGATACTTTGTGGATGAACTGCTTAGGATATAGTCAAAAAGAACCAAAGTTAGGACCTCAATAAGGCTTCCCCTTGTCATGTTATACTAGGGAACTAAAGCCTCAGTTTTAGTAGAAATAAGGGCAGTGAGTCTCAAGGCTCAGGCTTACAATCTGAATCTTAAAGAGGAGAGCCAGTAGGCTTACAATCTAAATCTTAAAGAGGAGAGTCAGTAATAACCAATTGATTTGTTACTAGAAATTAGAGATCAAGCTATTGTTAGGACATAACACTATAAAGCTAGGATAACCATGACATATAACAGAAGGGTTCAGTACAGGCCACTTAAACCAAGGGACTCAGTCTGAAGAAGCACAAAAATTGTTGGCAGGTACCCAAGCAAGATGGGATTAAATTGGGAAGGTCATTACAACATCGATCAAGACCTCGGTCCAATTACTTTCAAGTTTCTCACTTTGGGGTGCAAAAGAGCTACCAAATTCCTAACATATGGAAAACATCAGACATTGTACTTGATCTATAATTTTTTCTAAGTTTCAATTTGATTTAATTATGTCCGTTTTGAGTAGAGTCTTTAGATTTTGTAGTTCAGCTGAGAGAATTTATAACACGCTAAGAGTTCAATTATTATCATTTAAAAAATAAAGCTGTGTGAGATTTTTGTTGTAATTCATTATGGTTTGACCCTTAAACGAAGTATGAATTAACTGCCAAGTCTTATCAAAGTAAAATATTGGAAATTTTGCTAATATAAAGATAACAAACACTTTATTTAAAGTAGTAATTATAATAAACTTTTAAACAAAACATGATAAAATTACAAAGAAAAAGAGGAAGAACACTATCAAGTTCTTCTCCTCTTAGACCTTTAAATCTCTGCACTGATCTCCCTACTAGCCTTTCTTAACAGTAGTATTGAGAATCATAAGAACAGAATAATCTTTTTTATCCTCTTCTCCTCCTTAAGTTTCAAGATTCCTTATTGAGCCTAGTCTAAGGCTATCTTATAATGAGCCTCCTACTTTAGAAATCCTCTTGTAGATAAGCAAGTATAGCCTTACTCTTCATTTGCTCCAACTACTCTAGCTCTAAAGCAGCTCTTAACTCCTTCATCTCTTCATAAACCCTAACTGACTACTTGAGCCTCTTCTGAAAAGTAGCCAAAAGCCCTTCAGAGGCAATAGTCTTTAGATTTGAAGGGTGTTTTTCTATCCCCATTAGGGTTGAGTGGCCTGCCACATTAGGGTATCCATCCCTTGATTCTCTAGCAAAAATCCCACTTGAATTAGTTAGAGAGAAGGTGAGGAGCGGGCTAAAGTCCTTGCACTGTCTTTAAGGACATTTCCCTCAGCAAATATGAAGGCACTTCATCATAACTTTCTAGCTCCTCAAGAGCAGGAAACATGATTAAGCTATGAAATGTAACCCTCATCTCTACAAGAATCCCAAATACCTCCTGAGCAAAGTTAGGCTGAGTCTAAGAAGTTGTTAATGTTTTATTCATGTAAGGATAGTTTGTTTGCTACTTCCCTCATACAAAAGGGTGTTTATAGGAGGCAAAGTGGCAACAACAAGTGTAGAAACTCATCTCAACTCCTTGATGTCTGAACTAGATTCTCTGTTCTTACCATAGGCAAGCGGTATGGTGACAAGAGCCTAGCTTCTAGGGGTAACTTGCCATGGAAGGCTTTCAATTGTACTAGCTAACTTTTGGCGCATATAAAACTCTAGGATGCGATCACCATTGATAAAGCGGTTGCAATTGTCAAAAGGTTTTCTCTATCGATAGTAGTAGAAAGACCAATGTCTTGTTTTTTCTTCGAATCCCTCCTCTCAAACTCCCATTGTTTCTTCTCCCTCAGCTTCTCTGGTATACAAGGCGTGTCAAAGGTAGAAACAATCTCAATAGGGCAACTCCTACCTTCCTAGTCTTTGAACTCTGAGAATTTTCAACTAGGTATAAACAAAACTAAAGTTAGAACATAAATGATCAATACAAGCCTATTGGGAAATAGGGGATACAAACATAACTTACCCAAACGTGAGGAGTAATTGAGGAGGCCAAGGAGGCAATCCTTTTGCAAATCGCAACTCTATGCCTCTAAAGCCATAACTTCGACTTCTTTATCATGTCTTACTTGTGAAAAGAAAGCTATTTTCTTAGCCTTGCTACTATCTTAATAATGTCAGCCTTAAGGTGAAGACCAATTAGAGCATAAGGCCACTCCTTCTTTGGGTCCCTGATACAAACCCATTAGTTCTTCCACTTTTCATAGCTGGGGAACTTGTCTTTAATGAGATGACACCCATTATAAATTTGAATGTTGAAACAATTGCCACTTTTGCACTTTTAAAACATCTTCATATGTAAAAACTCAAAGAGATTAAGGTTCTTGCTGTGTAAGCGACAGATAAGAACATAAAAATGATGAAGCGGACACTGTCAGGGGAAATATGATAAAGGCTAACTTAGAATTGCACTAATACAAGTTTGAAAAAAGGATGAAGGGGAAGTCTCAACCCTAGTTGAAAAGTCCAAATAGATTGCGCAAAACCCCTTGGGGTGATTACTATCATTATTAGCAAGTACAGAAGGCGCATATTAGAGCTTTTAGGATTGAGCCTCACAACTTTTAAAATATGCTCTTTCTTTAGGTGACCCGTCACTCACTTCCAATGTTAGTCATCCGAATACTCAGCCCAGATTCAATTAAATGATCTGTTAACTTCTCGGATCTTGTAGAAGTTGAAGGAAGCAAAGGGAACATCCTTATAAAGATCATAATGCTCCCTTAGGTTTCTCCTTGTTTCACTCCTCTAATCATCCACAATCAACATAGAGTAATTTTTTAGGAATAACTCAAGATTCTTTGGAGAAAAACAATTAAAAAATGATATGTCAAAGTTTACTCATCTTAAAGACATCAAAAGCCAAATAAGACCTAATTACTTGTAGGGAAAGCATAATTCCAATGGTTATGCGCAATGAATCCCTAATACTAGTCTTAGAATAGTGTCTTTACAATTTCGCCTCTAAACAAAGGGGCATGAAAAATAAACTCAGATGCATAAGAAGGGTCTCCAAGATAATGACTTTAAACTCCTACCCTTGAATGCTATGACGTGAAAATAAAGTCAACATAAAAATGTGAAGGATCTTAGCGGCCTATTTAAAGTAATTAAGGAAAGCATTAGTGAAGACCCACATTTTCACATATAAACATCTCATAGAAACTATCTAAATTCTACAATTAAACTAAAAATTTTAAATTTAAAAATTATAATTTCATTACAAGATCTTAAAATCTTTAGAAAGGCTTACCAAGCAAGTCATCCCAAAACAAAAGGAAAAATTTAAAATTAAAAATTATACAATTCTTAAAATCCAGCTTCTAGTGTCAATCTGTCTAGGATAAGTTAGGGCCAGTATTAGGTTCAGTACAATGGTCCGACTCAACCACTTGTCCTTCCCTTTTGTAGAGAGCTGAGGCTTGGACCTTGGTGCTAAGTGAAGGATAAAGTTCTTCATCATAATTCATGATCAAACACTTGGACTTCTAGCTTTCATGAAGTTTGAGCCTAGACCTATATATCAGGCTCTCAGGTGAGTACCTAACTCTGTCCTTCTCCTTCTCCAATCTAGCTGTTTGGTCAGTAGAAAGGTTTAAAACCAACAGATGATGGGTGAATTCTCTAAGAACTTTGCACCTCAGCAACTGTAAGGCATTCAATGGTAATGACTATCTCCCTCTTAGGAAAAGGTCGACGGAGAGGTCTTGGATTTGAGGCATTCAAGGGAGTCCTACTTGTTGAAGCTTATCTAATGGAAATCAACCTGAGATGTCCCAAATAAGTCCTCCTAGTAAAGGTAGTTCAAGCAACCAAGTCCAAGTCCAAGGAACAAGTCATGTTTTGCAAGCTCAATTGGAGATAGTACTCGGGTTAATTCCAGCACATGTACCCGATTTTGTTCTTGTTATTTCATAGACTAAATGACATCCAAATCTTATAATTCTTTTTTTGTTAGTTAGTTTAGGATGTCAAGCAGCCAGGCATGTCAACAAAGGTCTAAGAAAAGCAAGCTAAGTTATCCATTCTAGCACAACAAGCCAAGCTGCCCATTTTGCTCCCTTTAAGTTTTCTCCTTGTGGCCTTCGACTCTCATCCTTGGCCCTATTCTTCATGGACATTTGTGCTAACAGGGTGGAGGATGAATCCTAGCTGGGGCCACCTCCTCTTCCCTTTGTCTATCCCTTCTGTCATTTGTCATCTTCTTCTCAGAAGCCCTCGTACTCCCTTTAAGTTCTTCCGTATGTCCTCATCTTGTGCTTGTAAAAAACCTCTTCTCTTATTGGGATTTTTGGGAACTTAGATAGCTAGGTTGTCCAGAACCACACTCGGCTTGATCCTATCTAGGAGGAAGGTATGTAGGCAGATCTATCATATACTGTAAAAAAAGGGAACTCCATATGGAGATAAAGTAGGAGCTAGCTAGGGCAGTTCACGAAGGGGAACAAAGTCTCGCCTTAGGCTATTTACTATTGTACTCTATCTCTCTTTCTGTCTTCACTCTCTGTCTTGTTGAAGACTTATGGTAGTGGTATCGTTGCTTGGTGGATTGAATATCTCTTTCCTTGAAGTCGCCTTCTTCCTCAAACTTAAATCCATTATATTATTCTTAGGCTCCTCTAAAATGTTGACTAATGCTTCTACCGTTACAAATATGCTCTCCTAAATCAAGACCTAACCATTTACATTAGTAGTTCATCTTGACGCTCTCATGTTCAAAATCTTCTGTTAGAAGACAACCTAGGGCACTTCAGGATGCGCAAGCATAGAATGAAATTCAGAAGAGGGAATCGTCTTTCACTGGGGCGAAGCGCTTAGTGGAAAGTAAAGGACTATAGCCAGAATAGCTTTCTATATGGAGGAAGGGGACTCTTCGAATGCCATCCGTCTTTTCTTATGAAATTGAGCGCCTCTATTCTCATTTTTTTCTCCTGTTCAAGACACAGAAGTAAAAAGAAACCTTTAAGCACTTTATAACCTTCAAAGTGCCTATGGTCATGTTCTTGGAGAAGTTTGCCCTAGGAGCATCATATGATCATGTCTGAGGTTCCTTGGATCATTTTATTCTCTCACAGTTCGTCGATGGGATCTCAATTGGAAGGCCACTCTTGATTTGACATCAGGTTCCCTGTCCTCTGTCTTAGAATGACGATGTTCTCAACACCTTTGCATCATGTATGGGTACTCAGGTGAAGGTAGATAGAAAGTCTCACTACCTACGGTTTCTAAGGGCGTAGCGGGGCTATAAGATAAGGGCAGCTTTAACGCGATTAGAAAAGCCATCGGTGGCGTGGCTTTGATTTAATCTATGTATAATAGAGCTTACTTTCTCGTGCTCTTATTGGGATTGGATCTTACTATTCTAACGACACTTAACTAGAGCCAGATAACCTTCTCTTCTAGGCCAACCAGACTCTTTCATCCATGGTGAGGAAGTTTAGCCCAGTCCTTATTCCTTGGCTACGGATGCCATACCACCAAGAGTGAATAGGTCTCCATTTAATCGTAGTAGTTCAGCACTCCACAGAAGTAGCTTTCTTTCACTCGGAAATCAAAAGTAAGTAAAAGCAGGCGGGATCAACTACTTAATAATAGGATTTCACTAGACGTGCTCCTGATCACTCTTCTCGGCCTTTGCCGGGACTCTTAAGAGAATTTCATGGCCTTCAACAAGTCTTGGAACTGTTAAGCTATTCCATTCAATTTTGATGCTGATGGGTGGCAATGAGCCCTTTGAATAGGACATAGGCAATGCGTCTATGAAGTCATGGGAAGAAAGGGGAGAGAGGTCGCTGTATGGGTTGAGAAAAAGAAAACTACCTAACCTTAGACCCCTTCACTAATGGGTCTGCTCATCGAGCCTACTTTCATCCTAATCAGAGTTGAATCATCAATAAATATACAGGTCCTTCTTCGTATAGAAAGAAAAAGCAAACGAGAAGAAGTACAAAGTGTTGAGCGCACGGGTGCAGGCACCAAATAAAGCTGTTGAGTTGTGGAAGTGAGTTTGAAGATGTCAGAGATATAAAAAATGGGCAGAGACAAGGGAGCCAAGTTCTTAAGCGACGGGTAAGGAAAAGTATTTTCATGAAAGCAGACATGACTACTTATATAAACACGACCACTTTTGGGGTCAAAACAACGATAACCCCTGGTTTGAGGGGCATAGCCCAAGAAAACACACTCAACAGATTGTGGTTGTAATTTATTTGCAGAGGTAGCCACTTTGGAAAGCATGCACATCCAAAGGGTTTCAAAAAAGAATAATCAGGCAGCCTAAAAAATCAAATTTCATATAGAGATTTGTTTTGCAATAATGGTGTAGGTAGGCGATTAATAGTGAAAACCACCGCATAAGTAGCATCAAGCCAATATTGAGATGGCATAGAAGCCTCAATCAAAAAAGATCGAGTGATCTCTAAAATATAGCAATGCTTACGTTCAGCTACTCCATTCTGTCGTTGAGTATCAGGACAGGATTTTATGAAATAAATGCCATGTTTTATAAATTTTTCTCCCATAGAAGTATTGTCAAACTCCCGTCTACCATCACTTTGAAACATCTTAATCTTGCAATCAAAAAGAAAAGAAATTCAAACCTGAAGCAAAAATGAGAATAGACTTCCGATTTATGTTTCATTGTATATATCCATGTGAAGCGAGTAAAATCATCAATGAACGAAACATAATATTGAAAACCTTTATTAGAAAGCACAGGACTCTGCCATACTAAAGAATGAATTAATGCAAACTCCTCAGTAGTTCTGTGTTTAGCTGAATCAATTTGAAGTCTATGTGACTTGGCTAAACGATAAGTCGTACAATCATTAGAAAACGATGAATTCAAAGTAACAGTTTTGTTCTTCCTAAGCAAACTAAGAACTTGAACTCCATAATGACCCAGACGACGATGCCACAACTCTCCAGACTCACTCAGAGCAAGGTTGGCAGGAACAGGCATGGACTCAAACTGAATCGGGTAGACATTGCCGATACTGGGGGCCTGCAATGGGACTTCACCCGTGGTCTTGTCCTTGACACAAACACTTAAGGTGTTCAAAACCACACTACAGTTATTGTCACGACACAATTGTCTTACAGACAGAAGGTTATGCCGAAGTTGAAGTACATAAGAAACGTTTTTTTTCAGAGTTCAAGGCCGTGAAGAAGTAGGTCAAAATATCATGCTAAAAGGTGAAATCAGTAATAGCGTACCGTTACCAAAAAGGACCTGGGAAGAACCGGAGTCAGGGGATTTACAAAGTAACTTACCATCCTCAGGTGTCATATGTGAGGCAGCCGCTGAATCAGGGTACCAAACTTGTTCACTTTTAAAAAAAGATTTCAAGTAGCGAATGCAGGAAGCACTGGTTGCTGACAAGGTTGATACCGTTACGGACATGCATCAGCATAATGCCCTGAAACATGACAAATCTGACAGACAGTGTTAGGATGAGATCAACAAATCCCTTCTGAAGAGTTATCACCTGCAGATAAATAGTGAGTAGTAGAAGTAGAGGTGCCAACAGTGTTTAACAATGAAACAACAGAATCACGAAATACAGAACAATAAGGCATGCTCTTAGCTTCAGACTGATTCTGGCAGTTGTTGTTGTTCCGGTTGTTGTATCTACCTTTACCCCCTTTGTTATTCTTTCCATGGCCCCCGTGATTAGCACCCGATTGATTGGATGAATTAATTTGGTCAGAACCTCCGTGACTAGTAGCAACAAACGCCTGATGAACCGGCATATCTCTCCCTCGTTGATGCATAAGGCGGTTCTCATAAAAATTCTACTTCGATCTCTTTTCGTCAAAAGAATACGATCCAGGCGTCATTGAAAAGGTATTAACAAAAGTGTCATAATCAAGAGCTAAGCCTGCTGTGGTGAACTGAATGAGTTCAAGATCTGAGATAGGTGATTGAATAGCAGCTTCAGAGTCTGCTATTGTTTTAATGACCCTCCTTTAGTCCTCAACTGATTGATGGTCTTCCTTATTAAGATTAGTAAGCATACATTTCAAATCTTAAGCCAACGCGTAGCTTGCAGTATTGAATCAGGACTCTAAATGTTGCCAAAGCCAAATATGATAACTATGAGTCAAATCTATAATTTCAATCAGGGTGCGCTTAGAAACAGTAGTGAATATCCAGGCCCTAACTTTTTGATCAACACGAATCCATAGACCATGAACAAGATTCGGTTGTTTCATGCCATAAGACACAACAAAATGACTCACGGGTTGAGCAATAGAACCATCAATCATACCTTGTAATTGATGCATCACTAAAAAATACACTGTGTCTTCCACGAAAGGAAATCACCAATGCAAGCACCATAGTGACTTTTTCACGTTGAGACTCGGGGAAAGAAGAGGCAAACCACCCATGTCAAATTGCTAAGAGAAAGTTGACATCCAAGTCGGGTCTCCCATCGGCCCAGAAGTGAACCCTACTAAATTCGGATCCACCAGTCCAGAAAAAGGAGGGAAGGAGAACGAGGGTATGTAGCCGCCAGAAAAGGAGGGAACCCCTGTGTAACCACCGTAGAAGGAGGAAAACGGGATCGTCGGCTGAGAAGCAGGCCACGACAGAGGCAGAAAAGTTGGGGCAGGGACGAAACAGCAACAGTAGACGGCACCGGCGGAGGAGGAGGAAACGCAAAACCAGAGGAAGTCTGGGTAGTCATGGTCGAAGTCTCCTGGGTTTCAAGCGGGGTGCTTGTCTGTTTGGGCGACGCCGGAGAAGAAGAGGTCGAGTCTGATGCAACCGAGGAGGCCCAGGTTTTGAGGTAGAGATGTGATGACGTCGTTCGAGGTTCGTGGCTAGGAGTCAGTCACTTCGACAAAGAGCATCCTCAATTAGAACTTTAACAGTTGAATGAAAGATATTATGATTTTCTTATTTCCCCTTTGATATATATGATGAATAGAACGAGTTTACTGTTGAAGTGAGCGAAGCTTTGAGCCTGTGTAGGTTACTATTTGATTCCAGTCTTCCCTTCCTTTAATGACAGATTATCATCATCAATAGCTATAGATTCCCATTCTCAATGAATGGAAGTTGGCACCTACTAAACCTTTTGCCTTTCTTTCAAGGGGAGAGGGGAATTCGTTTAGATTAACACCTATAGCGTAGATAGAAGCACGTCTAACCTAATGATGACCACTCAGTGGAAGATTTTCCCTATCCCGTATTTTGGAGAGGACTCCACTTCCAAGTCTCATGAAGTTGAAGCCAATGATCAGTATTTTCAAGCTAGGATAGGTGTATTGTTCTTTATGCACAAGGTTTTTCTTCTCAACCAAGGTGCAAAAGGAAGAACATGACCAGAATAAGCAGCTCTACCGACATCCAGAGCTTCCACTAAGGCAAGCAAAATCCTCATCTATAATAGCGGATTCTCGAAGAGGCATAGAGTCCTTCGAAGAGAGACTAGTGCCTTATCCTACCTGGGTGAAGTTTAAGGCCAATCGCAATCAGCAGTGATTCAAAAATGTGCCAAAAAGCCGTGTTCATCAACAGTAAAGTCATCCCATTACCGAACCAGCTAAAAGCCTCGAAAAACGGCCATTCAACAAAGATTGGATTTGGTTAGAAAGACGTTAAACACGAACCGCCAATGCTGGAATCGCATCCCATAGCGGCACCGTTTGCCATTCATTCTAGAACTGGCACTGGCTTTCATGTAGTTCCAACGATTGCTACTTATTCTTATTTCACACTTTTCATAACCCCCAAAGGAAGAAAGGATACTAAATCAAGATCTATTCGGGGGCAACGGCACCCGAAGCTCATTGGGCTTGAAGAGGCATAACAGGAAAGAGCGGACCAGCTAATCGAACTGCAAAGAAAGCATTCGCAGCTGTGGATATTCTTTTTTTTTTGGTTGGATGTAGTGTTTGCGCACCAACAGGAGTCGAGCCTTGGTCGTTTCAGAACATTCAGTTCCAATTCAATTCAGTTTGCGTAGTTCATAGCCATCGTTCGAGGAAAGAAAAAGTATTACAAGGATTCATTAACTGTAAATCTGGCAATTGCTACCAGGGTGGTGGGTCAGAGCTGATTCCCTTGCTTTAGGGTAGGAATAGCGTTTTGGTTAGGGGGCTTGTCTTTAAGCAGCTGGCTTCCACGTAGCCAATGATCTAAGGGGGCGCAAAGTGTAAAGATAGACGAAAGTGGTACGCGCACATATATAAGCGGTTGGACGGTGTCTTTCTCTCTTTTGTTCCTTTAACGCAATTGATAGAAGGGTCGAGAGAGCAAAGTTGTTAAGATAGGTAGCCCTGGAAAGAGAATGAATGGACAACTCAACTTGGGACTGCTGACGAGACCTCTATTCGAACAACGCTTCGATCTGCCAATGCCATTACTTCTTGATTCGACGCCTATTATAGTGCCTCATAAGAAAAAGAGTCATCCGTTCTGCTCGGAGAAGTTGACTTGTTTACCCGCCCAGAGTAACCAACGTTCATTGGAAAAAGCAACCCCAAGTGGGACCTGCCTCTCTTCAAAAGGCATAGACGTGTAATGTTCTTCTCCAACAACTTACTAACGGGCTATTTAATACCTGTCTTATCCTGTAGCTTGGCTTTTCCTTACTATTCTTAGAACGCTGTTCGCATACCAATTCTTGACTCATCAGAAGAATAGGACTATTTGTGAACTCTTCTCCCACCTGCAAATCGGAACACGGATAGGGATTAAAAGAGTTTTACTATTAAAGAGAGGGCGTGCTTGCCAGCTGGAGTAGAATAGATATCTATTGTAGTATTTGAACGGGCATAGAGTGATTGAGTAGCTTCAGAACCTTTTTATGGATCGGAAGCAGGAGCAGTCCTTGTAGTTAGAGCTGGATTGCCTAATGTCTTGGCTCGGCTGGCATTGATGAGTACAAAAGAAGGATTCCACAACAAAAAGGCATTGCACCATCGGGAAAAGAGCTTCATCACGGCTTCCGCACCGGCTTCAGCATTGCCCGATTCAACATAAAAAGAATTCCCTTTTCAAAAGAAAGAAGTGAAAAGGGTCAAACCCTAATCAGGGTCAGTCTTAGAGCCTGGTAGAGTGACCGCATAGCGCATTATAAAGTTAGAATTATGCCAGCGAAGGAATTCGTGACTATTCTTAATCTTCAAAATAGGCAGGGTAAGCTTTTACCTATTAGTGGAGAAGGAAAACGAGAGATCCCAATCCAGCTATAAGAAATGAATCCCTTCAGTCAGATAAGCTCTTCTCCCGGCTTGCCCTTCTTCAAACGGATCTGCTTAAAATGGATTAGCCCTCTTATGAGTCTTCTACATCAGTTGCATTCCGTTATTCAGTAAGAGACAATTCAAGTTCAAGGTACGCCTGCTTTAGACCTGACAACTGGCTCGCTCTTTACCAATTGAGGCCAAACAAAAGTAAGATGAAAAGTCAAAGAGTGGACTTATCGACCATAGGAATTAAGAATCGGGAGAAGAGTGACTTACTGGTTGAAGTGGACTCCTTTCTATCAGCCAAGCTACCAAGCAAGCTAAACCTATCTTTCCTTTTTGAATGGTTCCATTCTGGAGACCTGCTGGTCTAGCTACAGGTAATCTCCCCTACTATTATAAGCTATTTGAAGATAGTGATTTGAATGCCTATACCCTGTGTAAGAACCCTCTACACGATGCCCCTCTCTCCTAATCTCGTCTATAAGAGTAGGTTCCTCCCCGCTTTGCCACTGTATAGGCCACTCCAGTTAAATTGAGTGTTGAGTGGCCGCTCCTGCTTGCTATTAAAAAGTTTAACACCTCACCTATTAGAAGTACTTGGTGAAGGCGTAATCACTGAGAGACTTCCCCTCTTTTTGTCATTATACCGGCTGGGACAAAGCCTCTCTTTTTCATTCCCGTCTAATTCTACGTATGCCTATTCCCCCGATTCAGTAGTTTTCTTCACTGGGTCGGCTACTCCTTGATCAGGGCATACAACATATCAATCGGTTGGATTGGTTGGAGGAATTGAATCAAAATTCACTTGTCGGTTTGAACCCGGGGCAAGGCCAATCCTTTATAAATACAGAGATTGAGCTCGTCAGTGATCTTTTCCATGTTCATAAGCCATTTTCTTTTTTTTCAATTCAAGGTGCTAACGATGAAGGGCGTCACTCATCAAGGTTGAACTCTTCTTCTCTGATCAGATTAAGGCAACTTCGCTCTCCTTACCACCTGCCACTTCTCGCCCTTACTTCAGTTGGCGATCCAGATAGAAGAAATCGGCCCTGAGGAAAGAAGCTTCTCTTTCTTTTACTCAAAACCACAATCACGTACAACAGTGTCAGGTTACCGGCCCTGCGGCCCCATCTAGGGGCGCGACTGCGGGGCACATTGGGCGTGGCTTGGAATCATCACTTCTTCTCAAAAAGTAGAGCTTCCTCTTTGCTTCTCAGAAATCGTCTTCACTTCTCTTATGAAATATCACACCTGCCTATCTTTTTCCCTTAGGGGGATTAGTCAAAGCAGAGCAAGTATGAAAGGAACACGACTGATTAAATGAAGGAGAAAGAGAAGAGGGCGAAGGACACCTGCTTTTTCTCTCTTGCTCAAACCTTACTAAGAAAAGCGTGAAGTTCTCTCTATACCTTCGCTCCTGTCTAACCAGCTTACTTTTCTTATTAGAAGTCATTACGTGTCTGAAGGAGTGCTTCACCCTCTGCCCGCTAATCTAATCCATCTGCCCTTACTTTAACAAAAAGATTTGGGTATTATAGTTTGGAAACGTCCCATAGTAAATAGCCTGGAAGAGGTAAAACCACCTAGTTAACTTTACATAAGAAAAGAGGAGTACTTTCCGTTTGGGCTTCCTTATCATAAGAGTTCCCCTCCTTCACAGTCGAGTAAGAAATTCCTCACTGACCTAGAGCAATCCATTTACCAGGGATAACGAGAATAAATGATTCGACAGCCAGCATTGGCTCGGGAGTAATGGCGGCTTCAAGGGGCGGAGCCGATCTGGAACGATAGAAGAAAGGGGCTTATGATGAGCCAGGGACTAAAGGCGTGCTCTTTCTCCTTCATTCCAGCTAGTGTTGGCGCTTAGGCCTATCCACCTCGTCACCGAGAAATGCACTCTAAGTCCGTAACCTTGCTACAGCCTCTTATTCTACTGTAGCCTCCAAGCCATAGCTTGCTGAATCACAGCTTTCATAGCAGGCTTCGTCCGTTTCCTTATCAGTCTTTTTCTTATCGGCCCTTTCCAAAGGTCTACGTATTTATTACCAGTCCTCCAATCAAGGTCGAGAAACCCTTTCGCACATTATCGACCCTGTCAATAGAAATGCGGGTTCATCCACCTAACCCCAGCGATGTAAAAAGATCCATATCTATAAAGGATCCGTTGTGCAAAATACGACCCTCAAAAGCTCAATTCGGAATCTAGACTTTGATCCGCAGGTGGAGCTTTTTGGATAGATCTGAAGAAGGGTCTCTCCTTTCTGCGTGTACAAGAAAAAGTCAAGTCCCCCTGAGCCGACAACATCTCGTATCGGAACGATCACCTTGCTAGTGACGTAGGTCTGTCAGCTAGTCTTTCATTTCTCGCTCGCTCCTTCATGACTCTATAAGCTTGGGAAGTAGAAAGCCACCACAGCATCTATCTTTTCCAACCGATTCGGGACTATAGACAGAGAAAGGCAGTCTCACAGCACATGAAATGGATTGCTGGATTTCATGCCCGGGTGGATATTGCATCCAATCTAGCTATTCCCAGAGTGCTTCACCGAGTGATGAACCAAGCCACCCGTCTTGACTTTTGACTGGTTGGTCGACCCTATTGACAGGCTTTCTCTTAGACGGTATCTACTTATTTATCTTTCTGTTGAAAGTAAGAAGTGCGGCCATGGCAACCCTTCTTTTGATCAGGAAAACACTGATGTGATGAAACCCCAGTTCCTAAACTATAATTATACCCTGCTACATTACGAGACGCGGGTACTTTAGGCACAGAGAAAGTAGTTACATATAGCTAACAAAGCTTAGGATCAATAGACACTCTCCTTGCCCACCCAATTCTCATTGAAACCCAGGACATTGGCAATGAAATTCTTCATCTACTCCCAAAGCTTGAAGGATGAAAAGAACAAAAGGCTGGTGATCAGTTATGCAAGCCAATTCCCCACGAGTTAATCATGACCTGCTCATCTTAATCCGTTTCTTTCATAGAATAGACGCTTGGGAAAAAAGAAAATAAGTACTGATGCCTGACCTTCTAATTGGTACCCCATATGTGAGACCCCTTATTCTTCTCTTATTCTTCTCCTGTAAAGGGAATAAGTTTAGTCAGAGCAGAACCTTATCAGTTGAGTTCAATCCGAGCTCTCCTTCCACCAGTAGAGTGAATTCTTCCCCTGGCTAAGAAAAGAATTCTTATTATAGTAAGGAAATGGGCTTAGCAGTGTAGGCCAAGCCCAATATTGACTGAGTGAGGCAAGGTGCTAACATTCCAGCACCAGGTCCGCCCTCTGATAAATAGTCTGAGAAAGGTACTTCTTTTTTAATTGACGCAGGCTGGGATTGGCCTTCCATAGTTGTCGTGCCACTGCGCTCCACACCTTTCTTGTTAGCATTCGATCGAGTTCTTTCAGATCACTCCTCTTTATTCTCCCGCTGGTTGAGTACTTCGAACACCTTCTTAGTCTCACTCCTCCGCTCCCTGCCAATTAACTACTTCTGCCTCCTCACCAGCCACAGGCGAGTGACTTCTTTCAGCCCTACCTAGCTCGTATAGTTGATTTTGCCAACCTTATCTTGAAGTCTCTAAAGAAGAGTTACCTGGGCTGAGAAAGGGGTATCGAACAAGATCATGACATTGACAGCGATCACAGGTATTAATATTCATCAAGTAATAAGGCTAGCCTTTCACTAACGTGCTTTTTCTTTCAGACCTTGGAAAGAATGCGCCTTGTAATCCTTTTAGGTTCACTTGCCTATTGATTTCACAGATCTATGCTTCAGCTCTCCGTCTGCTTCGTCCGATTCTGATGCTACAACCTACCTCTATCTGTTTGCGATTGGTTTAGTTACAACCTTTTAGCTCCCTTTTTATCATTCTCAGTAGCTAGTGTCAGTTGATGAGGAAAAAATAAGTGGAGTGGACCCTCTCCCGTTGGTTGAGTTCATGCTGACCTGACCTTGCTTCGATCGAGACATTGAATGGACAAAATAGCCCCTCCTGGAACTAACTAGGTGAGAGAAAGACCGAGGGGGCAAAGCAAACCTTGGCTAAGAGTGCTATCAGAGAGAGTAACCAGATAACCTCGGAATGAAGAAAGACCCGCTTTGGCCAGTTGAGACTTTAAGGTCGGTGCAAGCACTCTGTTTCAATTGAGTGACTTCTTTCATGCTTAGCTCTTTGAGCGTAGGGCGAAAGCCGCTTTCTACATTGATTGTTCCGGGGTCCTTTGTAAGAATAACTTGACCAACCAGACAGGAATTCAGCTAATTCATACGATCACGGGCCCTATTCGCATGTCACTTGTAGCCCATGCCTACCCGGCTTACTTAAATAGAACCAATAAAACGGGAACTGCTCTCCCCTCTTCTCGATCAAGCCATCCGCCTATTCTTAAGACTCATCTTTCTCAGGAGAAAAGATCTCACTTTTGGATAAACTGGTACTTATAGTAGACTATAGGATCTGCGATTGTTAGGCAGATTGGACGTCACTGGTTGAGAGCCGAAGTCAAACGACTTAAAGGGAGTGGTCCTAATCCCACATGCTTTTCGATAAACAGGGTACTTTTGGATAAACATGCTTAATGATGCACAGTTTGATTAATCAAGCTAATTGAGCCTCCTAATGATGTGCAAATGAAGATTTCTTAAATGGGAGGGTTTCCAGACATCTTGAGGTTCCCTCCCATGGAAGGCAACCTAAGATTACTCATTAAAATGAGGTGGCACAATGGGAGCAAAAACCGAGCCACACGATGCCTTCACAACTGGTTCCTTAGCCTAGAGGGTTTACCCTCTTAGGTGGTTTTCTTCACCAACCTTTGTGCTTGCTTGGCTGTCTAGTAATGCTTAGTCACCCTATGATTCATTGAAGGAGAGAATGCCATGTGGGTCAGGAGAAGGTGCCATTTTGTAAGCATGTATTCGAACACCATGTGCTTGAGCTGGCGAGCATGTAAGAGCTTTGCTTTTTGAGGTGGCAACCGTGGATACAAACCTTCCTAGCAAGGAAAATATGACCAAGCTGCTTAATATCATCAAGGAGTGAGTTTAGTTGATTATTTTATTAGTTGCTAGACACATTGTTCATGCTTAGCGTAGTTTAAGGACATGCAATGTAATTTAGCTAAGTAAGTGTACTTAGTAGGTTTTCTAATCATTTAAGTAACCTCCAAAACGTTACCTAGTGAGGGAGGAAAGATCTTGGGCGTGCCTTATAAGTAGCCCAAGCGTTCATTATGCATTCGATTGATGTTCATTTGAAATCTGAAGTTGAGTTTGAAATTCCTTAGTTTTGTTACTCCAAATTCTCTACTTGTCTATCCTTACTTAGGCCAAGTAAGATGGTGATCAAGTGAGTCTTGGTCTTAATTAGGTGGTGAAATCTGTATCCTAATCAAAGATCAAGGGCACTGAAATAGTTCTTGGTGGTGAAATCTGTATCCAAAAATCATTTCAGTTCTATTGATTCTCCAGTTTCTAATTTTCCCTGTTTCCCTTTTCAAGCCACGCCATTTCATTTCACACACTACACCCACCTTCTCCTCTCCTCAAACGTGAGCTTTCCTTTCATTCCTTTCTTTCCGAGCATGATACATCATTATCCCTTGGACTCTAGGCGGCCAAGCCAATATCCAAGGAAAGGGGGATTTTTGGGCAAAAGGCATGAGAGTTGCTCCACAAACAACAATGCCAGGACATCAACTCAAACCATCTGACAAGTGTACCTCAAAATTTTGCTAAGGAGCGCAAAATTTGCTGTAATTGATGAAAAATTTAGAAAAGGAAAATGTACAGCAAGGGTGTAGTGGTAGAGAATTTAAGATGAAATTATTACTACCAAACCCTGAAATAATTTTACCCTCTGGTTCCACCTACCCGTGACTTCATCAATGAAAAACCATTAGGAAAGTACACACAAGGAATTATCAACAGGAAACCCCAAACCCTCTTCTATCCTCATCATTTTGGATATGGTATAACCGTCCAATCAGTTGACTCTAAGAACCAAAAACCCCGAATAACGAATTGGACGAAGAAGGGATAACCAGAGAGAAATTCTTACAAAATCTCTCAGAAATTTGTGACTTAAATCTTCAAAGAGAGAAATAGGAAACTTTGTCAAAACAAATAAAGGCATGTGACTTGAATTATGAAAAATTGAATTTACGACATCAGTATCTATTTGAAAGCTAACAGTTCTGATTCGGGGAAGAAAATTAGAAATTGAAAGCGAGTGAAAGAAAATCGCTAGAGCGATGGTGATTTGCCTAAATGGAAGTTTTTATTAATTTCAATAAAATGGCACTAGTCACAATGCAAAATTCAAAAAAAAAAAACAATAATTATAAGAATGAAGAATTAAAGAAAAAATAAACCGATAGACGTTTACTACCAATGGACATAATGTGGACAAATAGGATTCAAGTACAAAACCTAACCAATAGCATTCTAACAACAATTAAACATTTGGGTTTTGAACTTACAACCTTCTAACCTCGTGATGAGCTCAAAAATCCTTTCTTATCTCCAAGATTGATAGTTCAACCTTGACCTTGACCATTGGTGACAGACTTCAAAGCTTCCCCAAGATACAATGGACCACCAAAAACACAATATAACTTCGAAGTTTCCGATACGTTACTATTAGCAATGTAAAATAAATGTGCAATTAGAAAGTAATTAGCCATGTAATATTTCATGTTTAATGCAGACCTCAAAGCTGCATTACTTAATTTTGTCACCCTTTCAACCCCCCCCCCAAAAAAAAAAACCCAAAAATCACAAAAATAAAACTCAGAGGTTGAACAAGAAAATTTACATTTTCTTTTTATCTGCAAAAATTTTCATTTTCCATGCACATGATTAGTAACGTCAGAATCTGACAGAGAAAACCGACATTCTGTCCCGTTCCATCTGTTGTGAAACCCAGCAGTTGATGGGTCAGAGATCACGATCCCCACAACTTGTACTATCTGAAAGATGTGGTTTATATTCATGCTCACATTCGCTTGGGCTATATACTTCCATGTCTATATATCTCATAGTATTCTTCGTTTCATAATTATGATAGACTGGACAAATAAGAATACACCTGCCGCTGCAAAATATGAGAAATTGGAAACCATTGAGAAGCAACTCTAGCCAGACCACGTCGAATGGAAACAGGTAGCAGCTTTTTTGCCTCTACAAGTTCAACCAATACAACATAGAAGCCTTGAGACTAGGACGACCTAGAAAGTTTCTCAGACGAAAACTAGTCAATGAAGATTCAACTTTGGAGATCCAAAATTGGATTACATGGGTTCCACCCAAATCAGCAACAATCATAAGAGGTCACCCACAAAAGACAATGCGATTTACCTGTACAATTGCACAGAAATGTTTATTATTCAGCGACTATGCCGCCTCTATGTTCCTACGTTATCGCTGCTGGAATCCATTAAGATTGTCAGCCTTTTTGCTCTTTGTGCAAAATCACTGCAATGCAGCACAAGTTCCATCAGCATATTAGCATCAGAGAACCACGTACTATTAGGCTGTCTGTCTTAGAATGATTCCCGTAACTGACTTTTCAAACATTTATAACTTGCAATAACAATTAGGTGTAGACTGATGCTGAAGATTGATGATACTCAACTAGAGGCAAACCAAACAAAGAGAAGTGACGACCATTGAGACACATGAAAAGCAAATAGTATAAGAAATTAAGAACAGAAAACTGTAACTGAATGAACATAAACTCCAGATGGGGTCCTAACCTGAAAGGTTCATCTCCAATTTGCTTGGATGAACCTGTTCCATCTCTGTAGACCACTCGGCTCAACATGTCAGAACTTTCTATGCCAAACATGTTGGCTAGCCTCCAGCATAGATCTTCATAAGAATTGAGCAATGATAGGTCAAGTGTACGGCCAACATCCTCTGATTCCATGAAGACCTTACAGTGGCCAGTATCCAATTCCAAATCCACTTCTTGACGGCTGTCCTTAAGCCATGGCAGTTGTTCAGCAGAGGCGCAGTCCTGGTTGAAGGCAGATCCAGAACCATCAGAGACATTACCTGCCTTGTCAGCATTCCCTTCTGATGAACTGTTGCCTGTTGGAACCGGTGAGATTGAATCACCTGAACAGCTTACAGACCTTTGCTTCTCAGTCAATATTGGTTTGCCGAAGAGCACAAATTGATGTGTCTGTGGCTCATCAGGTTTCTTTGTCTGGTTTGAATTTCCCATTGTGAGCAAGCAAGAAATGTTCTCGCTGCTACTTAGTGTCCTTGAACTCAAGGAACTGGATGGTCTAGATGGTGTTATAAGAGTGGGATCAAGAGCTGAGATACCAGCAGGAAGGACACCCGACTGTAAGTTATTAAAACGAAGATCGGACAGTGATAGACTGAATTGAGCATGCCTGGCTCCCTGCATGCCAGCAGGAGAATTGTCGGGTACACATCTGAGAGGGTTGCTTGGCCCAAGTAAGTTCCGTGGAAATGGGGGTGCTGCAAGTTGGCAATCCATGGGAAAATCTGGGTGGTGTGGGAGCCTGAATTTCTTCCTTGGTGGTGAAAATGGGGATAGGTGAACGGCTGGCATATTGGATACTAATTCTACCAGCCAAGGACTGACACGTTTCACATTTTGCAGCAAATCTGGCTCATCCCACGTCACCTGCAGGATACAATGCAATTTATATGAGATTTTTCTTTTCCCTCGGTTCCCCCCCCCCCTTTTGGGGGGGGGGGTAAATCCAATGGCCTAGGAGAGAATGCGGAAGTTGGATAAGTGTCCTAAAGAACAATCAGTGCACTAGAGCTTAGATCACATCTATCTGTCTAAATAAATCATACTAAAATTGAGTGATCTCCATATGTGCTAACACTTAGAGATTGCTCATTGGGAAAAAAAACAATTTTCTTCCTTTTTTTTTAACTTAATTAATTAATATGTATTAATTTAGCCTCAATAACCACTACTACATTGAATTGCAATGAGTTTTCGTATCACCAAGTAGCCAAAATGATAAATTTATTGTTATAAGACACTTTTTAAGTGTCTTATTCTCAACATAAGAATTATATTATGACATTAAATTGAAAAAAAAAGGCCTGATTGAATAATAGAAATGTATTACAATATATAAGTAGTCTGAAATTATCCTTTTGTCCATAATTTTTTCCGTTTATAAACATATTATACATCTTTGTGGATAATGTTAATCCGATTAGGACATTATTTTGTACCTGTCGGAGTAGCATAAAATTATCCTTTCACACATAATTTTTGCCGTTTATAAACATATGACACATCTTTGTGGATAGTGCTAATCTGATTAGGGCATCATTTTGTATTTGTCGGAGTAAATGAATATTAAAGCTTTACAATTTTTAATTGATTGTAATTACTAAAAACTTGGTGATTTTAAATCATAAAACACATTAATTTAAGGCAAGATATTTTAAGAGTTCCTTGTAGCAAGACATATATCACCTTACCATGTATCATTTATGTGACCAAATTAAATAAAATAATTAATCTAATTGACTTAAGGTATTTACATGTAACTAAGATCGTGCACATCGTGCAAAAACAATCTAAAAGATATAAGCTTTTTGATATAATATTATTATCGAAGAAATTCCAAAAATCGTGCAGCCCAAGAGCCTAATTCCTGTGAACGTCAAAAGTGAGAGACATAAAGAATTTCCTAATGGAAAATCAAGCTATTCTCATCTCTAGGACACTCATATCTACAAATTAGCAAAGTCTTAGATTATGATAACAATTACGTGGCCAAAGTAAAAGAACTTGGGCTACCAATATGTGAAGGCCCATGCAAAAGTAAAGCCCCAAAAAAAAAAAAAAAAAAAATCTACTGATTCCGCAAGTGAGATTAATTTTGATCTGTATTTCTTTTACATGTTCGAGTTGCGTGGCTGCTGCAGTTAGATACGTAGTTAAATATTCCCATACAGGAACCAAACTGCCTAGGTATTACACTGACTTCTGGTTGTTGGCTAAGCCAATTATTGCAAAGTCAACAAAATGCTTCCATCAGGGAAACAATTATATATATGAAACAAAGACAGACTTCCAACCAGGCATGACATTGATGGGAATAATTTATGTATAAGGAATTCCAATGTAGCCTATAATTATCCATCGAGACATTTGTTGTTGTTTAGACCTCCATTGAAAAAGACAACAGATGCCAGGCTATAATATTTTTCTTAAATAGAGAACAGGCACTGTTTAACTATCCTCTCAACCAACAAGCCGCCTTATACAAAGTTGACACATATCATTGAAAAAGAAGATGGTTAGTCATGCCCAAGGTCACATCTAAATTGCAGATTTACAGAAATCAGGAAGCTGCACAAAGTGATTATGAATAAATTTGAGCAGCAATCAAATAATACAGACCGATGTCTCAATGATCAATAATTATCTTGACTGAGCAAAGATCAGAGTCAGACAAAGAGACGGTCAAAGGAGCATCAAATTTTCTTTGGATTAAACAGATTGAGATCGTTAACATTCTCATGGAGCATAATACAACTCGACAGTTCTCTGGAAGAGTGTAATTACATGACACAAGATCATATACAAGATTAACATGCATTTTGCACAAAGAAATGCCAAATATTGTAGTCAATTGAAAACAACATGACCAAAGCATGGATGTGGTCTACAAATACGTAAAGATGGCAGTACCTGGAGAAGCCTCCAAGGTGAATCAGGCCAACGCATAGGTTCAGCAACCTGAACAGAGGATATAGTGCCCATGAACCAACTTATCCGTGAAGAATCCTCGGTTTCAAAAGGCATTTTGAACCGCATTCCTGAACACCAACGAATCTGAAGTGCTGTCCTCACAAGACTAGCCTTCACAACGAACTCAGGGGTACCAGCACGAGGGTAGTAAACTACTTCAAAGGGCTGACCATTACCGACATTGGTTGCAGCTTCAATGATGGATTCAACCTTCACCTCCCCCGTCCCAAATGCATTACCGCCGGGGTTCAAAGTAGCACCATTGCCGTTTCTTGTAGCCCTATTCTCCCCCTCCCTCAAGAAAGCTGAGAAGCCACCATACTTCATGATGGTAGACGTCGGATCCCAGCCAGAAGATGAATCATATGTTCCCCCACATCCCCTCTTAGCACGCCGAATGCCAACACACAAGTCCCCATTTTCAGCCTTTAAGAACACAATTGAGTCCCCAGCAATCAACTTTTTAGCATTCACAAAGGTACTCCACCCAGTAGTTAACAGATGGCGGCGTGGAGTTCCCCTGTAAATATGCCGGAACTTCCACGGTTCCCCATGAACATCCTTTGCAAGAATGTTTTGAACTGGTGGATCTGCTTTGTAGTTCAGCGGTGGAAAGATTGTCTCCGCACAATAGCGTGGCACTGAAAATCCTCCCCCATTATTCGCATCAGACTGGGTCAGTGTCTTCGCAAATGACGTAGGCTTATTCTCCTGAACCTCACCCACATTAGCTCCACTATCATCATGACCATAATCAGGCTCGTGGGCAACTGGAACCAATCTAACTTTTGCATACACCTCATCGGTCTCCAAATCAGCCAAGTATTTTATAGCCTCCACCCTACAAAGAACATAGGGTGGAATCCTTGGAAAATTCCTAAAATCAACATTGCCACCAGCATGCTCAAGATGACCTTGAACAAAGTAATAGACTTTAGCATTCACCATTGGCATTTGGACCATTCCCCCAGCACAGGCATGCCATAATTGAGAATCTAAGCAATTATCAACCTCTTCTTTGTTCTCTTTTGGATCCATAAAAGTAAGCATGACATAAAACCAACAGAAAACAAAACCAATCAAAGAAACTGCAACCCGCAACTACTTCTTCCAACCGATCTTGCAATCAATATAATATTCTGTTGCCACAACAAAACCACCGGAATATATAAATATATGAACACAGGGCATAAACCCCGAATAGGGGAAGGCAGGCGGGTGTTCAGCATTTAGAAGAAGAAGAAGAAAGAAAGAGAACGAAAGAAGCAAGAAGACTGTTATTGAAAACTTCACAAGATAGATTTTCTTACCCCAGGAAGGCATGTCATCGATGGAAATTGGAAAATTCTAATTAGAGAGGAGAAATCTTCAGTAAGGTGTGTAGAATTCTCCACTAGATCCCTAATTACGTCTCCAATAAATGCTAACTGCAGAAAAATCTAAAATCTAAGAGGGATACGAAAAAACGTAACAATGGCACAGTAGCCTTCACAGATTAGACATAAAACTTGGCCCCATTTTTTCACTTTGACGACCAATTAAACCAGATACTTCCGAAATCCGCACCTTAATAGTTTATGTTACAAACCATCAGCATCAAATTGTAGAAAATCTGTCCAGGGAAAGGACCCAGAAATTCATTGGCCAAACCCAAAAGAAGCCTATTGAGTAATAGTGAAATAAGAACTGAAGCAGAAAACCTCCGAAATACACCGGGTAAGAGAGAGAGAGAGAGAGAGAGAAGACACGAATTTACTGGTAATGTCCCTTGAAAGAAGCAGAAGATCTGTAGACAATCGCTCTCTTGGCTTGCTGTTTGGAGTTGGCAGACCTTGGATTCACACACCTTGGACGAAGCAAGGCGCCATTGAAATCGCAGATATTGCTGCTAACATGTGAATTCCGGAGCAATCAACGAACAGAAACCCACCAAATTCAAGCACTAGACATCTCTAGCAAATATCTCACTCAAGTCTCCTTCCTCTATCTCTCTCTACCGACACGCCTTAAATCGCCGCGAAACACACACTCCCTCTCTCTCTCTCGGTTTCTCTCTCTAGTGTGGGTGAGTGTCCCTCTCCCCCTATATTCCGGTTTCTCTCTCTAGAAGTTGGGAAGATTCATTCAAACGGAAGTTTTGGATCATGGAAAAGGGAAGACAGAAGAACAAAAGAGTCCAAGTAGCTGCAGCAACACACCCAAGCACATTTTTTATATAAACAAACCCTCCTTTTTCTCTTGCTTCATGTAAAAGACAAAAATATAAAATATGCAAACAAAAACAAACCTGTAATTTCTATCACAAATCTGTGAAGGTTACATGATACTACACACCCTATGCCCGGATCCTAATCACGTGCTTCCGCCTTAACCAAATGAATTTTGTTTTTCAATCAACTAGCTAAATAAAATTAGTATCACGGATTCCTATACTTTGTCTTTCCATGAATGAACGTCAAATCGGCAATCATACAAGTCGTAATGCGTACACGAGTTAAACTTCAATGCTTTTGTTTGTTTTCAGCTCTACTTCTTTATTTTTAAAATGGCTTGTCTCTTTCTTTCTTTCTTCATCAATTGTATCTTAATAATTGTTGAACACTAAATTAAAAATAGCAATGCATACATGAATCATGAGTATTTGATCACAAAACTTATGAGCTAATAGCGAGTTCTAGAAACCAAAAGCAATTATTCCAAGAGAGATTGAAAAAGAAAATTTAACACGTGTCTTTGTCCGTATGTTCACAAACTATTTTGTTCAACATAATTTGTCAAATGATGTCTTTATATAGTTTAAGAGTATCAAAATTTATTTAATAGAGTTATCAGTAGTTTAAAATGGTTAGAAAGCTCATAGTATTTGATATAATATTTGCTTTAAAATTTTAATTCCGTAACACCTCTCTCCGTAAAAAGGATACTTTAGTTAACATGCACAAATTTTCTCTCATATTTCCTTTGCTTTCATCAGTGCTCCCTCTTTTTCTTTTTTCCCATTTTTTCCAATTCTGTTTACTCTTTCTTTTGTCAATTTTCCACTTTCCCTTAATTTTCGCTATCATTTTTCCTTATGATGCCTTATGCAAATTTAACATAACAAGAATACATGATGTAAAAAAGAGAGCTTATGTGTTCTAGTGGACACTTTGAAACATTACTTAAACACATCAAATCTCACTGAATAGGTTTAAATACCCCTTACTCAAGAATTTTCTAAAATTTTAAATAGACTCGTATTTAATTTATTATTTGTGAAAAACATTCATAAAATGTTACACTATAAGCCTACAAAGTCATTGGAAAATATTAATAGTCTGTCCTAATATATCAAACATGATCCATAAAGTTAGTTGTAAAAAATTTTAAATTACTACTTTAAGAGTTCTAATAATTTATCCTGGTAACTTCAAAATCACCTCCCTAAATTCTAATAATGTTATAAAAATATGTCTCCAATGTTTCCAAGGCATAGCATGTGTTAACGGTATAGAGAGAAAAGTGAGACACACAAAGTTGTCACTAGTTGTGCTTGGTCATCAAAGGTAGGAAGGCGGAGCTTTGGAAGTCAACCCCCACGGAGGTTTCATGCTAGGCAAGATAGAGAGAGAAGTGCATAATAAGGGTTAGGGAGAGATTAGACCACTCATAGTTCGAGTAATGAAAGTAAAAAACTACTCGACTTTTATCTCAGACTACCGCAGCTCTCTAAGACATTTAGCAAACGTCGAACTTAGCTGCCTAAAGTTTGTCAAAACATTAATAAACAAGTAAAACTTGTTGAAAACTGATGAACAAGTCGGTGGCTATATTTGTCTTAGTCATCAACAACCTGTCAGGTATTTCTGATAATTTCTCTTTGACAAAGTCATTCGTTAAATTTCAAAAAGTGTGTGTGCTTCATCCCCAATGGAAGAAATATGAGGCACAAAGAGATATGGATTTGTTAGATTCAAGAAAAGAGAAGAAGTTATGTATGCAATTCAAAGTACATGAGGAAAAGAAATCAGAGGAGATTAGTTGGAGGTTGGCTTGGTTAAGTATGATAAACAAAGGTACCACAGAAAACAAGGTGATAAAGCAGATGTTCTAAAATTCAGCCAACCTTGGAGGCGTAAAAACTTGCATAAGTAATGCCTTGTTGTCAAATTGAGTGAAGAAAATCAAGGGCAAAGCAAGCTCATTTGAATGATCATAGGACACAATTGTGAAGGTAAGTTATAGTAGCCGAAAGTAAGTCTCATGCGCATGATAAGTGAACCTAGATGTGCTCCAATAATAGAAACAACCATTTTCGTAAAACTTCCTGTTTGAGTCAAAGTCAGGGATATGGGTCTTTATAAGTAAGTCCTGAGCTTTGGGTCTACCAAAGAAACTAAGGATATTTTAAACAATGAAGCAAATATCGTTTGTGGTTGGTTTCTAAGAAACTAAATTGTGGCATGAGCATGAAGTCTGCCAGAGGAGGAGGAAACGAGTGAAAATCTTTGGCCTACTACCCCATGGATGAGTACGGAGAATATACAGATTTTGATAGGTTTTAAAGTTCATGATTTGGCTTCTCTTGATTGTGCTACCAAGAATGAATCTTCATTAGCCTTTGCCAAAATTCTCGTTGATAATTGTTCTTTGGATCCGATTAAAGTAGAAGTTAACTAAATCTTGGAGCCAATGCGTATAGAATATCCAAGACATTAGAAGTGTCTGGCTCTATCTAATTTCTAGAATCAACCTCCAATGGGTAGAAGAGCAATCAAATAGCCTTAACTCTTAGAAAATTAGGTCCAATAATATGCTAATAATGCAACTAAGGAGGCTTCTAGTCCTAATGAGGTTGATGGTTCAGAAGTAGTTAAAGTCTCTCCACTACCTATCATATAACATGGCCAAAAGCAAGTATAATAAGAATTCTATAGAAGGTGCAAACTCAGCCAATTGTTGGGTTGATAACAACGATAATGATGTTATCCAAAGGAAGGAAAATCTCTGAATCTTTACCTAGGAAAGCCACTGAGGCAAATGACAATAATGAGTTAATCAATCCTTAAGTTACGAAGGAGGTTGTGTCAAGTGGTAAAACTAAGACAAACCCATGCAACCATTATGTAAGTTTAAAGCGCGAGATGTTAGTTAATTGGCCTCGTAAACATAGCAATGTGAGAAATGGATCCAATTAGAAGGTTTGTGGTAAGACAAGTCTACAGATGTTTAAGAAAAGAGCATGATGAAGCTAATCAATACTCATCTATGCCCGTAAGGATTGCATGAGAAGCCTGGAAGTTAGGCAAGTAGCTTGGTATTTCTATCGTTGGCGATAAAGCTCTTGCTCTATGGAGGATGATTAACAGTGTGAGGAAAGAACTTGAAAAGGAAACACAAATATGATTGGTCTCTTTTAAGCTTAGAAGTGGTGTACACTGAAGGCTAACTTTGTATTCATTTAGGCAGTCATTGATACTATGGTGATGTATTTGTTAGCTTAAAGTGGTTATGGTGTTTAAGTCCTTTTTTAGCTATTCCAATAGCCAACAAACTTTTATGTGTTTCCAATCTGTACTCAAGTATGCTTTTAGCAGTTATGGTGTACTTTGCCTTTAGCATATCTATTTATACAAAGACAAAAAGGAAAGTGAGAAACATATGCACATCTCAATAAGTTAGATCACCCTAACAACCTAGCTACTACGTGATATACATGTAAGACACACACTTACAAGACACTTAGGTTCCAAGTGTAACCACAGTTCTCATTTTTCACCTCGTGCAACCCTAAAACACGATATTTACAACTTGGTACTTTGTGCAAAAGTGTACCAACCCTTAGAAATTGAGTTCCTAAAGGTAATGTCAAGTTCTAAACTGCAAGAGCAAGAAGCTAATTTAGTTAGCAACTGGCAAGCACAAGTGTATTCATAGGAAACTGTTTTCAAGCTCTAAGCCAACTAATCATTCAGGCTATGCTAACAATATAGAAAATTCAAATTATAACTAAGAATACCATTTGAGAAACAATATACTAAAAGCACTTAGGTTAGAATCAAGCATATGATTACGGCTAACAATCACTTGTTGACTCCTTCAAACTTGTCCATGCATCCATTAAGAAAGAACGGATGATCAATTAATGCCCACATTCCCCCTCCTTTAGGATCGATGACCAATCATAGACAATAGTGCCCTATTTTCATGGGACTAGGAGTCCAATGTTTACTAGATTAACAATCTCTAAGCCCCAATTAAGACCTTTAATAATTTTTATATCAAAGTTCTAATTGTCCACTAAGTCACACTAGGTAAAGGTTTTATCACGCAATGTACCCCTAAACCCATATATATATATATATATATATATATATATATATATATAGTATATATATATATATATATATATATATATATATATATATATATATATATATATATATATATATATATATATATATATATATATATATATATATATATATATATATATATATATATATATATATATATATATATATATATGTATGTATGCATGTATGTGTATATATATATATATGTGTGTGTGTGTGTGTATTTATATAAACTCTTTTGTTCCTTTCATCGAACATGTAGTGAGTAAGGTGACATTCAATATTGCAAGCAAGTAATAGATTCAGTTGACACTAAGGGCCTATTTGTTATCAGCATATTGAAGTTGCTATCTTTTCTAACCTACTCTAATATGCTCCTACTTGCTCAAAACTGCTAACTAATAGTCAAACCTTCTTTAATTTGCTCCAACCTCCTAAAACCTACTAACTACTAGTCAAACTTGCTCCAACCTACTCGAGTCCACTAACAAACCCACTCCTAAACTACTTTAATTTCCTAAGTACTAGTCAAACCTGCTCCAACCTAGTCAAACCTACTTTCTCTTGGTCAAATATACTCAAACTCACTCCAACCTGCTTAAGCCTACTCAACCCACTATCTGCTCATTTAATATGCTCATAAAAAAGAGGCCCTAACTCATGGTTATCAAAGCATAATTGACATTAAACCCCTACCCAAGTTAGGAAACTTAGCCACTAAATATGTCTAGAATCACAGTACAATCACCACTTATCATAAGCATAACAATTATTGAAAAGCTAGACAATTTAGGCAGGGAAAGAGATTAATAAAACAAAATTTGAATTTGATTGAATGAAAAGAGCATTAAAAATCATCTTTGTCTTCTAAAATCAATAGAAAATAATGCGTTAAACAATAAACCCTTAAAAAATAATTCCTTGGGTTCAATAACTTTTATGGGATAAAGGAAGTAGCAAGTTGGAGTAGCATCCTTTTTCATTCCATTGGTGGATTCACCTTTATGTGGAGTGTTTGGGCCATTTCTCTTATTTTATTCTTCAAAATTCTATTTATTTCACCAAAAAATTGAAAACTTCAAGAATATAGCTGAGTGATAACTCATTTTTTTATGCGTTTTGCACTCCCATTATACGTAATATTAATGTCGTAGCGATATATTTAAAGTAAAAATAATGCATATTTCGTATCTTTGAAGGTAAGTAGCAAGACACATGTAATAGTCCGACCCTAAAATATGTTTATTAACTTCATTTCATTAATTCATGTGATTAATTTCATTTCATTTACATCATTGCTTTTTATTATTCCAATTGGACATTTCTAAATGGACCCCCAATTTGCAATTCGGGGTTTTATTCTAATCAAAATTTTGAGATCGATTTAGGCTTTCATACTTATGAATTTAGCGATTTAATTATTTTTCATGACACCACAACCATTAATCTCGAGTTTGGAAAAAAAAAAAAAATTCAAACGCATTCGGTTTCAGCTCCTTTCCAAACCCGAGCCTGTTTAAGGCCGATTTCGACCCAATGAGACTTGGATACATTTGTTTAGCTAATTATACTTAATTAGGCCTTAATTATACTTAGTAAAAGTAGCTTTTAGGGGATTAAATCTCAGCTAAGTATTTATTTTTGCCTAAGCTTCATTTGCACCAAGTAATTTCAAGGCACTTTCTCTCTCCTATTTCGCTCCTCCTTCTCTCTAAGTCACAGCCAACAGTAGCAGTAGCCCTCCCAACCACCAAACAACCACCAAACATCCACCACTTACCACCGCCAACCACCCCTCTCACTCCCACTAGCATCAAGGATCATTCTTAGCTCTTTTTCAAGCACAAAGTGAGTAATTCCTTCACCTCTTATGATGATTTTATTGTTGGTTCTTGATCTTGTTAGTTTTTTCTTCTTGTTTTGGTTATTTTGATGATGGATCATGTTATTTTTATTGAATTAAGAATCATCTTGGTGATGGATCATGAATTGGATGACGCTAGGGTTAGGGTTTCACCTTAGTCATGCAAGCTTCATGTTCAAGTGTTAGTTATTGGTTGTTTTATCCTTGTTTTTGCTTATCTTTTAATATGTTGAAGTTTATTATAGTGTTTATGGTATTTTGAAAAGATGAGAGTGAGTTCAAGTTGACCCAAAGTTAGGGATTTATCCATGAATGCATGGTTTGGACCAAACTTGTGTTAAACTTGAGGTATGTATATATATGCCTAGAAAATGAGCTTTGTTGGATATAAATATGAAGTGAAATTGAGTGTTGTGTTTTCATATGATGTTGGGATGTACCAAAGTGTGTTTACATGCTCTTAAGAAGGAGTTTAAGTTGAGGATTGGTGTGAAAAGTGAGATAACCCACTCAATCAGTGAGGCTGAAAATTCCAGAAAAATAGGACAGTTTTGAAATGAAACTGCTAATGATCAGCCTAGCCAAAAATTATGATTTTTGGTGGGTAGATAGGTCATTGTGTTAGCTTTAAAATGGCTCTTGAATCGCATTAATCTGAGATCTGTGGGGAAAGTTATAGTTATTTTCCCGAACCTGTGCAGGTTGGGCTTAAAACTGACATGTTGATGTTCTAGCCCCATTTTAGGAATCCTATCATGGGAATCATGTTTCGTGTCCTCAATAAAAGTTTTAGAGGACCTCCTAAGCTGTTTATATTGGGGTCTTGTGTCTCATTTTGAGGTCAGAAGTATAAGTTGTGGATTATTCTTTCCGTACCCTCTTTTCAAGCACTTATGCTCTAAACTTGCTACGTGCCTTAAATCACATTTCTATGGTTTATATCGTTATCATTTTGGTTTAATCTATGAACTGGTGTGTAAAAATTCTTCATAAGCCAGTTTTATTTAAAGTTATCCATTATAATAACAAGATTGTTTCTGACCTCATGTTCCTATAATGAACTTTTGAACAGAATCAAGGCCTAAGCTTTTAGTGCATCTTATTCCTCTGTGAACTACCATTTAAAACTTCCAGGTATGCTCATTACTTGTATCTTTAGTAATCATCACGTATTTATTGAAATCATAATATTTTGGTAAGTACATCAATGAATCATTTTAATCAGTGCTTTATCACATAATTAGTGACCCTGTCAGTTATCGGTTACAGGGCATTGCCCTCCAGTTACCCGCGCGGCTTCAGGCCAGGTCTCTCGATCGGCTTGGCAGGTGTACACCTATTCACAGATCGTAACAGTTACTAAGGGGTGCACTAACAGATAATAATTGGCAATGCAGTTTTATTTGCATCTCATTCCCTGTTTTCAATTAAAATGAATTGCAAGTGGGCCCAAATAAATTTTCTGTAAATTTTTATCAATACAGGATGCATGTACTGAGCTTTGGCTCACAGTTTAAAATACTTTTATGTTTTGTTTTAGGAAAATATTCAGTGAACTGTCCTCAGGCGGGCAGGGAGGCCGAAGGTGATAAATGAGACGGGACCTCCCATGTGATTGGCGGTGTGGGAGAGCTAAGATGCTATCCTAGTATATTGTGATGTATTTTGGAGTTTCAACTGTATATTCGAACTGAATTATGTATTTTGGTGCCACAACTGTATTTTTGGACCAAGTTATGTATGTTGGTGCAACCTTTGGGATGTAGATCCATTTCTGTATATAACTAAATGGTTTGAGTGATTATGATGGTGAGTGCCCCTTTATAGGGTAACCTTTGGTTTATGGCAAGTTTTCATGTATAACGGAAGCCTTGTCCTTTGTGGACGGCAGTAACGCCCCGTTTATTGAGTTATTATGTCTTATTGATAACCTTAAGCAGGTGAATGCAAGTAGCTGAATGCAGGCAATGAATCATGTATATTTGGGGCGTTACAGAATTGGTATCAGAGACAGGTTGAGATTTTCTTAAAGAAAGTAGAGTTAGAAACTGTAGGGTGAGAGTGGGTATCATGAGGGGCTATCGTATACTGCTAGAGTGATATTAAGAGTGTGGTAACGATATTAGGAGAATGCAAGTTGCTTCCATTTGCATGTTCCTTATTTATGGTTATGTCTGCCTCTCACGTATGTGTTTTCGTTGTTAGATGGATCCTTATGGCGTTAACATGTTGTCGGGTGGATCTATGATTGCTCGCATTGCGTTGCTACATATTAGTATCGAGGCACATGCACAGGACCCTTACTCGGAGTTCCACAGTATTACGGTCCGTGCACAGAGACTGCTTTGGTCCTTACCCCTGGTTGGCCTGTAGGTGGAGTTCAGGCATTGTTATCACGACTTTATGATGACAGGGAACCCAGGCTTGGACGGGCCTAGGTTTCAGGCCCAGGCGGCTTGGATGACTCTCACTACGGAGCTATTATTGAGAGAGGAGTTTGAATTGAGGGGAATTACTATGGAAGTTCTTCAGCACGTCTTTCCCCTACATCAGGTCCATCCCCCACCTGTAGCCCCAGCACCAGCACAGGGGCCACCCTCCCTGCCAGCACCAGTACAGGGGCCACCCTCCCCGCCAGCACTAGCACAGGGGCCACCCATCCCGCCAGCTCCAGACACCCCACTGATGCCTGATAGCCCTGGGGAGGCTTACGTGGTGATAGACATCCCCGACATCCCAGACTTAGTGGTGATTAGTTCCAATTCTGGGGATGAGGACCACCAGGGAGAGGAGGACGATCTAGAGGAGGATGATCCTGAGGAGGATCAAGACAGTGATGAGATGAGGATAGAGCAGCAAGGGGAACAAGAGGCGGACGAGTTGATGGTGGACTTAAAGGAGGAGCATGAGCCACAAGTTCAACAGGAGGTCGATAATGCCGAGTCAGAGGCATCTACAAGCAGCTTCAATTCAGGTGAAGAACCTGATGATGAGTCTAACCCAGATTACGATCCATCTAGGGATCGTTAGGTGGTTCTAGGGACTGGTGTAGTGGTTTTCATTTTGAGCCCTATATGTAGATATAGTTTGGTTGGATTGAATAATTATATTTTATGGGACATCTGACATTGTATATAGTTAGTCCAATCCTCTCCGACCGTGATAATATGGTCCGTACCTCCTTTTGGTTATGTGACGGACCTAGTGTCTAGGGGCTATTTAGTGTTTAGTGATAAGGTAGGAGTCAGAGTTAGTCTTGCTTACTCAGTTAGGTGTAATATGCTTTTGTTGCTCATGTATATAAATCAACAACTATGTATGTAAGTAAGCAGTTTTGAAATGAAATGATGATGCTTTGAGTTATGAGATAATCTTCGAGCCATCTCCTATGTATTTATTGGGCATGTTTATCTTATATGTCTGGAGGTTCCAGTGTTTAAATTGCTTCATTTAATGTATGATCAGAATGTCCCAGTTAGTGCACAACAACATGGAGGTTCATGTAGAGGACAATATGGAACAAGGCCAGGGATCGGGTGATCAAGCCTCTTGCCAGGAGACACAACATGGTAACACGCCACCATTGCCCTCTAAATTAGCTAGCAACTTAGGCAGCCTAAGTTATTGGCCAACCTTTGTTGCTGAATTGATGAAGCATATTCCCCAGTTATCTGCTGAAACCCCTCCTAAACAGGATAAATTGACAGATAGGGTAGCACGGCGCAACCCTAAAGTTTATGATGGATCTTATGATCCAGTAGTACTGGAGGAATGGATAAGGGGAATGCAGAAAATTTTTACAGTAGTTGAGGTACCAGAGGGAAAAAAAATGAACATTGGGACGTATTATTTGTTAGGTGAAGCTGACATTTGGTGGAATACTATGAAGGATAAGCTCGTAGGGCCTGAATTCACCTGGAATAAATTCACCTGGAATAAATTGAGGGCGAAATTTTATTCCGCTGTGGTGCAAAGGCAAAAGGAGAAAGAATTTATGGAGTTGAAAATGAGTGGTAGCATGTCAGTGATGCAGTATGCTAGTAAGTTCACCGAACTATCTAGGTTTGTCCCTAAAGTTATGTCATTTGAAAGGTTAAAGATGAGAAGGTTTGAGGAAGGTTTGGCCTTCTACATCCGGAATCAGCTAGCTGGGCAACCAATTTTAACTTATCAAGAACTATATGAGCGTGCAGCTGAAGTGAACGAGTGAAGATGGAGTTGAGAGCTCTGAATCCAATCAACCACAAGAGAAAGGGGTTTGAGCGGGGGACTCCGAGTGAAAGTGTGAATCAGAACCAGAAGAAACCTACTCCTGTTTCCTTTGAGAGCCGTCCTGTGGGCTCGACAGCACCCTGTGCGAAGTGTGGAAGAGCAAATCACATCACTCCTAAATGCCGAGTTGGCACCAACAAATGCATGTGGTGTGGAAGTCCTAAATACCTCATCACTGCATGCCCCCGATGATTGAAAGCTGTAGACAAGGGCGCAGCAAAACCTTTGGCTCCGCCCTGCCAGGGACCCCCACCTACAAGGCCTACAGTTGCAGGAAGGGCATTTGTGATGAACAAAAAGGAAGCTGCTACCTCTGGTACGGTAGTCACTGGAACTCTCTTTTTAAATTCAAAGCCATTTTGTGTATTATTTGATTCGAGCGCCACTCATTCTTTTATATCTACCTGATCTGCTATACAATTGAGCCTGGAGAACAGGAGGATAGAAACCAATTATAAAATTAAGCTACCCAATAATTCTGTGATTGAGTGCCCCCTCTCTTATGAACTTGTCCCCATCATCATTGGTGAAACTACTTTCCCTGTGGATTTGATTCAATTTGACTTGTCTGATTTTGATATCATCTTGGGGATGAGTTGGTTGCACACATAGGGAGCCCAAATTGACTGTGAAGATCTTAAGGTTATCTTGAAAGATGAAAATAGGAGAAAAGTGTGTTTTTATGGACAAAGAGAGGCAAAATCTTGTTCTTTGATTTCCGCTATGAAAGCAAGTAAGCTATTATGTCAGTGGTGTATTGGATATTGGTGTTATGCTATTGACACCTATACAAAAGCAGAAGAAGCAGCAAATATACCTATAGTTTGTGAATTTGAAGATGTTTTCCCTGGGGAGTTACCAGGACTACCCCCACAGAGGGAAATTGATTTTGGAATCGAATTACTTCCTGGAGCTCAACCTGTTTCTAAAACCCCGTATCGTATGGCCCCAACTGAGCTTAAGGAACTACAGATTTAGCTAGATGAGTTGTTACAGAAGGGCTTTGTTAGGCCAAGTGTGTCACCATGGGGCGCCCCAGTATTATTTGTCAAGAAGGATGAAACCTTAAGGCTATGTATCGACTATAGGGAGTTGAACAAGGTTACCATCAAAAACAAATACCCTCTGCCGCGAATAGATAACTTGTTTGATCAACTACAAGGAGCAGGAGTATTCTCTAAGATTGATTTGAGGTCAGGGTACCATCAACTTAGGATTAAGCCTGAGGACATTCCTAAGACAGCGTTTAGGATCAGGTATGGTCACTATGAGTTCACAGTGATGCCCTTTGGTCTCACTAATGCTCCTGCAGCCTTCATGGACCTTATAAACAGGGTTTTCAGACCTTATTTGGACAAGTTTGTAGTGGTGTTCATAGATGATATCCTTATCTACTCTAGGGACAAGGAGGAACATGCTGATCAATTGCGGATAGAATTGCAAACTTTGAGGGAACATCAACTCTATGGCAAATTAAATAAATGTGAATTTTGGTTAGAGGAACTGGTATTTTTGGGGCATGTGGTTGCAAAAGAAGGAATTAAAGGTGACCCCCAGAAGGTAAAAGCAATCACAGAATGACCAAGGCCTACCAATGTCACGGAGATTAGAAGCTTTCTGGGTTTAGCAGGCTACTATCGAAGATTCGTGAAAGACTTTTCGAAAATAGCTTCATCACTGACCAATCTACTGAAAAAGGTGAATAAGTTCGAGTGGACTGAAAGATGTGAGAAAGCTTTCCAAGAGCTAAGCCAACGACTAACTACCGCCCCAATTCTAACGTTGTCAATGGAAGGGAAGGAGTATACAGTTTATAGTGACACATCGAAGAACGGCCTAGGGTGTGTACTGATGCAGGAGAACAAAGTAGTAGCTGATGCCTCTCGACAACTCAAGTCATATAAGAAAAACTACCCTACCCATGACCAGGAGTTAGCAGCCATGGTCTTTACATTGAAAATTTGGAGACATTATTTATATGGGATATCGTGCAAGATCTATACTGATCATCAAAGTCTAAAGTATATCTTCACCCAGAAGGAACTCAATTTGAGACAACGGTGTTGGCTTGAGTTGCTTAAAGACTATGATTTGTAGATTCAATATCATCCTGGTAAAGTAAATGTGGTGGCGGATGCCCTGAGTAGGAAGGCCCAACATAGCTCGAACACTATGGTGATTACTCAATTGAATCTCTTAAGAGAACTTGAGGACTTTGGGATTCAATTGGTGTCCCACGGGCAAACGAATGCTCAATTATCAGCACTTACTGTACAGTCTTCCCTAGTGGAAGAAATTCGACTGAATGAGGAAAGTGATCCCGAACTCCAAAGAATAAAGCAAAATTTAGAGAAAGGGAAGTCTCCAGGATTTGTAGTACACGAGGATGAGACTCTACGGTTCCAGAATCGCCTATGTGTGCCCAAAAATGGGGAATTAAGAAAGCAGATCCTGGAAGAGGCTTACAATACTCGTTATTCAGTGCATCCAGGAGTCACCAAGATGTACAGAGATCCAAGACAATATTTTTGGTGGAATAGTGTGAAGAAGGATGTTGCAAAATATGTGGATAAGTGTCTAATTTATCAGAAAGTTAAAGCAGAGCATCAACGTCCTATGGGTGAACTATGACCCTTAGAAATTCCCACTTGGAAGTGGGATTCGATCTTAATGGACTTTGTTATGGATTTACCCCTTTCTGCCTCGAAAAAGAATGCTATCTGGGTCATAGTCGATCGACTCACGAAGTCGGCTCATTTCCTGCCAATTAAGGATACTTGGGGAGTTGAAAGACTAACCCAACTGTATGCTAAGGAGATAGTCCGTCTGCGCAGGATTCCTTTAGACATGGTCTCAAATAGGGATCAAAGATTCCAAGCACGTTTCTGGCAAGTGCTTCAAAAGGCCTTTGGGACCAAACTAAACTTCAGTAGCTCCTATCATCTAGAAACAGATGGACAAACTGAAAGAGTGAATTAAATTGTGGAGGACATGCTGAGAGCTTATGTATTGGAGTTCCAAGGGAAATGAAAAGACGATTTATCTTTGGTGGAATTCTCTTATAACAACAGCTATCAGTCCACCATCAAAATGGCCCCATTTGAGGCTTTATACGGGAGAAAATGTAGAACCCCATTGTGTTAGAGTGATTTGGACGAGGCACTAATTATAGGTCCTGAAATGATTCAAGAGACCACTGAGACAATAAGAAAGATTCAGAAGCATATCAGGGTTGCCCAAAGTCGACAAAAAAGTTATGCAGATAAAAGAAGAAGACCTCTAGAGTTTTAAGTAGGCGATAAAGTTTTTCTGAAAGTTTCACCAACTAGAGGTGTCAAGAGGTTCGGAGTATGGGGCAAATTGAGTCCAAGGTATATTGGACCTTATGAAATCATTAAAAGGTTGAATCCCATCGCTTATCATCTAGAGTTGCCTGTCGAACTTGAGCACGTGTATAACGTGTTTCATATCTCTCAGCTTCGAAAATACATTCCAGATCCAGACCATACCATTGTATCTGAACCTATCGAAATCACTGAAGATCTAGTAGATGAGAAGCGTCCCGTTCAAATACTAGATCGCAGGATCAAGCAGCTACGCAACAAGCAGATACCATTGGTCAAAGTACTCTGGACAAACCACACCTCCCAAAAAGCCACCTAGGAGACCGAAGAGACTATGAAAACCTCATATCCACATTTATTCGAGGTAATCCTGTGGTGAAGTTCATCAGTTTCGAGGACGAAACTTTTTAAGGGGGAAGACTATAATAGTCCGACCCTAAAATATGTTTATTAACTTCATTTCATTAATCTATGTGATTAATTTCATTTCATTTACATCATTGCTTTTTATTATTCCAATTGGACATTTCTAAATGGATCCTCACTTTGCAATTCGGGGTTTTGTTCTAATCAAATTTTGGAGATCGATTTAGGCCTCGATACTTATGAATTTAGCGATTTAATTATTTTTCATGACACGACAACCATTAATCTCGAGTTTGGAAAAAAAAAATTCAAACGCATTCGGTTTCAGCTCCTTTCCAAACCCGAGCCCGTTTAAGGCCGATTTCGACCAATGAGACTTGGCTACATTTGTTTAGCTAATTACCCTTAATTAGGCCTTAATTATACTTAGTAAAAGTAGCTTTTGGGGGATTAAATCTCAGCCAAGTATTTATTTTTGCCTAAGCTTCATTTGCACCAAGTAATTTCAAGGCACTTTCTCTCTCCTATTTCTCTCCTCCTTCTCTCTAAGTCACGGCCAGCAGTAGCAGCAGCCCTCCCAACCACCTTTCAACCACCAAACATCCACCACTTACCACCCCCACCCACCCCTCTCACTCCCACTAGCATCAAGGATCATTCTTACCTCTTTTTCAAGCACAAAGTGAGTAATTCCTTCACCTCTTATGATGATTTTGTTGTTGGTTCTTGATCTTGTTGGTTTTTTCTTCTTGTTTTAGTTATTTTGATGATGGATCATATTGTTGTTATTGAATTAAGAATCATCCTGGTGATGGATCATGAATTGAATGATGCTAGGATTAGGGTTTCACCTTAGTCATGCAAGCCTCATGTTCAAGTGTTAGTTATTGGTTGTTTTATCCTTGTTTTTGCTTATCTTTTAATGTATTGAAGTTTATTATGGTGTTTATGGTGTTTTAAAAAGATGAGAGTGAGTTCAAGTTGACCCAAAGTTAGGGTTTTATCCATGAATGCATGGTTTGGACCAAACTTGTGTTAAACTTGAGGTATGTGTATGTGTGCCTAGAAAATGAGCTTTGTTGGATATAAATATGAAGTGAAATTGAGTGTTGTGCTTTTGTATGATGTTGGGATATACCAAAGTGTGTTTATATGCTCTTAAGAAGGAGTTTAAGTTGAGGATTGGTGTGAAAAGTGAGAGAACCCACTCAATCAGTGAGGCAGGAAATTCCAGAAAAATAGGATAGCTTTTGAAATGAAACTGGTAATGATCAGCCTAGCCAAAAATTATGATTTTTGGTGGGTAGATAGGTCAGTGTGGTAGCTTTAAGATGGCTCTTGAATTGCATTAATCCGAGATCTGTCGAGAAAGTTATAGTCATTTTCCCGAACCTATGCAGGGTGGGCTTAAAAGTGGCATTTTGATGTTCTAGCCCCATTTTAGGAACCCTATCATGGGAATCATGTTTCGTATCCTTAATAAAAGTTTTAGAGGACCTCCTAAGCTGTTTATATAGGGTCTTACGTCTCATTTTGAGGTCAGGAGTATAAGTTGTGGATTATTTTTTTCGTACCCTCTTTTCAAGCCCTTATGCTTTAAACTTGCTACCGTGCCTTAAATCACATTTCTATGGTTTATATCGTCATCATTTTGGTTTAATCTATGAACTGGTGTGTAAAAGTTCTTCATAAGCCAGTTTTATTTAAAGTTATCCATTATAAGAATAAGATCGTTTCTGACCTCATGTTCCTATAATGAACTTTTGAACAGAATCAAGGGCTAAACTTTCATTTTCTTAACTTTAGTGCATCTTATTCCTCTGCGAACTAGCATTTAAAACTTCTAGGTATGTTCATTGCTTGTATCTTTAGTAATCATCATGTATTTATCGAAATCATAATATTTTGGTAAGTGCATCAATGAATCATTTTAATCAGTGCTTTATCACATAATTAGTAACCCCGTCAGTTATCAATTACAGGGCATTGCCCTCCAGTTATACGCGCGGCTTCGGGCCAGGTCCCTCAGTCGACTTGATAGGTGTACACCTATTCACAGATCGTAACAGTTACTAAGGGGTGTACTAATAGATAATAATTGGCAATGCAGTTTTATATGCATCTTATTCCCTATTTTCAATTAAAATGAATTGCAAGCAGGCCCAAATAACTTTTCAATGAATTTTTATCAGTATAGGGATGCATGTACTAAGCTTTGGCTCATAGTTCAAAATACTTTTATGTTTTGTTTTAGCAAAATGTTCAGTGAACCGCCCTCAGGCGGGCAGGGAGGTCGAAGGTGATAAATGAAACGGGACCTTCCATGTGATTGGCGGTGTGGGAGAGCTAAGATGCTATCTTAGCATATTATGATGTATTTTGGAGTTTCAACTGTATATTCGAACTGAATTATGTATTTTGGTACCACAACTATATTTTTGGACCAAGTTATATATGTTGGTGTAACCCTTGGGATGTCAATCCATTTCTATATACAACTAAATAGTTTGAGTGATTATGATGGTGAATGCCCCTTTATAGGGTAACTTTTGGTTTATAGCAAGTTTTCATGTATAACGGAAGTCTTGTCCTTTGTGGACGGCGGTAACGCCCCGTTTATTGAGTTATTATGTCTTATTGATAACCGTAAGTAGGTAAATGCAAGTAGCTGAATGCAAGCAATGAATCATGTATATTTGGGACGTTACAACACAAATCCAAACTCGATCAAGTGTGGATGGGATGACCCAAAAGTTTGGACATAAATTCTCAAAGCCCAACACATTGGATTAATATGATTCTTTGCCTTAACAATCTTAGCACTTGGGGCTATTCATTGTTGGCCCAGTTGATGCCTGACCTATTTTCCTTCCCTCTCTACTGCTCCCCCTTATTTCTTTATCCATTGTTTAGGCCTTTTTTTTTTCTCTCAGTCGTGGCCCACTATTTGCCTTCTAATCTGGCACAGCAAATGAACCAAGTGAAGCTAACCACTCTCTCCTTCTCCGCCGCATGAGCCTATTCCCTACACCGAGCAACCTAATCAATTCGACCCTGATGTGTGGCACCTACCGCACAATTCAACAAAGCAACCAACAACGCACACCTTATTCTCTCTTCTAAGCTTTTATGTGGCCTCTGTGTGACTGTCTCTCCCAAACAAATTTGGAAAGTAAGAAAATAGTTTTAACCTAGTAATCTTATTTAAGCATATTATTAGGCAAATTTTATGGCATAAACAACCACTTACCATGAAAAGTGGAGAAATAAGGGGGTGGAATTCACTATAAATAAAGGCAAAGACACCAATTAAAAGCATAAAAAATTCTTCATTCCTTTCTTGTATTTCTCCCATTTTTCATTACTAAGAGAGAAGTTATACTATGCAAAATCATTTGGGTTGAGAAAATTAGTAAAAAAAATAAGGTTTTCCAACTATTTTTCTCTTCTCTTGCATCACATTTGTGAGTCTAATTGGAGAGTTTGGTCTTTGATTATTCTAATCTTGTTTAACAAAAACATCAAAGTTTGGTTATAGGGATTGAAATATAGCATCAATTAAAACATAGCCAGTCTAAGTGCAATGATATATGCCTATGATCGGCTAGGTTGTTTATCTAGGATTGAGATGGATCCTTGACTTATTCTATTGTTCTCGCTAATTTCTTCTAGGGTTAATATTATTGTTTCTTATTATTACGTAATTTTGAGTTTCTTTAATTAATTCAAATTTATTATGCAAATTATTTTGATTGTTTAGACATGTTTTACAATTGATCAGTTTACTATCTCATTTATTTATATCGGACCTTGTTGGCTAATATGATAATCATGTAATTGTGCTTCATTAGGTTGTTAATTCACTAAACAATACTAGAAATTACATGAGCTATGTCTAACTCGAATAATTCATGCTACTTAGTAGTTAAGTTTATTTATTGATGGCTAATTCTTTTTCTAATCTACTGGCCTTAAGCTTATAGTTTGAGAGCTTTTGAAGAGACCAACTAAAACCCATTTGAATCTAGCAATTTGATATTAAGAGTTTTTTGATGAAGTCAAGGTCTTAGATTCTCTCTAAATTGATCTCGCTTTGCTTTGGTTAATGTTCATTTCTCTCTTATTTTCACTTTTCTTTGTAATCTGCTCGTGTGAATTTATTCTATTAATCAGTTGAGAAAAGTCAATTTAAAATTGCTTTCATTCCCCATGGGAAACGACCCCTGAATACTTGCTTTGATATAATCATCTTATGCACTTGTAAGCAAGTCGGTTTTTAAAACTACTAAAATCCACATCATGTTTTTAGCAGAGTTGCTGTAGAATGATTAGTGATTTTTAATTTACTATTCCCTTTATTTATTTATTTTTATTTATTGTTTCCCTTTCTTTTTCTCAACCTCTATCTTTTTATTTTTGTTATTATTGTTTATTATTCTTAATTTTTGAATTTCTTTTTCTCCCCATTCTCTACTAATCTAACAATTTAGTTATTTATTTCTTTTCTCTTCATGCCCTCCTAATCCAACCATTTTATTTCTATCATTTTATTTGTTTTGTTTAATCAGTTATTTTTCTTTCGAACCATTTAATCCCTTTCATTTTGTTTCATTAATTATTCTCTTTTATTCTATTTTATTTTCATTTTTGTTTATTTATTTATTTATTTCTCTTATCTTTCTTCTATTGTTGTTTTTTATATACATATTTTCTTTTCTTCTTATTTCATTTGCTGGTTACTATGGTGGTGATTTCATACTATTCTCTTGATTGCTTGTGGTTTTACATGCTTGTTAGACGCTATTTGTTTTCAGACCTTGAGGAATACAATCTTAAAATTGAACATACCCTTTGTAGGGTAAGAGTAGAGAAATGACTCTAACAAAAACATGGCTGATGAACAAACCCCACCTAAGAAACCTGATTAGTAATTTACTCCCGCCACTTATGATTCACCTACCAGTACCCAAATGCCTGCTATTCCAGGGCCATTTGAGATTAAACATTTCCTAATCCAAACACTCTTATCCTTTTATGGATTAGAGTCTGAAAACTCTTTTAAGCACGTTGATACATTTTTGGAGATAATTCCACCATCTTCTTAAATAATGTCTCTAATGCTTCTTTTTGATTGCTACTTTTTCCTCTCTTTGAAAGATAAAGCAAAGACTTGGCTCGATACTAAGAAAATATCACGACTCGGGATCAAATGCAAATGAAATTCTTTTAAAAAGTATTTTTCCATGGGTAAACAGACTGCTTTAAGATGTGCTATAACTAGTTTCTGACAAAATGAAAATGAACACTACTTGAAATTTGGGAAAGATTTAAAGAATTGTAGCGAAATGGCCTCACCATGAGGTTCCTTAGTGGTAACTCGTCCAGAATTTCTACTCTAGTTTTGTAACACCCCGAAATTCTAGTTCCTTTCTTTATTGCTAATATTAACCTATGTGGCAGCGGGAAAACCTAATGGGGTAATTACCGCCGTGTCTCTTTTGTGGAAACACCAGGGTGAGTATCGATCAGACCTTACTGTGAATATTTTTCAGTAATACCTCAGTTAAAAAGGTTTCAATCACAATTTAAGCAACTACTAGACTTAATAAAAGAAGTTCAATACAAGTCTCTTCTCAAAATGACTACTTAATGAAACTATCAGTTTAAACATTGGAGCCTCGCTCTAAGTTTGATTCTCCAATCCCATGCGCAATCAGTTCATTTGAAAACAAAACATTTTAAAAAATGAGATAAACTCAATAACAATCACCACTAACAGTCAACTACGCACACAAATTCATTTTTAAAACATTTTAGGGGTAGGGAAGACAACAAGACCACACTCATTCGTTCCTAGTGGATGCAGCAGTACACACTTTCATATTCTCAGTGATGCACACATCCATACCAAGTTCCATTTTTAGCTTTCAGGTTCTTAAGGGTGAGCGACACCACTGGGTCTCATGGCCTGCGCTTGGATTTAACACAGACGTTTAAGTTTAACCATGGCCTATCATCGACTTGGACGGTTATCGCTTAACCATTTCCTGGCTTACCGCCAACATGGGCAATTACCGTTAGCCTGACTCACGTCCCTACAGGGCATGTGGCCGCTCACATGCATGCACTTTTACCCGGAGAAGGCTAATAGCCTTCAACAACATAACCTAACTCACAGTCTCACCCATATCAACATTTACTTATACAATCATGCTCACCCAATGTAAATGTTAAACCAACATGCATAGCTGATTCAGATTCAACCCTATCCCCAAGGCATTCGCATAACACACATACTTTCATTTCCAACGTAACCAATTCAACACCCAAGTTCATTAACATAGTAAAGTAATTCAATCCAACTATGCAGTCATATGAAATCAGTGCTTTCCATAAATTCATAAAACCAACATTTAAGGTAGCTCTTACCATGTTTAACACACACACTTTTCAAACAACTTCGGAGAAGGGTTAGGGCATGATTGTTACCTGGAATCCGTACAATTACGTGCTCGAAAAATTTTCGTAAAATTTTTAGACATGCCCAGGCCTCCCAACCATGGCTAAGCTCTGTGTCCATATTTGATCCGAATCTAGGCTTGACTTTCAAAGCCTATATCTTTCATTCTTGATGTTGAAATTTCAATTTCTTACCCATTCTAAAAGGTCAATCCGTCCTCTACCCTTCTCATGTTTGGTGCTTTTCCAGACTTTGACCTAAACTAGGTTGTTTTCCTTAATCTTTCTATGCTATCACTGGCTATCCTGATCTGGGCAGCCCTCGGTAATTCAGCTATAACTCATGCTATACTACTCCAGTGCCATCGATTCCAAAACTAAGTTACTCAGAACATCTCAATTCTATCTACCACAAAAAGTTCATGATTTTTAGAGTAATATAATGCCATGATCGAATTTTTAAAATCACTGCCCATAACTATCCTTCCAACAGTAGCAATCTGCCCACTCCTAACCCTAATATAAGTTCCCTTTGGCCACGTTTTTTATAAAATCTCATCCACAACTATGCCATAACCATCCCAATAGCCCTGCACTGCGCCATTAATCCAAGTCGAGTCAAAATTTTCAACTTTTAACTAAAATGAAATTCAAATACCGTTTACACTCGCCTTGGTTTGGTTTTTGGAAGAAAAGCAATTGGACTGTCACTCCTTGAGGGTTAGAATCTAAAACAAATTTAGAACCGATGTTAAAATTTGCAAACTAGAATCCAATACCCAAAACCATAATTTACACCAAAACTTAAAGAAATTGGAGTGCAAAGGGTGCATGAACCGCACCAACCTTACTCACGCCAAGGAGAGAAGCAAGTGGGGGGTGAATGCCGACTGCCTAGCGTTGCTCCGACGGCGGTGTTAGTGGCAACCGATGGGTGGCTGGGCTACTGATCGTGAGAGAGGGAGAGAGTCGTGTGTGAGGGAGGGGGAGAGACAGAGATAGCGAGAGCCGTGACTGTTGGGGGAGGAAGAGAGAGAAAAAAATAAAAAGGGGAAGAGAGAACATTCTAGCTGGCTCCTAGGGCTAGAAAAAGAAGGGAATTTTTTTGAAAAAGAAAAAAAAATCTTGGAAGAATTCAGAAGGAGAATCTTGGGTCAAATATCACTAATTGGGTACTTAGTTATTTACGTCTAGGAAGGTGAATAAAATTTAATATAAATGGATACACAAAAAGAATCTAGGGAGCATAAATGAAATGTTCATAAAATGGGTGAATAATAATTTGGGTGTAGTTAAGTAATTGTTGTGTGTGTGAAGAAAATGGCTAATTCCTATTCCTCCAAGATGTATGTTCAATCTACGCTGGTCTCATCCATGCCTATTTTGACTACCCTTTTGTTGGTCCATTTGATGTTGCAACTGAGCAAGTGAATGCTACCTAAGGTTTTCCTCTAACCAATAATCCTTATTTAATACTTACAATCATAATTGGAAGAATCAACCTAACGTTTCTTGGAGGTCTCAAAATATGGAGAACCCATGTGCCCAATCTAGGTGATTTACACCTCTTGGTTTTTAGAAACAAAAGGTATATTGATCCACCACCTCCACCACCTCTATTTGTGAGCTCAAAATTAGACAAGGTAGTCTCTGCCCTTAGTACTCCTACTTTTGCTGTCGAAACTATGAACACTAAGGTCCAAGGAAATGAGTCGACAATGTATATCGTAGGTTCCCATTCATAGTTTGTAGCTAAGTTAAAACCCAACTTGGTCAACTAGCCATAGCTGCAAGTAAAAGAGAAGAAGGAAAACTTCTAAGCTATCCCATAGAGAATCTTAAAAGCCAATAGCTTAAACAATTAAAAGATGTTATGGTTATTAGGGGAGGTAAAGAAGTAGATAACAAAGTGAGTGATAAGAAACATGATAAAGAGGAAAGACCAAAGACAAATGAGAGTGACCATAAAATTGAGAATGACTCATCCCCTTCCTCCATTGTGTCTTTTCCCCCATTGTCACATATAAGCCTAGGGTTCATTACCCTTAGGCATTGGATGCACCCTTCCCTTTTAAGAAGGACAGCCAAATAGATGACATTTAAGAGACCTTTAAGCAAGTTAATGTCAATCTCCCCCTTCTGTAAGTAATAAAACAATTCGCTGCTTATGCAAAATTCCTTAAAGACATGTGAATTTTCGAAAGGAAATATAAAAATGGCAAGTCTCAAAAGGTTTTTCTAAGTGAACAAGTGAACTCTGTTTTAAAATTTGACACTCGGCCTAAGTTCAATGATCCTCGTGTTCCTACTGTTTTATGCTTTATTAGTAACTATAAAATTGAAACATCACTCTTGTATTTGGTTTCTAGTGTTGATTTTAATACCATACTCTTTTTATATAAAGCTGGGGTTAGGTGAACTAAAACCATCCAACTGCACTGCAACACCTCCAGCTCTTAATTACTTAACTAGTCTTAATTAATGTTAACTAACCATTAGTAGTTAGTACAGTGAAAGCACCAAGGTTGGGGCCTAACCGTCATCCCAGAGAGGATAGGGCTTAGTTAATTCACCTACACAAACATAATAACACATCATAACTTACGCGCAGTCCACATGGTGCATACCTTGATGACTCACGACTTTATGAAGTATCACTGTGAACTTGTTTAACTCCATTGACAGTCTCCTCACTTTTGAGGCATTGTTAAGTTAGGACTTCACAATTTATTTACCCACAATATAAAAACATAAGATATTTAAATAGTGAGCCGAGACTTAATACATTTACTCCTATACTATAAAGATAGAAATTTATTTTTCAGTAAGCAATCGCATTTCAATTCATTTTAGTTTAAAATTAGGAAGAGATAGAACTATATTAAACTGTTACTAGTTATTATCTGAAAGTGGAATCTGAACTAATGAGCTTGTATGTATAATACGATAATTGAATAGGCTTATGCCTATTAGGCCGATCAGGTAGCCGGACCTAAGGCTACGCCGATGAATTGAGGGGAATAATCCATGATCATTGATAATTGATGGATCCACTTGATTATATGGAAAAGAAATGTTTGAAAATGATTCATTAAATAATTATACATTTTGAGATTTTGATATTTGTAAAAATATGTGAATTTTCGAAAAACATAGGTAGTAAACATACCTGCAAGATACTTTCCTTTGAAAGTAATTGTTTACAACTTAATGATGATGAAAGGGCATTTTTTTTTTTTTTGAATTAAGTGAAAGAAGCAGGAGGGAGAGGATGAGGAGGAAGCCGAGCAGTGGCCTCCTTGGCATGAGATGAAGTGAGAAGTTGGGCGTGCCAAAAGGATGGGAGTGGTTAATATAAGGCTTGTCCCCCCATTTATCTTAGATATTTTTGAAAAAAATATCAAATATTTTCTTAAATAATCTTTAGATATTCTGTTAAAAAATCTCAAATATTTTCTATAAAACTCTTTAGATATTTGCTAAAAATCAAGATATTTTTGCTAAAATCTCATAATTTTTCTCTAAAATCTTTAGTTAAGTTTCCAAAAATCTTTAAATATTTTTCAAAAATCTATCAATATTCTTATGTTTTATTTATTTTGCTTTTCCATTCAATTTACTGAAGCAAGCAAATGATATAAAGCTTAGCTAAGTCTTGTTTCAAGGCAACCTTGCCATCTCAGCCTACAATAGCATAAACGTTTCAAATGTCAAATCAAAATGAGGCGCCCAACTTTAAATTGAGATTAACTGAGGTAAATAGCATGGATTATGTTCGAGTTGTTACATCATCTCCCCTTAAAATAAGTTTTGACCCCGAAACTTACAAATCTGAAGGACGTACTTAAATTAGCCTCATGTAAATAAGGAACTTGTTCCTCATTTCTTCATCAACCTCGTAGGTGGTTTCTAATGTGGAATAGTTAGCCTATACAACTTTGATTAGAGGTACCTTCTTATTGCAAAGTGGTTGGCCCTATAATCTTGTGTCAATATAGGACATTCATTATAAGCCATTGGGAATAATAAGGTCAATCTATAAGTCATTAGGCTTAGCTTTTTCAGTGATTTCATAGGTCTTAATGTTCCTAAGGCTCCATTTTCTCTCTGAATTTGACCACCATCATTTAGACTAGTCAAAGGTTTACTAGCTAAAGATGAATATGTTTAAGAGTAACAATGATGGAAATAATAATTAGGTGAGTCGTTATTCTCGACAGGAATAGTAGTGACGTTAGGAGTGATTAATAGAGGATGGATTACCATGAAATGGTTTGATTAAGATAGCCATATTTGAATTATGAAATTTAGAAATGATGTTCCATAAGCATCATGATTTGTAAATATAGGCTATAAGAACCACCATAAGGTGGTCGACATCCTTCAAACATTCTTACCATCTAAAATAGAATGGGTAGCTAGGAGGTGAGTTATATATATCAAATTGCACATAGTACAATTATAGTCATGTCAGGAAATAGGACTGGGCATATAAATAAATGACCCAAGAGGGCCTGATGGACAGAGTTAGAACCATCTCGGTAGAGAAAGGTATTTCAGTTACACTTGGATGACCTCTTGTAGCAATCAACATGATACAATAGATTGTCCCTCGGTCACATGAGATAAGTTCAGGTAAGGAGAAAAAATGGGATAAAGGGAGATGAATATAACTTACAGGTAGAGTTTAAAAGTGAGACAAAGGTTGAAATTACAACAATCAATGATTCACCTCACTTGTGAAAGCTTAGTTGCATATATTATTCAAACAAGCACTATTGACTTATTAATATGGATGAACAAGGTGCAGGCTATAGATATAAGTACATTCTTAATGAAATAGAGAGGAAAACGATGAGGATTAAAGTTATTAGGGTGTCAAAAAATTAGATTTAAGGTTGATTAGGGATGCATTGCGTAGTAAGCAGCAAGATTAAGGAGCATGGTCAATCATACCAGACAGAATGTATGAGTATTCTTGAGAATCGACAAGCCTTTAGAAGTTTGAAATGAAAAAGCGGAAAGTTAAATAATTATAGTGAAAGGAACTAACTTTAAGGGTGAGCAGATTGTACAAATATGAGAAATGTTAGAAAGAAGAACATCAACAAGGAAGACATAATCTATTGGTAAGCCTCATCAATCTGAACCTTTCAAACAAACATTCTAGATCAAGGAAACATACAATAGCCAGGAGATAAGGTCAGTGTATGGCAATGATTGAAAATAATGGGAAATGTTATGGATATAAAACTTTAATTTAAAGGAGTGCATGATAGATTATGAAATGATGGGTGAGGGGAACATAGGGCGAGTAGAATGAAAGTAACGATAAAGACAAATTATTCAAGAACAGATGGCAGTAGGGATCAAATGGTCCAAAACATTGGCTATCTAGAGAAAAGAACATTTGATATTAGTTTAAAATCCAAGCAATTTGTAATGATACACATTTCAGGCAGTGATTAAATATTTAAGATAGGACATCACAGCTTACCAAGGATAGATCGTATAAGGTATTGATCTAAGATTAGACTGTAAAATCATCTGTATGCATTAGGGTTGTCTTGTGGGAACCTAAGGTCACAACATCCAAACAGCTACGAGTCAATAGGAATTGAAGTGGAGATGATTACAAGCAGGGGAGAGTCATAGAGGTTTTTAATTTATAAGAGAACTCATACGTACGTTCGTATACTTACGAGAAGGAAAGTCACATGGTTTTTAATTTGTTCCCAAGAATTGGTAGGCAAAATAAAAGATCAAGAGTATAGGGTTAAATAGGTTGTAAAAACACCTAAGGATGAGATAATGGATGATGTAAATAATTCAAACTTATCTTACATTCAAAGTGTTACCAAAGCAGCTTAGGAGGTGCTCACAAGAAGATTTAGTGGGCAACTCTAGAGGGTTAAGGAATGAGGTAAAAAAACACTATAAAAAAGGAAAAGCTTTGTTTACCAGCTTGTTTAATTTAATTTAAGATTATCCAAGATAAAGGGGATTGTTTGGGGTAGATATAATGAACTCAACCACGCTGGCAAAAGGAAGTAACAAGAACCCAGGTTTGTTATAGGCAAGATGAGTAGTGATTAATAATGAAGGAGATGAGTAACCTAAACAAAGATAAATGATCAAAGGAAGAGGATAGCACTTCAACTTGGTAGCCATGATTCCATAGGAGGATTAATGTCATGAAACAATTCAATTTTGAAAGAATATTTAAGAAGGCATCCGTAGGATAGCTGGGTGATTTTATGAACAATAGGTTTCAGCTCAAATATGATCCATGGGTTAAATTACACTAGAATAGGGTAGGACATAGCTAACATCTAGTTGTAATTGAAAAGTCCAAAGATTTTGTTAAAGGAATACGTAATATGTATTAGTGCATACTTCATAAGGAAAACTTTGGCCCATTGACCAAGGGCTATCATAGGTTCTTTTAAATCAATATAAAGATTTACATAGCTGCATTTGCATGGATTTAATATGGCTGAAAGAAAGTCACCTAAGTTTTCAATCCTTACGTAGGGACTTCCCATACCATTGTCACTCTATAAACCTTTTCTACCATATCCGAGTTAAGCTGAAGAGATGCCTTCCAAAATAGGGCAATCTAGTCTTGTGAATTGCTAGTTATAGTCTCATGCACTCTATTCTACACCTGGTATATAGTAGTGATTCCTCAATACAAGGGGCTACAAGAAAAGAAGATCAAAGATCAATAGTTCAAACAATGAAGGGATCATATTTCTATTATACTTCTCCATACCTTATTTACTACCTTAAATTATATCTGTTGATTACGTCCATTCACTAACTAAACGTAAATTATGACTCCTAGAATTTCTTAGGTATAAAATATATGTATATGTATAGTACTTCCTCAAGCCATTCCCCTTAAGTTCTATATGTATATTTAAATGTTTTAGGTCAAATGAGAATACTTGAGGTGGATAACCATTGCTTTCGCTACCTAGATGACCCCATCATCTAAGTACCCCTTAATATTGTACAAAAGAAAATCTTTCTCTACCAGTTTTTGTTTCCAAAATCCAATTACTCATTGGCATGTCTCATACCAAATAGAACACATCCCTTAGTCCACTAAAATCTGATAAGGACTGACTTATTCCCCTTTGAATTTTCCTTTGAGTACCTTGCATTAAGATCCACCATTTTATAGCTTTCATATGCTTTTAGGGCCTACTGTACCCTTATAATTAGTTCTAGTCTAATGATCTAAACTACGTCCCAATATCAGATAATCTCAAATATATTATACTCACCTTTTCTTTTCTTCTTTATTCCCCTCTAAGAACTCACCACCTTGTCATCACCTAAATTAGAGAATGTTTGTTTGGATAACCTCAGTCTTTGGCCCAAGGTTCACAACGTCACTTAGAACCCTCATCTAAATACACTATCTTTTCATTACCTACGGGTACAATGGCATAACATGTTCGATATGTAATATCTTAGATATATCTTTAGCTTATAGTAACCTACATAAGCTCACATATTTTGAAATCACCTAGTACCATCAGTTCTTTGCATATCATCACTTATTACATCATATGTGATCTCTATGATGTCAACTACTATAACAAAATATACTCAGCTCATTTGCATAATTCGTTAGGGTAAACGATAATTGCGTATCGATTATGATAGTGCTATAGGCCCTTATGGATATGATTTACTGCAATTCCTCTTCACATGCTCAATTTAATACAACTGCACTATTGCAATATAATTCGATACCATGAAAAATTGCTTAAGAATCCACAAATAGGGTTCATAAGATTGCCTAGCACTAAGGGGTGCTCAGAGCATACTTATTATACACTCATTGGATACCTAAAACTTGCACTCGACATCACAATTAAAACTCTAATTCAACTAGTAAACACACTAAAGCTCACAGTGACCTGAAACCTGGCTCTGATGCCCAACTATAAAGCCCCAACTCTTAATTGCTTAACTAGTCTTAATTAATGTTAACTAACAATTAGCAGCCAATATAGTGAAAGCGCTAGGTTTAGGGTATTAACCGTCATCCTATAGAGGATAAAAATTATTTAATTCACTTACACAAACGTGATAATGCATCATAGGTTACGCACAATTGAAATGGTGTATACTCTGATGACTCATGATTTTATAAAATGTCACTGTGAGCTTGTCTAACTTCATTGACAATCTCCTCACCTCTGAGGACTTAACAATTTATTTACCTAAAACATAAAAACACAAGATACTCAAATGTTGAGCCAAACCTCAATATGGTTACTCCTATATTGTAAAGATTTCAATTCATTTTTCAGTAAGCAGCCGTATTTCAATTTATTTTAGTTTGAAATCAAGGAGAGAGAATTATATTGAAACTATTACCAGTTATTATCTGAAAGTGGAATCCAATTGATTATCTCATATATACAATGCGATCATTGAGTAGGTCAATATCTGCCTGGCCGATCGAGTAGCCTGACCTAAGGCCGCATGGGCAAACTGAATGATGTAAGCCCTAATAATTGATAACGAGCGGTTCTACTTGATTATGTGACAAAATAATGCTTGAAAATGATCACATTAAATAATTTTACATTTTGAAATTTTGATATATGTAAAAATATATGAATTTTCAAAAGGTACAAGCAGTAACCGTATCTAAAAGATATATCTTTTTCCTGTGAAAGTAATTGTTTACGGCTTGATGATGATGAAAGCGACCTTTTTTTTTTGAATTAAATTAAAGAAGCAAGAGGGAAAGGATGAGGAGGAGGCCAGGTGGTGGCCCCCTTGGCATGGGACGAAGAAAGATAAGGGGCGGCAAGAGGAAGGGGTTGGTATATATAAGGCTTACCCCCCTCCTTTTAAAAAATATCTTAGATATTTTTGAAAAAAAAAACTCATATATTTTCATTGAAAATCTCATATATTTTCTCTAAAAATCTTTAGATATTTTGCTAAAAATTCAAATATTTTCGCTAAAAATCTTAGATATTTTCTCTAAAAACTTTTAGATATTTTGCTAAAAATCATTAGAGGTTTTTTGAAAATATTTAGATATTTCTCTTTTTTATTTATTTTTATTTTTCATTCTATTTGTTGAAGCAAGCAAATGATATAAAGCATTGCTAAATCTTGTTATGAGACCACTATGTCGCCTCATCTTGCAATAGCATAAATATTTCAAATGTCAAATCGAAACGCGACGCCTAAATTCAAACTAAAATCAACTGAGGTAATTAGCAGGGATTATGTACGGGTTGTTACATGTACCCTTCGGCTTACTAATAGGTCAATAAGGACTCCTAGGGAGTGGATAGATGGTGTCCTAATTCGAATTGATAAGGGCTTTTTTGCTGTTGACTTTATTGTATTGGACATAGACCATAGTAATGCCTCTAAGCAGATCTCTGTTATTTTAGAACATTCCTTGCTAGCCACATCTAATGCCACCATTAACTGTAGGTTAGGAATGATGATGTCTTAGTCATGAATATGAGGGTTAGGCTTAACATTTTTAAGGCTTCTTCTCAACATGAGCTTAAAGATGAATCCAAATGCTTTTTTTATTGATGTGATTGATGAAATGATTGAAGAGGCCTTACCTTCTACTCTGAGCAAGGTCCCTTAGGAACCTATCTTTCCTATGGAGATTTGGGGTTATTTGACTTAGGAAGTATAATAGATGAGTTGGATTCTACTCTTGACTCCACACCTCATCTTGAGTCTTCCTCTTAAGTATCCACTTATGAACCTCGTACTCCTTAGGCCATCTCTCCCATGCCACATTCTATTGTTTCCCCCCTAACTTTGAGTTTGATGCCTTTCCCTAACTCACTCAAGCATGTTTTTAGGCCCCAAAGAGACCCTGCATATCATCATCTCTTCCTTCTTTTCCTATGATCAAGAGAAAGAGTTGATTTGTGCCTTATCTGAACATATCGGTGCTATTAGATAGTCAGTTGTAGATTTAAAAGGGATTAGTCCCACTATTTATATGCATAGAATTCACTTAGAGGATAAGGCTAAACATATTAGGTAAATGCAACATAGATTGAACCCCTATATGAAAGAAGTTGTCCAGGAAAAGGTACTAAAACTTTTAGATGTAAACATTATCTATATCACTTCTGATAGTCAATAAGTTAGTCCAATCCAGTGACCCCTAAGATATCTGGCATAACTATGGTGAAAAAAATAATAATAATGGTGAACTAGTTCCTACTAGATAGATTACAGGGTGGAAAATGCATTGTCATTGTAGAAAGCTAAATTTTATCACCAAAAAAGACCATTCCCTCCCCATCCATTGATTAAATGTTAGAAAAATTACTTGGGCAAAACTTTTGTTGTTTTTGGATGGGTATTCTGGTTACAATCAAATATCTGTCTACCCTAAGAGAAACCACCTTACAAGCCCTTTAGCTACAATTGCTCATAAGAGGATGCTTTTTGTGTTATGTAATGCACCTTCCACATTTCAAAGATGCATGATGACATATTTCAAATTATATTGATAATTTTAGATAGGTGTTTATGGATCATTTCTCGATTTTTAGTTCTTTATTTGATGAGTGTCTTGCTAGTTTAGCCACTGTGCTGAAAAGATGTCAAGAAGTGGATCTTGCCTTGAGTTAGGAAAAGAATCATTTTATGGTCTAAGAATGGACTCTACTAGTAATACACTGTCTAAGAAGGGAACTAAGGTTGATAAAGCCAAGGTTGATTTAATCTCTAATTTAACTATTCACACTTTTGTGAAGCAGACCAAATCATTCCTTGGCCATGTTGGATTTTACAGGAGATTTATTAAGGATTTTATTGAACTGGCTTAACTGCTTACTAATCTCCTTTTGAAAGATAGTCCTTTTGTGTTTCATAGGACTTGTGTGTAGGCTTTGGAAAAGTTGCGATCATTATTGGTATCAACCCTTAGTGTGCTATTTTGGGTCAAAGGGTTAATAGAATTTATCATGTAATTTATTATGCTAGTAAAAGTATAATTAATGCTAAAAAGAATTATTCTACTACTGAAAAAGAGTTACTAGTTATAGTTTTTGCACTTGATAATTTTTGTTCATACCTTCTATGTTCAAAAGTGATTGTATTTACTAACCTTACTACATCAAGACATCTAGTAGCTAAGATTGGCACCAAACCTAGACTCATTATGTGGATTTTGTTGCTATAAGAATTTGAAAATGAGACTAAAGATAGAGGATTTTGAAAATTTGGTAGCAAACTTATGATCTTCACCGAGTATACTAATAACTTAGTTAGATTTTGTGACCATTTTCATAATGAGTAACTATTTGCTCCATCACATACCCCTCTCCCTTGGTTTTGCTTATATTATGAACTATGTTTCCACTTGAAAGATTCCTCCATAATGGTCCAAACAAGAGAATGATAGGTTCTGCTCACAAGCAAAGGCTTACTATTGGGAAGATCCTTATCTTTTTAAGCATTGTTCCAACCAAGTGGTTCGTAGATGTGTCTTTGACAGTGAAATTCATATTATCCTGACCTTTTTTCACTCTTATACTTGTGGTGGTCATTTTAGAGTTTCAAAGATAGCTGCTAAAGTCTTATAGAGTGGATTCATCAGGCCCACTTTATTTAGAGATGCTCACCGTTTCTGCCTTGATTGTAAGCATTATTAGTGTACGGATGCCTTATCCCATCGTGTCATGATGCCCTTTTCCCCCGTTCTAGTTGTTGAGATATTTTATATGGGAGGAATTGATTTCATGGGTCCATTGCCCCCTTTTTTGGCTTTGCTTATATACTTGTTGCTAGTGGGTAGAGGCTCTAGCCACTGTGATCAATGACCATAATGTTGTGATTAAGTTTGTAAAAGAGTATATATGTATATTTTTTTTGCTCAATATGAGCCCCTAGAGCTTTTGTTGGCAATGGGGGTAGTCATTTTTATCACTTATCTATCGAGGCTTTGTTTAAAAAATATTTGGTGACTCACAAAATAGCTACTCCTTGTTACCCTTAGCCTAGTAGTCAAGTTGAGGTATGGAATCATGAAATCAAGTCCATACTTGAGGAAATGATTTGAACCTAATGGAGAGGATCTGTCTTTGAGATCGAAATATGCTTTACGGGTCTATCATACTGCTTATGAGACTCCTGTATTGATGTCTCCTTTCTGACTCCTTTTTTGGTAAGCCATGTTGCTTGCTAGTCAAGTTAGAACGTCGCGCTGTTTGGCTATTATAACATTTAATTTTGATATAAAACGATCATGTTCTAACCGTAGGCTTCAATTGAAGGATTAGGTGAACTATGTTATGAAGCCTATTAAAATGCCAAGATTTACAAAGCTAAAACCAAAACTTTTCATGATAAAATGAATTCTCACAAATCTTTTGAGCATAATCAGAAGGTTTTGGCTTTCTATTCTAAGCTTAAGTTGTTTCCTTTCAAGTTGAGATCTAGATGGGATGGCCCTTTTGTTATCCAATAAGTGTTTCCTTTTTGGTAGTCAAATTTTGGATTCCCAGGATATTGGTGTTCTTATTGTCAATGGTAAATGTCCGAAAGCTATTATGACTAATGAAATTGAGTTTGGTTTGATTGAGTTCATCAATCTAGTAGACCCAGTTTATTATGATTAGTGGATGGGACCTTATCTAGCTAAAGAAGTGAACTTAGCGCTTATTAGGAGGCAACCCAATCTTGTTAGGTGAGTTTTAATGCTTTTATTTTATTTTATTTTATTTCTTTCCATTTTGTTCAAGGTTCATTTATGTCCTAGATGTGGCACTTTACTTGGTTTTAGCTTTTGTGGTTAGTGATGGTTTCAAAGGTTTATTTGGAGATGGCTTCTTGGATGTGATTACAAGTGAGTTCCTCATGCTAGAAGTGGTATTGCTCTTTTCTGCATGTTTCTCTTTAGTACTATTTTCTACATTAAGGATAATGTAAGGTTTAGGCCAGGGTGTGGGGAGGGGATGCAAATATAAAAATCTTGAGCAAAATTTGAATTTTTAGTGAATTTGATGTTTGGAATAAATTTGATGGTTGATCATGGGTGTTCTACTGTTGTTATATTGGGTGTTCTACTATTGTTATATTGATGTGATTCATATGACCCATGCTAAGTTTGGAATATGTCTAGTTTTAACAAGTTAATGGCCAAAATTTATGTTGTGCTCTTGTTAATCTACAACTAATTTTGAGTTTGAAGTGAACGTGATTTTCATTATCATATTGGGTATGCAATAAGTGTTGAATTCCCTATTTGCCTTTCTAAACTATTGAATACAAGATAAATTGAATTAAATAAAATTCGTATTCTAGTACCAAGGTTCAGGTTTTATCTTTATTCATATATTTAATTGCCTGAATATGTACTAATTGGATCTTTGAGTGTCATCTTTATCGATATCTTTATACACTCAAGCAAAGAAATATATGGCATTAAGTGAGCTTTAAAAAAATAAAAAAATGAAAAAAAATAACTGATAAATTGGTTCGACATTGGGGACTTAATTTTAAAGATACTCTTGTCATTTTTCTATGTGGCTGAAGTCTTATGCTTACAATTTGCTGGATGTTTGATATTAAGTGCTTAATTTACTATGTTATTGGCCCATTAAGTTGGTTAAAATTGAAAATGTTTGATAATATGTTTGTGGGTTGGTAGTGAGGTGATCAATGTGATTTAGAGTGGACATGCATTGTTAGATTCTTTGATTTTCTTCCCTAATCTTGATCTATGTAGTGAGTTGAATGAATATATGCATTCTTTGCTTAAGGACTAACAAAGTCTTGGTACGGGGGAATTGATAACTCATATTTTCTGTTTATTTTTTCTCCCATTCTATGCAATTTTAATGTCTTTATGACTCATTTCAAGTAAAATTAATGCATATTTTGTGCCTTTGAAGATGATGCGCGAGACACAAATTCAAGTGCAAACTTGATCAAGTGTAGATGAGATGACCTGAAAGGTTGGACATGAATTCTCGAAGCCTAGCACAATGGATTGATCTGATTATTCACCTTAACAATCTCAACAGTTTGGCTTTTTCATGGCTACCCTAGTTGAAGCCAAGCTCATTTCCTCATCTCTTAGCTACTCCCTCTACTTTCTTTATCCAGTGTCTTAGCCTTTTCTTTTCTCTGAACTATAGCCTACTATATGCCTTGTAAGCCAGCCTAGTAAATGAACTAAGTGAAGCCAGCCACTCTCTCTCTCCTTCACTCTCTCTCTCCACTGTGTGGGCCTGTTCCTTACGAAGAGCAACCAAATCAATTTGGCCTAGACGTCTATCATCCAGCACACAATTTAGCAAAGCAAACAGTAGTTCACACCTCATTTTCTCTCCTCCACTTTTATGTGGGGCCCGCTGACAATGTTTCTCCTAGCCAAATTTGGGAAGTGAGTAAGTAACTTTGACTTGGTAATGCTATTCAAGCATATCATTAGGTAAATTTTATGGGATAAACAATGACTTACCATGATAAGTGGAGAAATAAGGGGGTGGAATTCACTATAAATGTATGCAAAGGCAGTAACTAAAAGTACAAACGAGTTCTTTATCCCATTGTTCTGCCTATCCCATTTTCATTAGTGTAAGAGAGTTTGTACTAGACAAAATCATTTGGGTTTAGAGAATTAGGGGAAAATAAGATTTTTCAACTATTTTTCTCTTCTTTCATCTTATTTGTGACTTTAATTATAGAGTTTGCTTGCTAGTTGTGCTAATCTTGTGTAACAAAAATATCAAAGTTTAGTTATAGGGATTGAAATATACTATCAATTGAAATATGTCTAGTATAATTTCATTGGTATTTTCTCTGCTATGATCAACTAGGTTGCTTGTGTAGGATTGAGATGAATTCTTTACTTATTTCTATTGCCGTTACTAATTTTTTGGGGTTAATATTATCGTCTTTGGTTATTGCATATTTTGAGTTTTTAATTGCATTTACTTTATTATTGAAACTATTTTGATTGTTTATACATGTTGTTTTGCTATTCATTAATTTGCTATTGTATGTATTTATATTGCACTTTGTTGGCTAATATAATAATTATGCAATTATGCTTGAAGTTTTGTTTGTTAATTCATTAAACAATACTAGAAGTCAGATCAGTTATGTCTAAGGGTGTAAGCAAGCCGACCTGAGCTCAAGTCAAGGAGGATCAGGCTCGACTTAGTTAGTTAAAAGCCAGACTTAGGCTTAGCTCGAAGCTCTCTAAGCCTTTAAAGTTTAGGCTTAGGCTCGAGGTTGGGTGCACAATGCTTGGCTCAAAGCTCAACTTGGCTCGCCTGTTATCCTTCTTTTTTTGCTTTTAGTTAAGGAGTTTCCAAGCTTAAGGCTACAATCCAAAAAAAATTATCAATTCTTGTATTGGATTCTATAATTAAGGATTAGAATTCAATTTTGTTGATTATGACAATAATTTCATACTTTTCCACATAAGTGATTATGAAAAAACAAGCTACTTAAGCTAAATCAAGCCAAATCGAGCCGAACTTTATTCTATTAATCAGTTAATCATGACAATAATTTCATACTTTTGTTTGTTATTAATCTCCTCCCGTGAATTTATTTTGTTCATCAATTGAGAAAATTAAATTTAAAATTACTTTCATTCTTTGTGAGACACGACCCCGAAATACTTGCTTTGTTACAATCATCTTATACACTTGCAAGTAAGTTGAGTTTTTAAAAGTACTAAAATGCACAACAATTAGAGGGTTAATATAACTTCTTTTTCCTTTCGTTGGTAGCTGAGCCTGTATATGGAAGATTAAGGAGTTTTCCTTAGGGGGGTGAATTGTGGTGTCTGATTTTCGCGTTGTAAATAACAAACACCCTCACAGAGGTTGTTCTCAAATGACAAACACCCTGATAGCTTGTTTGCACGGGGTGTTCTCAAATATTGCAGATGCGAAAATCACCAAGATAAATGCGGAAAATAAAGCACACACAATTTTTACGTGGAAAACACCTCTAGCCCAACTGAGGTGTGAAAAACCACGACCTACCTCGTGTAGGATTTAACCACTTTCACTAACGGGCTTCACACGTTACAAATGTAACACACCTTGTTACAACTTGCAACCACGTAACCTTCTTCCCAAAGACAGGTTACACCACGTCCAACCTTTGCAAGATTAGACACGTCCAAGTCCACACGACTAGGACACACTCACTCACTTTTCTGATCCAAGATCAGGGTTACAAACACCTTACAGGGGGTGCTTCTCACTAAGCAGATGTAAGGTACAATGAAGATCCTATTATGCCAATGGTTTGAAAACTCAAATCAAACACAGCTTGTCACGGTTTTGCTTTTCAGAATGAAGCTCAAGAATTTTAATGTGAAAACCGAGTTTCCTGATTTTTCCAGATTTTTCAGAAAGCTGTGTTGCTTCTCTTTTTCAGTCTGAGTTTTTTCTATCTGCTTCTTGGCTTCTCTATGGGAGAGAAAAGCTGCGGTTTTTAAACACAAGGTCCAACGGTCAAAAACCAAAGACTCAGCTAAGTATGGAAAATGATTTGCAAACAAAATATATTCTCCAACGGCTAATGATGAATTTATCCCAAAATATAAGGGATTTTGTTATCTTAAAAGATAACCCTTATCTTCCCATAGCCGTGAAGAGGTTTAAAGAGATTTTCAGCTTTTACCAAATCCGAAAATATAGTCATAGGAATCTTTTGATTTGGCAAATCTCCCAAACCTATTTTCGCAAATCTCCATAATATTTTCAAGAACTATCCTCTCCAGAAAAATAGCAATTTTGAAATTCAAAGAAAGTATTCTGGAGATCTTGGCCAACCAAAATGAATTTTCAAAAATAATCGGGTATGGCCACTGCAGTTCAGAAACACCCCAGGCACCCTGTTTGCAGGGTTGTTCGCAACTGGTGTTCTGAAGTACTTTAGCGTAAATACCGATTCAAGAGGTGTTTAAAATGATGTTTTCAATATTGGCATATTAACAAGAGTCTAATTAAATAAAACCTATATACCCAAGACTTCTTGTTTTGAACCAGTCATCTTGTCCGAGATTTGTAGAGCTGCTGTGAACACCAAGGCCACCTTGTTTGCTGGGGTTGTTCTTTGCATTGCTAGAGTTCAGGAACACGCTTTACAATCAACTGTCGAGATGGTGTTCTTGACTTAATATGGAATCACCAAGTAAAACCTGTCTAGAAGACTTGTTCTCACATGTAGCAAACCAGTTAATACAATAAAGATCACAAACACCAGTTAGGCCTGTTTGGAGATCGTGTTCGGAGTAACATTACTTAGACAAATTTTTACACTTGGATTTGTTATCATCAAAACTAAATATAATCAACATTTGTTTTGTTTTTCTTTTTGTGTTCATTTTCTTTATTTTTCTTACAAAACAAAATCACAAAAAGTAGTTCCTTAACTCCCTAGTTCCTTAACTAAATGATTTGAGGGAAAATCCTTTTCAAAAAAAGAAGTATGAAGTATTGGACATCAATTCCCTAAGTTATCGAGGCCCGTGGTCAAGTAAGAGCTAGCACCTTAACAACTCAAGCCATCAATCAAAGAGCTTGACATAACTTTGACTAACTTTTTTCTAAGGTAGGTTGAAAGCCCAAAGGGGTTGCACCCCTCTGTACTTTAGGGTCCTAGTTCAAGAATTAGAGTAGCTGACAAAGACAAAAATAAGCTAAGGTGGTTGGACAATGTGGTTACTTATCAATGCAGCTTGTGGCATGTTTTCAGTTGTAATTTCTAGCTTCTAGCTCTTCATGGTTTAGCACTCTTTTGCTGAGATGTTGGAATTTTTTGGGACCATGAGGAAGTTTGCTTTCATATTCAGCAAAAAGTAGTTGTAAATTTTAGCTAAAGGTAGCTAAAGGAAGTGAATTTCCAAAGTGGTATATGTAGGTCAATAGGTTGGACCAATCAGCCTTCATAGCTCTTTCTCCATGAAGCTAATGTGATTTTGGGTCCAACATGTGAAAACTAAAAATAAACGTCCTAAATCTTAGCCCACCTTTTGAATTGGCAAATTTGGGCAAGAACAAGGAATTTATGTATGATCAATGTTGGATTTATGAGTTTGAAAAGACTAATTGTACCCTCAGCATGCCCTTTTTTTTAATTTGTGTGCTTTTTGTGCTAGATTTTTTTATGAGGAGCATTTTATGACTCGTTGTTCCCTCGTCCTTGCATCCATGAATATATCCCTCCTGTAGGTGCTTCCTGTCATTATTTTGGTAACAACTCTGAATCATGCCCAAATGTGTTTGATTGAAATTCGAAAAAGAGAGTAGCATAGAAAATACATTTAATTCAATGGAGCAAATGATGGGTAATATGCTTACGTAGTTTTCAAAACTAATCCAAAGACATAATGAGTGCAATATGCCTAATTTGAACGAGATTGACCTTTATATAAATTTTATCCCACCTGAATTTTGATTCCCCTTTCCTTATGAGTTGTCAGGTTTTTGTGAACAATCCTATGTTTGACTTCAAGGGAGGAAAATAGTTTTCTTAATGTACATTTACACTTATGCCCCGTACTTTGATAATTCTTAATCTCCCTTTTTCTCTAGCTTTTTTAGAAGAGGCCAAGGAAAGTGCAGATTATGAGGTTGAGTCTAGTTTCGTTGAGTGAAAAGTGCATGTTAATCAATTTAAGGAGATTGTGATAAAGGTCTCAACCCCCTAGCCTTAAGCCTATTGGCCTTGTATGTTTCACCTCTCTTGAATTAGTCTCAGCCTCTCTTGCCTATTCACCACCCTACTCTTCCTGTGAGTACGCCCTTGTTAATCCCATGGATGATTATGCAATAACTAATTTGAATAATGATTTGGGCATTCTGGACATTGTGATGGAAAAACTCTAGAGGAATGTGACTAAGTTTGAACGATCTTTAGGTAATTGTAAAGGGTATAATCCCTCCATCGATCCTTGCTACTTTTACCTACAGGGTAGACCTAGGAATATTGTTCTTCTAACCTGGCCTCATTATTCTAGTGATTACGCTAAGGCATTTGATAAGCTAAAGAGGGCACTACACATTACTACTATGTTCATATTTGTGTTCTCTTAGCTACACTTCTCTAAAATGTATGTGAAGTAATATGACAAGCACTTGAGATCATTTACTTTATTTGCATTAAAAACATGTGTCATAGAAGAGAGGGACTAAGGCCTCACTTGGCATCCATTCAGAGAGGCATAGTTTGGGTACAATCAGCGCTCAACTTGTGTTGATTTAGAGAGTACACAACCACAAGAGGGGGGTGAATTGTGGTGTTCGATTTTCACAAGTTGCTGGCAAACAGTCTTAGGCCCTGTTCGCACAGGTTATTCCTGAGATAAGCAGAAGCAAAAATCCAACAAAATTGAATGCGAAAATAATGGACGCAGGATTTTTTACGTGGAAAACACCTCTAGCCCAATTGAGGTGAAAAACCACGACCCACCCCTCGTAGGATTTAAACACTTCACTAAACGGGCTAAACACGTTACAATAGTAACACACCTTGTTACAAATTGCAACCCACGTAACCGTCTTCCCTAAGACAGGTTACCCCACGTCCAAAATCCCCTTGATTTGGACACACACTCAACTCACTTTTGTGAAAGAAGAGTATAAAGAAAAACACCCTATTACAATGCTTCTCAACTAAGCTAATATAGGGTACAATGAAATCCTAGTATGCCAACTTTGAAAGCTCAAATAACTCACTTACTAGACACGGTTTTCTTTTCAAACTTTTAAGCTCATGAACACTAAATTTTTCTCTTTGAAAACCGATGCTTCTATCGTTCTAAGAAGCGACTTTATATAGTGCTTGAAAAACAATTCCTCAAATTTTTGGAAACTAAAATCCCTAAAGAATATAGAATTCTTTAGCCACAAGGAATGAGGAAACATGAGCTGGAAACACTTCCTAAACTGTATGCATAAGGCGGTGATTCTCAGCAACTAGCACATGTTTTTCTTAACAACTTTATCCACTTGCCAAAAATTGGATATTCTTTTTATTCAAAAAGATTTTGCAAATCCCCTTAGATTTTAATAACCGTTTTTAGGGTAAGGGGTAAGATACTCCATAGAAAAATCTTTCTTGCAAATCTTGGAGAAGCTGCTCAAAATCCAAAAGATAAAAACGTGAAAAATTGTTTTTCGCAGCTTATTCTGGAAACACCCTGAGCGTCCTGTTTCCAGAATTGTTTCGAAAGGTGATCCGAAATATTTTCCAAAAAAGCAAAACCGTTTCAAGTAAGTGGTAAGTTAAGACTTTCTGATTGGTATATTAACAAGAGTCTAAAAATATAAAACCAAATTAAATCAAGACATCTTGTCGTAACCACTAGTCATCTTGTAGAGAGACGAATCTGCTGCAAACACTTCACAGAACCTGTTCCTCACGGCTGCACTTATATCCTATGCTTCAAACACTTCACAGGACATGTTTCAAACACCTTACAGAGCCTGTTCCTCATGGTTGTTCTTACATCGCTGACTTGAGTACCTGTTCTTGATAAACCATTAGTCAAGCAGTTTTAATATATTGAAAAACAGCAGTAAGGCCCTGTTGGTAAAGCCTGTTTGGAACAACAACACAACTACAACACTTGGATTTGTTATCATCAAAACCTTATACATTCTAACAAATTCCCCCTTTTTGATGATGACAAACCAAGTAGCCATATTGACTTTCAAGGACAATTGAAGTGATTAGTGCCAATTATTTATAGGACCAACAATTCACATGAAGCAGTCAGTATCGAAAAAGTGTAAGAAATTTAACTCGTCCATGGCAAAACTAAAACAATATTGGTCATCCTATCTTCCCCCTTTTACATCATTAAAAAGTAGGGGTGAACCGTCAAACATAGGGTATTTGCTATCACCACCACTTGGGTAATGGAGGAAAGTCAACAGGCGATACACTCAAGTGTGTTGGTACGGTAATGAGATTGGCCATCCTAGTCACACACAAGCAATTCACAACAGAAAGCAAGCAAGGCAAAGCCAATCAAAAAACAAGATAACCTGTCATTCACCAAACAGTGCAACAGAAAGTACAAACTAGCAAGAGAGGATAACCAAGAGAAGTGAGAACAGGCTATGAGAACAACAGATGGGGGTGATCAGAGAGCAGGAGGGGAAAATTTTGCTGAGAGGGAAGAGAGAAGGGCGAGGATACCTTCACGGCGTTTTGTATTGAGAGCCTTTTCCTCGTCCAGGGCAGCCTTTACCGCAGTAAGCTCAGCACTGAGTCCAGAGTTTTCTTCCAAAGCAGCCTCAAGCTTGACTGAGGAACTGCCAGGAACAGGAGGACGGGGTGTTCTAGTCCCCTGTTCTGAGGCAGACCCCTCAACCAAAGCGTATCCACACCCCATAAGGGTGTTACTCCCAATCTCATCAATAAACTGAGCACCCATCTTCTTCTGCAGAGTCACCCCAAAGTGCTCAAACACACTAGTTAGGAAGAAGTCGTATCGCAGGTCATGTTCCCTGGAGGTGTTTGCAATTCTTGCTATGTGGCGAATCATGATGGCAGGAAGGTTGATTTGCTCTTCCTTGTCCGTCAGATCCATCAAACATTGATCCATGGCATCAGCAAGATTGCGACCCTGGCCCCTGGGGATGACATTCTTGATGATAAACCAGAATATCAATTGATGGAGCGATGTCATATCCCCTTTCTTCACGGACTTGGGTGTTTGGAGGCTTGATTGCTGGCTAAATTTTTGGGCGAGTTCCAGCAGCCTGGCTATCCCTAGAATAGTCTTGTCTTCTCTCACATATATATCAAAGCCCGTGGAGGGAATCTCCAGAATTTTCCCTAATATCTTTGCATCAAAGCGAAGCTGTTGCCCATTAACAATACTTGTCACCACTCCTTCGGTGTCAGTGCAGTTGGCATAGAACTCTGCCAACTCATGTACAGAACACCCCAGCTGGGTGTTTGTAAATAGCTCATACCACCCCTGTGCACGCAGCTTGTACAGACACACCCCCAGGCCCTGTTCCTCAAAATATTTTACCTTGATAATTTTGCCCCTGACTACCCGTCTCTGAAGCAGTTGGGTCAGTTTGGCTGAGATTGCGGACGGGGTAGACTTCTTGGCTCTTTTAGGTTGAGACTCAGTAGGAGGGTCTTCGGTGGAGGTGTGTTTGAGAGAGGCTTTTCTCTTGGGAGTTTTGAGGGGTGATGGTTTGGAGGGTAAAGTGGAGGTCGATTTTGGTGCAGGCAGAGGCTTATCCTCTGAGGACTCTGAGAACACGGGAGTGCCCTGTTTGAAGGTGGTGTTCTCAGTGTCGCTATCTGATGAAGGCTCAGAGGAGGAATCAATTTCCTCAACAACAGGGGATGACTGTTTGGCAGGACGAGGTGTGGAGTGGAAGGCAATTCGGGCTGATTTTCGAGTTGGCCTGGTTGTGGGTTTGGCTGAAGAGAAGATTTGTGGTTTTAGTTTGACAGGGGTTTCACTTTTTGAGGGTTCTTCAGTCTGGCCGCTTTTAGACCTTGATGGTGGTTGTGTTCTTGGCATTCTAGTACGCCTAGCCTCAATTTCGTATCATTTACGTTTCTCACCGGTTGGTGGTACCGGTGTGGCTTGTTCAGGCTTCACAGGAGACTCCTCCATTTGACCACTACTTCCCCCTTCTTCTTTTGACAAATCCTCACCTAGGTCATCCCTAAAAACTTCAGACCCTGTTTCTAGCCATGTTTCCTGCTCTGGAAACAGCCCAAGCGAACTGATGTCATCCAGTCCATGATCGAACAGAAAGATTTCATCTAAAGGCCCAATTTCTCTTTCAGATGCCCCAACAGGTACTTGGGGTTTACATGCCCCCGTTTCTCCAAATAAAATCAATTCCCACCCAAATTTATAAGGGATGTCTTCCAATTTCAGATTCACTGTTCTAAGATCGATGCTTTTCAAAAACCCAAAAGGTTTATAGACAATAAGTCGAGAAGGTTCAGTAGTTTTACCTTCCATGAGGGCTGTCAGAAATTGTGTAGGCGCAAACAGGGCTGTGGCTGTTTGCAAGGCTGTGCCCTGTGTCTGGTTGCCCTGAGTCAAGGTCGAGGAGCTCTCGGAGCTAATGGGAGACGCCATTTTTCAGAGGAAGGAGAGAGATTAGGGTTTCTTGAACAGAGTTTCAGAGCAAGAGAGTTTCGGTGGAGGTGAGAGATTGAGCAAGAGAGCTTTAAAGAGAGAGAGAGACATGCGAAATCTTTAAAAGATTTTGCCCATTTTGCAACGGGCTTTTGCATTTATTTAGGCCGCGCACGCCTCGGGAACAGATTAGCAATTTTTAATTTGTTGCACATATTTGACAAACAAGAGGCGTACCTGTTTCTGGTGCTTGTTCTTGAGGTTACTTGCTCGGTAACATGGGACAATAAGGGCAATCTCATTAGACCTCAACGAGTGTCAGCAAGTTGCAAACCTCACATATGCTAAACATAGCACAGAAGTTGATTGCAAACAAAAATTTAACATGTTGTGCCCGTAACTTTTAAATTTTGCAAACAGGGAGAGAGAACAGGTTGGTCAGGTTGTTCTAATTAAGCCTAGTTCGAGTCTATTCCTTTCAAATTGTTTTCTACCCAATGCTTTTGTGAGTATATCAGCAATTTGATTTTCAGTGACACAAAAATTCATTGAGATCACTCCTTTTTCAACATTGTCTCTTAGAAAATGATGACGAATGTCAATATGTTTTGTTCTTTTGTGTTGACATGGATTTTTGGCAATGTTAATTGCACTTGTATTGTCACAATAAATAGGAATGCATCCTATGTCAACACAAAAGTCCTTGAGTTGTTGTCTTATCCATAATAACTGAGCACAACAAGATGCAACTGCCACATACTCAGCTTCTACTCTGGACAAGGCAACAGAGAGTTGTTTCTTGGTTGCCCAAGATACCAAACAAGGTCCAAGAAAGTGAGCCATACCTGAGGTGCTTTTTCTATCAACCAAGAAACTTGCATAATCAGCATCAGCATACCCAACAAGATCAAAGTTGTAACCTTTAGGATACCATAAGGCTAGATCAGGTGTATGTTTTAAGCATCTTAAAATCCTTTTTACAGCCTTAAGATGAGTTTCTTTAGGGTTAGACTGAAAACGTGCACATAGACCAACACTGAAAACAATGTTAGGTCTACTAGCCGTCAGGTATAGGAGTGACCCTATCATGCCCCTATAGGATTTCTCCTCAACTGAGGGACTACCATCATCCATTACCAACCTGGTTGAGGGAGAGATGGGAGTATCAATGGGCTTGGCCGACTCCATCTTAAAACGCTTAAGTAACTCTTTGATATACTTTTGTTGATGGATCATGGTGCCATTTGAAGTTTGCTTGATTTGCAAGCCTAGAAAGAAATTAAGCTCACCCATCATGCTCATTTCAAACTCACTCTTCATCATTTTTGAAAATTCATTGCACAAATCATGATGAGTTGCACCAAATATGATGTCATCGACATATACTTGGACAATCAACAAATGTTCCCCCTTAGATTTTAGAAACAAGGTATTGTCTACCTTGCCTCTTGTAAAGTCATTTTCCAATAAGAAACTTGACAACCGCTCATACCAAGCTCTAGGGGCTTGTTTCAAACCATAAAGTGCTTTTCAAGTTTGAAAACATGGTTAGGAAATTCTTCACTTTTAAAACCGGGGGGTTGCTTGACATACACTTCTTCTTTGAGGTATCCATTTAGAAACGCACTTTTGACATCCATTTGATACAACTTGATCTCCATGTGGGCTGCAAAAGCTATCAAAATTCGAATGGCTTCCATCCTTGCAACAGGTGCAAAGGTCTCTTCATAATCAATTCCCTCTTCTTGGTTGTAGCCTTGAACCACCAGTTGGGCCTTGTTCCTAGTGATTGTTCCGCACTCATCTAGCTTGTTATAGAACACCCACTTGGTTCCAATGATTGTTCTATCCTCTGGCCGTGGCACAAGGTGCCATACCTTGTTCCTTTCGAACTGATGGAGTTCTTCTTGCATGGCTGTGACCTAATCTGAATCTACAAGGGCTTCATTAATATTCTTAGGCTTAATTTTTGAGAGAAAAGCATAGAAAGCACAGAAATTTTTGAGTCTAGATCTAGTTTGAACTCCTGCATTAATATCAGACAAAATTTGATCAAGAGGATGTGAACTTTGGTATTTCCATGATCGTGGTGAAAGTGGGTTCACAGACTCGCTCTCCATCCTAGTTGGAATACTCGATGAAACAAGTTCAGAACCTGTTTCTAAGCCTGTTTGGGAGCTTGTTCCTGAAATTATCTCAGAAGGGTTCGGCTGATGTTGTCCCGAACAGGGTTCCACCCTGTTTCCCCCTGTTTGGTTCACACCTTGCTTACCTTCCTGAAGAACAGCTTCAGGCCTTGATCCCTCAGGTTGATCCTTACCTTGATCATCTTGAAACAGCACGTCTTTTCTAACAAGACCTAGTTCGAGGTCTTCCTCCTGTGCATCATTCTCACTTAGAGAGTTAGTTTCATCAAAAAGCACATGTACACTTTCCTCAACACACAAGGTTCTCTTATTAAACACTTTGTATGCCTTACTATGCGAGGAGTAACAAGGAATATTGCTTCATCACTCCTTGGATCGAATTTCCCTAAGGCATCTTTTCCATTATTATGCACATAACATTTACAACCAAAAACTCTCAAATGCATAATATTAGGTTTTCTTCCCTTGAAAAGTTCATAAGGAGTTTTGTTAAGAATAGGGCTGATCATGCATCTATTTATAATGTAACATGATGTATTCAAAGCTTCAGCCCAAAAGTTTCTAGGAAGACCACTAGCAACAAGCATTGTTCTAGTCATGTCCTCTAGAGTGCGATTTTTGCGTTCTACCACCCCGTTCTGTTGGGGTGTTCTTGGAGCTGAAAAATTATGATCAACACCATGCTCATTACAATAATCAATAAAGCTCGAATTTTCAAATTCTGTACCATGGTCAGACCTTAGGCATACCAAAGAGTGTCCTACCCTCTTTTCAGTCTTTTTAATGAAAGTAAAAAATGTTTTAAAAGTTTCATCTTTAGAAGCCAAAAACAGGGTCCAAGTGAAACGAGAGTAGTCATCCACTATCACAAGCACATACCTCTTACCACCTCTGCTCATGATCCTCATTGGACCACATATATCCATATGTATCAATTCAAGAGGTCGAGTAGTGCTTACACACCTTTTAGATTTAAATGAATTTCTGACTTGTTTGCCTTTGGCACATGCATCACGTACCTTGTCGTCATTGAATTTGATGGAAGGTAAGCCAACCACTAAGTCTTTGGTTACAAGTTTGTTCAATAGTGAGTAACTTGCATGACCTAGCCTTTTGTGCCAAAGCATAACATCATCATTTAAAGCACTCAAACAAGTCAAATTATTTTGGGGAAGAGTAGAAATACACACTTTATAAACATTTTTGTGTCGCTTCCCCCTTAACACAACATCTCCTGTGTTCATATTTACAACCAAGCAACGTGTTGGAGAGAACACTACTAGGTTGTCTTTGTCACACAGTTGGGACACACTTAGCAAGTTGTGTTTTAATCCATCCATAAAATAAACATTGTCAATTGAATGGGAGAGTGACTCACCTATCTTACCTATACCGATAATTGTCCCGGATTTGCCGTTTCTAAATGCCACACTCCCTCCTTCTAAAGCTGTAAGTGAGAGAAAATTAATTTTTCACCAGTCATATGCCTCGAACACCCACTGTCAACATACCACAGCTGCCTGTTCCCTACGGTGTTCCCTGCGCTGTTCGCTGGGTTGTTTGCTGGGTTGTTCTCTCTCACTTCAGCCTGCAAAACAGATCATAGGTTAGTTTTGGGAACCCAGATCCACTTGGGTCCCATTCCTTTAGAGGTACAAATCTCATCTTTCCTAACCCATATTTGTTTTACATACACTGAGTTCCTTTTAATGGCATACTTTCTTGAGGGACAAGTATAACGGTAATGACCCGTTTTACCACAGTGATAACATACAATATTCTCAGATAATCCTACATATTTTCTATTCACTGGGTAGGTCATCTTAGGCACAAAACCTAGTCCTCTTCTATTTCGACTATGATGGGTGTTTAACCATTCAAGTGCTTGTGAGGACCTGTTCCAGAGCTTGTTTGTGGCAAGGTCTGATTCCATTTGTTTCATTTTCTCAAGCAAGTTTTTATTTTCTACAAGCAAGGACTCGACCTTACCTTTTAAGTCAAGGGATTCTTTTTCCAGTTCAATCAATTTAGTGGAACAAGTCTCTTCTTTCATGAGTAGAGTTTCTTTAAGCACATTGATGTTTTCATGCAAGGTAAGAGTTTCTTTGTCAACTTCAAGTTTTTCTAATTTAAGGGTTTCATTTTCAAGTTCTAGATCTCGAACATCCCTTTTTAATTCAGCACATATATCCATTATAGTGTACACTAATTCCTCAAGAGTTAATTTATTTAGACCACGTACCTTGTTCTTGAGTTGAGTCAGACTATCTGTTGATCCATCATCTGAATCAGTGTCACTTCTTGCCATGAGTGCTACATCAGCTTCCCCAGCTTCAGACCCTTCCTCATCCTCGCTTGAGTCTCCCCAGGCCGCGAGCATAGCTTTTGAGAACCTTTTCGCTGAGCTGCTAACACCCTGTTTCCTCCCCTGTTTTCTAGGGTGTTCGGGTTCTTGTTCTTCCTTGTGCAGTGGGCAGTTTCTCACAATGTGGTCCACTTTGCCACACTTGAAACACCCGGAGAACTGTTCCCGAGAGGTGTTTCTGGCCTTACTGAAGTCCTTTCTTTTGCTATTTTCTTTGACTTTCTTGAAGAACTTCTTGAACTTTTGAGTGATCATGGCAATCTCCTCCTCATCAGAATCAGAATCATCTTCTAAGGCCTTTAGTGCAAGACCTCGATCTCTCTTTGTCTCATCTTTCTGTTGAGAATTTTTCCTAAGTTCATACGTTTGGAGGTTGCCAATCAGCTCATCTAGGGTGATCTTGTTCATGTCCTTAGCTTCTTGGATGGCCGTGACTTTCGCTTCCCAAGAATGAGGTAAAATTCTTAGGATTTTCCTCACCAATTCTTCGGTGGTGAAGGATTTTCCCAGGGATTTCAACTCATTCGTTATGTGAGTGAAGCGAGTGTACATATCCATCACACTTTCACGATCACCCATCTCAAACATCTCATATTTTCTCACAAGCAATTTTCTCCTTGGCCGACTCACATTTAGATATGCGAGTATATTCATCAGGACCTAGGCCGAAATATAGAAGTTTCTTGGCTTTGGCATTCTTCTCCATCATTTTGTAATCTTCAGTGTTGAATTCTTTAGGCTCCTTGGGGATTGACTTTCCATCTTCAGTTATTTTCTTTGGGATGAGTGGTCCATTCTTGATGAGCATTCACAACTCATAGTCCTCGGCTTGGATGTAGTTTTCCATCCTATTCTTCCACCAACCATAGTGTTGGCGATTGAAGTATGGTGGTCGAGTTATGGATTGACCTTCAAGCATGCCTTGTCGGGTACTCATCTTCAAGGATCTCTCAAGGTGTTAGCCTTTCAAAGGAGAACCTTCTCTGATACCACTTGTTGATTTAGAGAGTACACAACCACAAGAGGGGGGTGAATTGTGGTGTTCGATTTTCGCAAGTTGCTGGCAAACAGTCTTAGGCCCTGTTCGCACAGGTTGTTCCTGAGATAAGCAGAAGCGCAAATCCAACAAAATTAAATGCGGATATAATGGACACAGGATTTTTTACGTGGAAAACACCTCTAGCCCAACTGAGGTGAAAAACCACGACCTACCTCGCGTAGGATTTAAACACTTCACTAAACAGGCTAAATATGTTACAATAGTAACACACCTTGTTACAAATTGCAACCCACGTAATCGTCTTCCTTAAGACAGGTTACCCCACGTCCAAAATTCCCTTGATTTGGACACACACTCAACTCACTTTTGTGAAAGAAGAGTATAAAGAAAAACACCCTATTACAATGCTTCTCAACTAAGCTAATATAGGGTACAATGAAGTCCTAGTATGCCAACTTTGAAAGCTCAAATAACTCACTTACTAGACACGGTTTTCTTTTCAAACTTTTAAGCTCATGAACACTAAATTTTTCTCTTTGAAAACCGATGCTTCTATCGTTCTAAGAAGCGACTTTATATAGTGCTTGGAAAAACAATTCCTCAAATTTTTGGAAACTAAAATCCCTAAAGAATATAGAATTCTTTAGCCACAAGGGATGAGGAAACATGAGCTGGAAACACTTCCTAAACCGTGTGCATAAGGCGGTGATTCTCAGCAACTAGCCCATGTTTTTCTCAACAACCTTATCCACTTGCCAAAAATTGGATATTCTTTTTATTCAAAAAGATTTTGCAAATCCCCTTAGATTTTAATAACCGTTTTTAGGGTAAGGGGTAAGATACTCCATAGAAAAATCTTTCTTGCAAATCTTGGAGAAGCTGCTCAAAATCCAAAAGATAAAAACGTGAAAAATTATTTTTCGCAGCTTATTCTGGAAACACCTTGAGCGTCCTGTTTCCAGAATTGTTTCGAAGGATGATCCGAAATATTTTCCAAAAAAGCAAAACCGTTTCAAGTAAGTGGTAAGTTAAGAATTTCTGATTGACATATTAACAAGAGTCTAAAAATATAAAACCAAATTAAATCAAGATATCTTGTTGTAACCACTAGTCATCTTGTAGAGAGACGAATCTACTGCAAACACTTCACAGAACCTGTTCCTCACGGCTGCACTTATATTCTATGCTTCAAACACTTCACAGGACATGTTTCAAACACCTTACAGAGCCTGTTCCTCATGGTTATTCTTACATCGCTGACTTGAGTACCTGTTCTTGATAAACCATTAGTCAAGCAGTTTTAATATATTGAAAAATAGCAGTAAGGTCCTGTTGGTAAAGCCTGTTTGGAACAACAACACAACTACAACACTTGAATTTGTTATCATCAAAACCTTATACATTCTAACAACTTGGTATCATTATTCTATCCTGTCTATATAGTTATGTAAAATCATTTGTCTTTTTTTTTTCTTTTGCTTTTACTACCTTTATTTGTTTGTGTTCTTGCTGCTCCTTTCGCACAATGTGGAGATTACGTGATTTTGGTGTGGGATAGGGGAAACTATGCTTTAAATTTTTGAAAAAGGCAAAAAAGGATAAAATTTTTTTCAGAAAAACAAGAAGATTTTCTATTTTATATGAGTTTAAGGAGTTGTACTACCTTAGCTTGACTTTAACCCCTTGTAATTTAGTTGCTAGGTTGTATATAAGTATTATCTCATGATAGAACTTACTTCAAGGTGTGACATGCTCGGGTTCCAGCCCCGCCACTTCATTATAATTCTAACTCTAATCGTTATTTGCATAACATTGTTGTCTTAATATGTCAAGCATCCATGGTTGGTTCTCTCACTTGTCTTTTCTTTGTTTTTGCTTTTATGTAGTGAACAAAAGTTGAAAAAGAAAAAAAAAGGAAAAAGTAAAAATCAAAAAAAGTAAAAAAAATGATAAAAATTAAAAAGAGTCTTAGAGTAAAAAACGACAGGTATTCCTTTGAGACATGCGACACTAGGTGCTAGCCTTTGAGGTAATACTGCAATTGGGAGAGTTGGCTTCCCATGTGAGTAAGTCAATAATGTAATAGTCAAGTAGGGCTGAGTCAAACTCTATAAGCTTAGCTCCTAAAGTGAGGGTACACTTGCACACCACGCATTAGGATATATTTGCTATTGTAATACATTTGTGGGGTGAAAGGTTGGTGTGTACATGTCCTTAGTATGGACTAAGAGTCTTGATATGTACATGGTGCTTGTGTATAATGGAATACTTTGGTTATAAGGACGATATAGTTGGTCAAGGGTATACAGTTTTCCATTGTATATATTTGAGTATATTTTGAAAAATTCAAAAATATTTTCTATTTTTTTTTCTTTTCTTGTTTTAAGATTTTGTGAGTATATCTTATGTAAATCCTCATGAGACCACACTCATCTATTAGGGAAACCTAAAAGTTTAAAAGGTTTGTTGCACATACTAAGTGTAACCATGATTCCTATAAAAATGAGCTAATGTCTTTAGTAGAATTTCATTTCTTTTATTTTATTTGAGGATGAGTAAAGTCTAAGTGCAGGGATATTTGTTTAGCCATCAAAAGTGACTAAATAAATGCTCCCAGTCAATTTTTGATCGTAGTCAAGATTATTTTTGGGTATTATTTAGATTTTATGTGTTCGTGCATGGAATGACTTGATGAAATATTGAAGTCACTTTTCCTGGTGTCCAAGACTAATCAAAGCTAATCATAGAATTTGTAGCCAAGTCGAATTTGGAAATGCGGTAGATCCCACATAATTTGCTTTTATAGTGTCCTTCTTTACATTGATCAATAGTAAAGAACAAGAACGTTACTCGAACTAGAATTTGGAAAGTGAAAGATTGCATTCACAACTATAAAACGAAGTCTTACATGCCACAATTCATGAACCAATTATTCGTCATCTTAGAATTGCTCAAGTTTTAGTTTAGATATTAAGAGTAGGTGAGCTTAGTTTAATTCTATCTCAAACCTTTGATTCAAATACTTAGATTTAATTCAAATTTGAGTCTTTATTAATTTACATGATTCATTTTCAGTTTCTATGTTTAATTAGTTGGTAAGTTCTTTCCCCTCTTCCTCTCTCTCCCCCCTATTCTCCCTCTTTTTGATTCAAGTTTAGTGCTTTCTGAATCATTCTGTTGATTTGCATATTAATAATTGTTAAATCCAATCATGTGTAGGTTAGATTTGGTTTTTGTAAGTTGAATGATTTCTGTTTGCATATTTGTTGTGATGATGATGGGAACGGAGGGTAACGACTGGAGGTGATGATGGGGGAATTAATGAAGGTGATTAAAGGAAGTGATAGAGAAGGCAAGAGCCATGGCATTATTACAGAAGTTGGGAAGAAAAAGAAGCAGAAAATGGGTCTCAGGTTCTCTGGGCTTAAAGAGGAGAAAGAGGAAGAAGAAATTGGGGGGGAGGGGGAGGTGGCCACGCGACATTTGTGTGCGTTTAAGTGAGGGAGGAATGAAGGCACATTGGGTTACCGGGTAGTGCATGTCTAGGAGAAATTAAACAAATGGGTCATGTAGAAGAGGGAGGAGTATGCCCGCGAAGAGGAGATAAAGCTCGGAAGAGGCGGGGCTTCAAAAAAAATGGCTCGCATGAAATGGAAAGGAGCTAGGGGGAGTGCACTTGGGCCATCTCGAGAAAGAAGAGGAGGGGGGAACTCACGGGGCACTGGGCCAGAGGTAGGTTAGCTCAGAGATCTTCTCTTTCTTATTTTCCTTTTGACCTAACACCCTTTTGTGTTAAGCTCTTTATTTTCTTCTCGAAGAAATTTATTCATTCTTCAAACTTCTCAAATTCCTACAAAATAAACAAAAGTATATTAAAATTCCTATTTTAATTATTTATTTTGAGCAAATATTAGATAATGAAGGGTATAAAATAGCATAGTTTCAAGTTGAACACTCATACCCATTTTCCAATACCCGACCCATACCTATTTAAAAACCCATTTTCACCACCGTTTAAGTTTTAAATGGGGTGGGTTTTCCAGGTTTTAAATGTGCACGAGTTTCATTGTTGTCCTTATCATGTAGTCGGGAGCTTGATTTTCATAGCTTTCGGATAGTGATCTTACTAGATGACCATGATCGCCTCTTCTTTAGGCTGTGCTTGCTGTAAAAGCCACAAAATTTAAGATTTTAGGAAAAGAAAACCTTTTCTCTTTTTTCAAAAAGGAAAGAGGTAAATCAAAAGGAAGTTAACATTAGGCCTTATTCTAAAAAAAAAGAAGAGGGAAAAAAAAAACAAAATGTACCTTATACCATAACACCACCAGCAGGGACAGGGCCAGAACCTTAAGGAACCCAAAAGGCCTTGCAGGCTAAAAGAAGCGCGGGGGTTCAACGACATGATGTTGCCACACCACTATTATGCTATTGGCCTATAATGATGCCAAAGACATGATCGCTAGCTGACATTGGCATCCTACTCCCACCATTGGGGTCGAATTCTAGAAATGGAGGATATGAGTCAGATGGTTATGGAGCACTATCCACTGACCACTAGAACACTTTTGCATTCCTGGAAGGATTTTGGTTATTGGTCAAAACGTTAGGGGATATTGACTCATGTTTGCAAAAAGGACCATCTTAACATACAAAAGGATAACAGGTGCACTTGTCATTCACTCGTGGCAATCACGTGTATAAGCCTTGATTCTACATCTATGGTCAAAGACCGACGCATAGTGGAGTCAATGGTTTCAATGGCCAAGTGGGATAAAGCAATTTTTTTTATCTTCAAAGTGGTATGCCTTGAAGAGTTGTGTAGTGGTTTTCCTTAGATGCACAGTTATGACTGATTGCAAAGGGTGAGCTATAGTAAGGAGTACCACATGATTTCATGGATAAATAGAAAACCTAGGGGCTTGGTTTATTAGGGGACATCCGATAAACTTTGATATTTAACATGCCCTAGCATATAATGCATAAACGTCTATATGATATAATTTAGAACCGAAAAATAAAAAGTTTTAATTACATTCATTGTTTTTAAGGTTTACCTATTACTTGCATATCCCAATTGGAGTCACCAATGGAAGCGCCTTATTTGGTGATGCTTGGCTTGAGGCTTGATTGACCATTGGCCCCTTTGGGGACACCCTCTTTCGAGGGGTGTATCAGCTACACTTTCTCAAATGTCGTGGCTCCCTAGGGTTATAGGGTAGAATAGATTAGAGATAAAAATTTTAGAGTTGCTATCACATTTGAAAGGTAATCTCAGAACCCATCCCAAATCCTTCTTTCGATTAAGTTCGTAAACCAAAAGGTCAACCGTGGATGTAGGACTTGCTTTTCAAAAAGGGAAAATGTTTTCTACAACTTATAATTCTAGATGTCCCGAATGGGGATTATTGAGAGTGATTCCATGATTATGAATCCATGAGAATGGATCCAAGGGTGAAGATATGATTTAATGAATGGCGAAAACCATCATTAAACCACCCACCTCTAAAAGCGGCCTCTATTAGAAGTAAATGTATTAAAATTTTTATTTTTGGTTTCAGTCAAAAAATGTGTATCATAATTTTCGTCTTGTTTAGTGAGACAAAAAGTAGAACGAGTATTTTCGATGACCACTTACTAATAAGCCATTTTCATAATGAAAATAAATGTATAGATAGGAACAATTATTTTGGATGTCACTGTGTTATGAATATAGTGTCATTTTATGAACAAAAGAATGACTCATAAACAGATAATCATGAAGCTTCAAAGATGAGCATGATTATTATGTACAAGTACTAAAGAAAGCTTTAAATAAAATATTCTCTTGGATAATAACCCTGAACCTACCTTTGTCACCATGATTGGGGAGGTGAACTTGCAATTGAATCCTTCCTACCAATTATGTTACTGTATGTTGAAGGCTAATCCAACTCTAAAAAGATGTTAGAGTAGATTGAAATTAGCACTCCCTTATGTGTGAGCGAAAGATGTTAGACTTCGACCATGATACCCCTATAAGCGGTGCAAGCCTAGTTCATATAGCAAAACTGCACAACAAAACTTAACCATTAAAAATCCTAATTTGTCAAGTGGTCAATCTAATATAAAAGGGTACTAGTCTAAGAGGCAAAACACATAAGAAACAACTAAGGCTCCCCTAAAGAGAGTGTTCTTTGCTTCACATACCCTGGGCTCTTAGGTTGTGAGATTGTGGAGGCTCTTTACTTAGTGAGATCCCTTCTCGACTAGTGATTTAAAGGTAGGTTTGATCGTCAACCGTTGTACGATCAAGGTCAATCTATTTATGATTAATTTAATACCAGACTTCCATCATATACAGTATAGTACAGGCGTTATAGAACACCGAACTTTAGAAAACTAATTACATCATTCATTTTACTTACTTCAAATTTAGTTAGCACATAATGAATAACTAAGCAAAGGTACTTGGGTTTGCATAAACGCATAGCAATTTGGAAAAAAGAGAAACATTGTAAAAGTTATATATTTAACATATCCAACACAACTTAGACCTTGAATATGATCAATGTGCATATAATTTGCACAAGAAATCTCTATCCTAGTATAATGTCATGCATAATTAGCTATATTTGCTTTTTAGAAGAATGAGCTCTATGCGTATTGTATTGTTTGCTGTAAGCTACATCTAAAAGCTCAAACATAGTTAATGTAAAATAGCTTATTGATAATGACTATTATAATCTAATAATAGAACAATCGCCATGGAAACATCGTACTTGATCAAAGGTTGTGTTTAGATATGAATAAGGTACATAAAGTACAATTTCACGTTAGCGAAGCCATGATATCATGCCAAATATAGATCTATCATTCTACAAAACATAAGTGCCTACAGCAAATTGAAAATGATGGAATTAATTAACATCATGAGAAGCTTAAGTCAAAATCCTCTTCACTCTAGGGGCTTAGGCAACTCATGTAAAACAAGGCTCATGTTTAGTCTAGCTAGAGCCCATAACAACTATTACAATGGTAATAACTTTAGAACATCCCAAGCTACAGGCCTCGACAAAACATCAGCTTATCTCCTTCAAACATAGTTTTGTTAATCACATTCATTTTTTACAGTTACGCTTTGTTCCAAACTAATCTATTTTGACAATTAAAATATTTTACTTTGCTAAATCATGTTCAAAACAAAAGGACAAGAAAGATTGAATATTTTAGCCTAATTTTTCTATATGCTAATGAATTTCCTCAATTATCTTACTAATTTAAACCTTTAGAGCAGTTAGGTAATTGCTTGATTAGAACCCTATAACAAATGTATCATTCAACCAAACTTACAGTTGTGTAACACAAAATTTGCTAGTTAAAATTTAAGAAAATTTTTAAGGAGCTACCAAAATTGTAAGTAACCGACATTTAAAATTTTTATAATTTTTACAGAAGTCATAAAAATTGAATAAATGCCAAACGCAGGCTAACTTGTATTAATTCACTTTGTTTCACTGGCTTTGTTCTCCTAGCCTAATTCAAGCATGTCTTTGATAATCTTATGCATACAACATCAAAATAAACCTTATTTACATATTCATAATTCATACTAAACATCTAGATAATTCAATAATTATAAACTGAATCCTAGAAGTTTGACTTCTACTTTGGGAAATTAGGTATATAATATGCAATTAGTCCTAGAAGAACGTCATGCTAACAATTAGTTGTCAATTAATTGAAGAAGCTAAATATCTCAACTCATTCCACTCCAAAAAAGAAGACATGTAGTGATTTGCATACTAAGAGCCATGCCAAGTTGACTAGGAAATTTCCCTCTAATAATTGCCTAACTACTTATACTAGGGAAATTTTACCATCATTATTAGCATTTCTTTTAAATTCTGCAGACAATTTGATTATGAAATTTCTTAAAACTTCTTTAGATATATTTTTAAAAGGCTAAAAAAGAGGGTGGCCTGTAGCCAGGGACACAAGCAAAGCATATACTACAAGGGAGCCATGAAATAGATTAAATAATTTGAGCCAAACTATTTAAAAAAACTAATTTTACCCAATTTATAATACCATATCACTAAAAAATTACATGTAGGCGACCGGTCGAGGGGGTGTGGGTCGCCTTTCATCGTTGTAGAGCTTTCACATTTGCTTGCAGGCTCTTGACCTGGAGCATTTCCTATTAGCATTGGCTTTGAGCCATTTAGTTTCATGATTAACAGTCCAATTCCACTCCCTAATGCCTTCCATTTCTAATGTACTACTTATGCACCCCCTATATTGCATAAGCAAAGACACATCTAAAAGAAACGATACATTAATGGGCTTCTTACACTTAGCTACATAGGCTACAGTCACATTGGCTATGATATACCCAGACACCAAGATGAGATACTAAAGGGAGTATTTCGCTAAGAATCTCTAGTTTTCATATGATATGACTTCATCCAGGGAGGGGGCTCCAGTGGGCCATGTTCTCCAACCGCAAAAAAGGAATCTTCTTTTTATCTGAGACGAAGAAATGGTTTGTAAATATTATGCAATTAAGTGGTGTTGGCACTCTCTATAAATTTGCCTTCTTTTTGAACAGGTTCAAATCTTACATTACAAAACCTATTATTTTTACCTTTTTGTCTATTTTGCGGGTTTGTTTTCATCCAAATTTCCTAATGGCTTTAGCTGCCTACTCATTATTTTTTTCTTCTCTTACATTTGTGGATCTCCTTCGCCATATGCCTTTTTTACTATAAATTTACTGTAAATGTTTTTTAATATGAATTTTGGATTTTGTACTTTGGATGGATGGATTATAGTTATCTGTACATTAAACTTGGGCATTAGTAGTTTATACTGTTGGTACATCTTGGTCATTGGAGTACCAAGGATGGAACTCCAAATATTCCATCTCAAAAGGAGGGTAGGGAGGGAGAGACAGGAAGGAGAAAGAGAGAAATTGAAGCCATTTATAAAAACATATTGTCAGGCATTTTTGTCATTTCATGATCAATTTTGGCACTCTCTAGATCGATATTCCTCTGTGTGTGTGTGTGTGTATGCGCGTAGGTGCACGTGCATGCATGCTTGTCCTAGAAGATGCCCCAAATGCTCCACAAAAATCTTTCATTTGCTTATGCCTTCTTCATATTGATTCTCAGTAATTTGAATTGGTAATCTTTCCCCCCCTCTCTTGCTCTCTCTTTCTCTCTTTGTCTCTCCGTCTCTCTCTCCATGGATTCTTTCATTTATAAAAACTGATTTTTCACTTCTTTTTTGGATTTTATTTAAATTGCTCACATTTTTTATTGAGTTTTATTTGATTTCATCACTCGATCTAAAAAATGATCTACTTGATTTGTAAATATATATTAATTTAGTGATGAATATGCTAATCATTTCCGATGAATATTTATTCTTTGGAGATAAATTCATGCAGAGAACTAAGCAAACAAAAGTTATTGTCACTTCCTAGTAGATTGATAGAAGCATAAATAGAGAAGAATGATGACCATTTGCAGAAAGTTGATGGGCATTAACAAGCACATACAAATTTTGAAAAATCATCAATATTCTTGTAAAAAGTTGTTTGTAAAATCCATAAGTTTATTGAAAATTTATATGCAAAATATTTGATGCACTTAATTCTATGATTTGTACTTTTACATGAATAAATAATTGTTTGTATTCATTTCTGTGTAAGAAAATTAGGGAAATATGTTTGAGTTAAAATATTCATCACACTAGTATTAATTTTGTGAGTATTGATAATGTAAGTGATGCGTAAAGTGAACTATAAATAAGCAGATAAGCTTATCTAATGGATACACGAATGAACTCAACTCACACTTAAAAGAATGCAAGGGAAAGCTAAGAACAACTTGGGCTCAGCTTTGAGTTTCAGGTGAACCCGAAGAAATGTAAGAGAATGGAATGAATTTAAGCTTGTTTCTTGGATACAGAAAGAACAGCAAGAACAAAATTAAGGCCCTTAACCTTAATTAGGATATAGAAACGCCACTAATCAAGAGTTAAGACTCACTTGAACACCACCTAACTCGGCTTAAGCTAGGATAAGCAAGTTAAGTGTTTCAGTTTTGGTTAAGGAGCAAAGCTCAACTTCTCATTCAATACTAAGCAATCTGATTACAAAATGAGCTGTTTGCCTACCTTATACACATCCCCCTTGCTTCTTGGGAAGAGATTAGAGGTTTCTTCATGCTTTGGAAACCTCTAACTAAGCTTAAAACTAGCTTACATGCGGTTTAAGTACAAAGCAAGATTAACTAAGCTAATTACGATCAATGAGTCTAGCTAAGCAAAAAGTTAAAGACTAAACTCGTCCCTATGCATCTCAATTAGCTTTTAGAAGGCTGCTTGCACATGGAGGAGAGAGAAAGAGGCTACTAGGAACATCCACTTTACGGCAAACCAATCTAAGCTCACTTGCTTTTTCTTCATTGCTTGCCAGTGGTTATACACTTTACTAGGCCCAAAAGTGCTCATGATGTGTTTTGAACTACTCTTAACTACCAATGATGTAGCAAAACCATGCTTGGAAGGCTAAAAGAAGGAGTAACCAATGCATTAGCCAACTACGTGCTACAGTTGGATTTCATTGGTTTTTATGCAGTTCCTTTCTCTTGCTTTGAATTGATTTAGGCTTGATTTTCTTACTTAGGGGGAAATCTCAGGATGTGTACAAACCCGCTATTGAGAAATTAGGGTGAAATGATCTTTAAATGGCCTAAAACTCCAAGTAAACAGAATCGGGTTGATTAGGGCCTAATCCAGCGTGGTTTGCAAAAACACCTTGATTCTTCAATTTGTACCTGATTTAACTTGAACTTCTTGGCTGGCCTTGATAGCTAACATCTTGAAGAACCAAAGTACGCAAAAATAATGGAGTTAACTCTCAAGGAGGCCTAAGTAATCCTTAACACAAAACTATACTATTTTGCTGAATTGAACCCGTGACCTTTTGTATGTGCCCCTAGCAAAATATAGGTCATTTCCTAGACTTTTCCTGGAAAATGTAGATGAACTTGATTGAGTTGGACCTCCACATTGGGCTGGTTTGATGCACCTTCATCATCCTCCCCCTGTTGAGAAGATTTTGTCCTTAGATCGGCTATAAAGTCATCTTGCAAGTAGGGCTTTAAATGTGCCACATTGATTGTGGCCGATACGCCATAGTCACCTGGTAGATCAACCTCGTAGGCATTGTCATTTAATTTTTCCAACACCTCAAATGGACCTTCAGCTGTTGGCAGTAATTGTTCTTGCGTTTAAAGGAAAACGTTCCTTCCTTAGGTGAATCCATATGAGGTATCCTGGCTAAAATACCTTCCTTTTCCTATTGCTTATTTGCTTGGGCTTGATATGATGAATTACTCTTCTCAATTCTACCTTGACTTGCTCATGTAACTTCTGGATTTCTTCCACCATCTTGGTAGCATCCACACTAGGCTTTTGATCTAATGGACGTGAAGTGAGATCAAGTGGACTAAGGAGATTAATTCCATAGACCACTTTGAATGGGGAAAGATCAGTAGCCTTGTTAGGAGCCCTGTTATATGCAAACTCAACATGTGGTAGTAGAAAATCTTAAGCTTTAGCATGAGATATAATCAAAGATCTTAGGAGTGTTCCTAAGGTCCGATTTATAACCTCAGTTTGTCCATTAGTTTGCAGATGACATGTGGTACTATGCTTTAGTTTAGTACCCAGTTTCTTCCACAATGTGATCAAAAAGTGACTAAGGAATCTGGTATCCCTATTAGAAACAATGAATCTAGGAATGCCATGTAACCTCATCACCTCTTTGAAGTACAGCTCTACAATATGCATGGCATCATTAATCTTGTTACAGTGAATGAAATGTGCTGTCTTGGAAAGCCTATCCACCACAACAAAGATTCAATCCTTGTTTCTTTGGGTTTTAGGCAAGCCTAGAATGAAATCCATGCTCACATCAGTGGGGACTGGTAGAGGTGTGTATAGGCCGTGAGGTAATGAGTGACTCTTAGCCACTTGACAAGTACTACACCTCCTTAAGATGTCCTGAATGTGCTTGTCCATTCCTGGCATGGCCAGTAGTAATGCTCTCTTAGCATGGTAATGGTCTTGTTTTCACTATATTGGTCAGCTAATGAAGCTCCATGTGCTTCTCTAATCAAGAGTTCACAAGTACTACACTTTGGAATACACAAGCATGTACCCTTAAACAAGAATCCCTCTTTTAATAAGAGATCACCTTTAGGGTGTTTTTGACAAACTGAATAAAACTCCCCAAAGTCGTCATCATCAGAATACAAAAGTTTACATGCTCAAACCCAAGAATGCTACATCTAACTGAAACAAGAGCAAGCACCCCCGTGATAATGCATCAGCTCCTTGATTGGGTTTTACTGATTTGTGCTTGATTGTAAAGTGAAACGACTTGAGATACTCAACCCATTTTGATGCTATGAGTTTAACTTGTGTTAGTCTTTAATATACTTCAATGCTTCATGATCAGAATGGAAAATAAACTCACTTGCCACTAGATAATGACTCTAGTGTTCTAAGCACTACACAATCGCATAAAACTCCTTATCATAGGTTGAATACTTTCGTCTTGAATCACACAGTTTCTCACTAAAGAAAGCTAATGGATTTCCTTCTTGAGTAAGAACGCTGCCTATACCAACTCCAGATGCATCGCATTCAACTTCAAAAACCTTTTCAAAACACGGCAAAGCTAACATAGGTGCCTAAGTTAGCTTCCTCTTGACTTCTTTGAAGGCAGATTGGGCCTTAAGGGTCCATTTGAATGACGTATCCTTAATAACCTCTGTCATGGGAGCTATAATTGTACTAAAGTTCCTTATGAACCTCCTTTAAAAGGAAGCAAGTCCATGGAAAGTCCATACATCATGAATACTTTCTAGAATAGGCCATGTCCGAATAGCCTCTAGCTTGCTCTCATCTACCTTAATGCCATGACCAGTGACAATATAACCCAAGGAAGTCACCTTATGAGTGAAAATGGTGTTTCTTTATGTTTCCAAATAACTTCTCATGTTTAAGAACCAACATAATCTGAATTAGATGGTCTTGATGCTCATGTTCGTTCTTGCTATAAATTAGAATATCATCGAAGTAAACAACCATAAATTTACCCATATAAGGCCTGAATACTTGATTCATTAACCTCATAAAGGTACTTGGGGCATTGGAAAGACCAAATGGCATGACAAGCTACTCAAACAATCCTCCTTTAGTCTTGAACGTGGTCTTCCACTCTTCTCCTTCTCTAATTCTGATTTGGTAGTAACCACTCTGCAGATCAATCTTGGAGAATACTTGTGAGCCATGCAACTCATCTAGCATATCCTTAAGTCTAGGTATGGGATACCTATACTTGATGGTTATCTTGTTAATAGCTCGTCTATCCACACACATACGCATGCTTCCATCCTTCTTTAGAGCTAACAAAGCAAGTGCAGCACAAGCGCTTAAAGACTTACGTACTAGCCCTTTGGACATTAGTTCCTAAACTTAATGTTGAATCTCCATCATTTCTTTAAGATTCATCCTATAAGCAGGCTTGCTAGGAAGGGCAGAACCTGGAATAAGGTCAATGTGTTGCTGGATTTCTCTTTGGGGGGGAAACTCGAGGGTACCTCTTTAGGAAATACTTGGCTGAATTGTTGGAGCAAGGAAATAGTTAAGGGGTGGATTGCTAAGGGGGTTTCAGATTCCTCTTGAACATTCAATATCCACTATTTAAAAGCTTTAAACTCATGGTAAGAAGCTTTCAAAAGAGGTTCACTAATGGTAATTAACAAATCAAAATGTTCTGGCCGTTTTTGAGGTTTGCTTTTCTGGAGTTTAGATGGAATAATGGCACCAAAATGATCCTCTTCCCTCCCTTAGAAAATGAGTTTGTGTTTAAGAAACCATTGTGCATCACCTTCTTATCATATAACCACTACCTACATAGTAAAATATGGCATGTATCCATGGGGATAACATCATACCATAACTCATCTTGGTAGTTCTTTCCAATGGAGAAAGAAATGAGCCACCAGGAGTTAACTTATGACCCCTTGCTTTGATTTAGCCATTAGATGTTGTATGGATGGGGATGGGCCGTAGCATGCAAGCCTAGTTTCTTAATCATACTAAGGGAAACAACATTTGCACAACTCTTTCCATCTATAATCATAGAACAAACCTTCCCTTTAACCGTGCACCTAGAATAGGATATGTTCTCCCTTTGGTAATTTTTTAGTCCCTTCCAGTTACTTAAAACTCTCCTTAAAACTAACATCTCATCCTCATTTGCTTCCTCCTCAACTTCCTCTTGGTTTTCCTCTAGATCACCCTCTACATCTTCCTCCTTTCCTTCCTCAATCTCGTGCTCTTTCATGGCTTTCATTCGGCCTTTCGGTTTGGGTAGTCAACCTTAATTAGGATACAGAAACACCACCTAATCAAGAGTTAAGAGTCACTTGAAAACCACCTAACTCGGCCTAAGCTAGGATAAGCAAGTTAAGTTTTTCGGTTTTGGTTAAGGAGTAAAGCTCAACTTCTCATTCAATGTTAAGCAATCTGATTACAAAAATGAGCTATTTGCCTACCTTATACACATCCCCCTTATTGCCTAGGAAAATATTAGAGGTTTCTTCATGCTTAGGAAACCTCTAACCAAGCTTAAAACCAGCTTGCATGCGGTTTAAGTACAAAGCAAGATTAACTAAGCTAGTTGTAATTAATGAGTCTAGCTAAGAAAAAGGTCAAAGACTAAAATCATCCCTAAGCATCTCAATTAGCTTTAAGAAGGCTGCTTGCGCATGAAGGAGAGAGAAAAAGGCTGTTGGGAACATCCAATTTATGGCAAACCAATCCGAGCTCACGTGTCTTTCCTTCCTGCTTGCTAGTGGCTGTACACTTTAGTAGGCACAAAAGTGCTCATGCATGTGTTTCTAATTACTTTTAACTACCAATGATGCAGCAAAACCTTGATTAGAAGGCTAAAAGAAGGAGTAACCAATGCAGCAACCAACCAAATGCTCAAGTCGGATTTAATTGGTTTTGTGCAACTCCTTTCTCTTGCTTTGAACTAATTTAGGATTGATTTCCTTACTTAGGAAGAAACCTTAGGATGTATACAAACCCCCTTATTAAGAAATCAGGGTTAAATCAGCTTTAAGTGGCCTAAAACACCAAGTAAATAGAACCGGGCAGATTAGGGCCTAATCCAGCATGGTTTGCAAAAGCACCTTGATTCTTAAATTTGCACCTAATTTAACTTGAACTTATTAGATGGCCTTGATAACTAACATCTTTGGAACCAAAATATGCAAAAATGATGGAGTTAAACCTCAAGGGGGCCTAATTATTCCTAAACACAAAACTAGGTTGTTTTGCAAATTGAACCCAAGACCTTCTATTTGTTACCTTAGCAATGTGAGGGTCATTTCTTGGACTTTGGCTGGCAAATGTAGGCTACCTTGACTGAGTTAGAACTCCACATTAGGCTGGCCTAATGGACCTCCATCATTATCAATAATGTTGTATAAATCATCAATAACACAAAAATTCATCAGCTACTTATTACAATTAGTCAGTTTTAAAAAATTCATGAAACTGAATAAAAGTCTAACAATTTTAAAAAATTTATCAATGAGTTACAAAAATTCATCATTTGTCTAACAGGGGTGTAAATGCATACGCATGAGCAGCAACCTAAATATTTTTGTTATACCTAGCATGTTACTCCATTGATTAATGTATAACTTGCACTGGGATTTATACGATGAAGCTGCTAAGAATGCCATAATTCTTCCTTTTTGTCAAGTCTAATACTAAAGGCTCTACATTTAGCCTACTGTAACCAGACATGAGCACGTGATCAAATGAAGAAGATTGTCCTGCAAATTCTGACATTATAAAGGCAGTATGCTTTGTGCCAATGAGGTTGTTTAATGTATTTTGGAATCTATTTACAAGAAGCTTGACAATAAATTCATAACGAGCAGTGCAATAAGAAAGCAGCCTGGGTACTAGGTAATAAGCTAGTAACAATGGAACAAATCTACTTCAATGTCTTGCCGTTTCCTTAAAAAAAGAAAAAAAAAATCCCATTATGCATTTCATATACTTAATCCAACCAGGTTCGAATAGCCTTTAATGAGGGCACCGATGGCCATTAGCCCATAGGGATTTGTTAATGTGAATATCCTCCAGAGGATATATGATTTCATATGTTATTAGGAGTAGGAGCTTAATACCCAGTTTATTGTTTAAGTAGCTCTACCCCCAGCAACAACTACACTATTCATAAAGTATATCAAATGTGTATGATCCCTATATATGTTAGCAGAACTCCTAGATATATAATTTGTTTCATCTAATCATGACCACTTGTCTGTTGCCACTGAGGAACCTATTCCTCTTATTATGATATTTTAATTTGGAGTGGAACATGCATTGTTTGAGTCTTCTAGTTAAAAGATTGATGCTATTTAAAACCATAAATATGTTCAGAGATTCGATTTTCTATGCTCCTCAGCTGCACTTAATAATCTAAAAGCACTTTTAATTTCCTCTTTTCGTTTAAAAGATTGTAGGGATGTTGTCATTTTTTTTGGTGTTAAACTTAAGGAATGATACATTAATAAGGGGTGCAAGCCCAATTCATGTAACACGATGAAAACATGTTCATAACTTTAACACCTAAAACCTGAGTTTTTTGCCTAGTCAGTCTAATATAAAAGGGGACTAGAGTAAGAGGCAAAAACATTCAAGAAACAACTGGGGGTTCTCTAAAGGGAGAGTTTCTACAAAAGCTACAGTTTTAGGTTGCGCGATTGTGGTGGTCCTCTACTTAGTGGGATCCTTCCCTGATCAGTGATTCGGAGCCAGGTTTCGTTGCGAGATTATGGTAAATACGTTTTTGCTTAATTAAGCACTTGATTCCCTTCATTGGTATCACAACTATGTTGGCTTCTTTCCTGGTTGATGTAATCACATCTCCTGATTCGTGCCCATGAGATGGTCAATCTTCATCATTAGCTTTCGGTTTGGTCTTTATAGTTAAAAATTTTTAGTATTATTTCATACACAATTTCATAATAAATTTCTATGGGATTCGGGATATTGACAGATCTCATTGGGAGCTTTGACTGGATGTACTATGTGAACGATTTAGCTGAGTATTTTGTAAGTAATTGCATTTTAAATTTCCAGGGTTCTTAATATTCAAAACTCTAATTTTCATTGTTGGATCATTGAATTTGTTTAAATTGCTTCAAAATTGATACATACATTTTGAGTATTAGAACTCCATTTTGGGCTTGATTTTGTCAAATTTTTCATCAATTGATGTTGATTCATGTTTAGCTTGTGATTTTATATAAAAGCCATAAAAACGATTCAATGCAATTAGACTTAATTTCGGCCAAATTTCGTAAACATTTTCTGCGAAACCCGAGGGTGAGGTTCGTTGTTTTCCAATTCGTTTTTGAGGGACGATGATCACCATTTCTTACAATTGAGTTCTACATCCTGTTACCCAATTAAACTAGGGAAAAAACCCTCAAAGCATGCAATATGTCCAAGTAATCTTGGCAAATTTTTGCATCCTTTGTTATCCTCGTGTCTAGGGCTCCAGCCAACTTTTGGTCTCTAATTTCACCTTAGTTTTCATCATGGTTTATACCACTGGAATTATAATTAAAACTCGCATGGCATTGGAGCAAAAACCCTCTAATTCTATAGCTAATCAATCAGCAATTGATCAAAAAATCATGCAAAGTCCCCCTGCGAATTTCAGGGTTAAAATTACGGTATTAGACATAATTTCAAGACATTGTAGCCCTTAATTTTCAAATTTAATGTATGGGCTTTGTCTCCCTTTTGATTTCGTGTAATGGTTCTCAATCCTATACCAAATCATAGGCAACATGGTCAAAATTCTAAGAAACATTTGTCTTAGCACAAGGACTTTATCCGAATGATAAAAACTTTATTATGGCATCGGTTTTGGCTAGTTTTCCACAATTTCTGGTTGAAATCTTTTCCAAAATGAGTCTAGTATCGATTCGAATGGAGTTTTGGTGCCTGGTTCGTTTTACAGGTCTCAGCACACAATTTGCAGAAGAGGGTCGCTGGCCCTGTGTCACTAGACGATTCTTACACGACCTCAAATCACATGCTACGCTAGCAAAATTTCCCTAACCTTGTGAAGTTTACTAGTAAGCCTTCCTAAGAATGCTTGACTTAGATTCAATGAGCCTAAGTAAGCTAAGAGAAAACAGAACTCACAAGATAGAGAGTGTTTAGGAGAATACCTTTGTGAAGCTCATCTTGCTTGGTTTCCAAATGAGCCCAATTAGGGGTATACGTAGGCCTCCACTTCCTAAATGGATAGTGGAGATCGTTTTAATCCGATGGCCAATATTAAGCTTCTAGAATTCTCTATATAATTATCCTAGATATTGACAAGTTTAGAAATTTGCAAAACATTCTAAAGAGTTTGCTAGATTGTTCTAATACACTCTAGAAGGTTCTAGAGTATTCTAGAAGACTCGAAATAATCCTAAAGGTTGTAGAACATTCTAGAAGATTCTAGAGTATTTAAGCAGGTTCGAGAACATTAGAGAAGGCTGGCATACGCTAAAGTGTTCCTGAGCATTTTAGGAGTTCGAAAACTCAATATGTGATATTCTCTCCCACCCAATCGGGCAGCGACTTCAATGCCTTTGGGTCTTCGTATGTTCGACTCTTGAGTTGCCTCATTCCTAGGAGGTGGTCAGCTTGTTGAGTTTAATTGCTCGACAGGTGGAACCTTTACGGGCATGCATTTCGTCCTTCTACGGGCCCCTTTCTTTCTTTGTGCCAATGTCCCACGGTGTTATTGGTATGGCACCTCAGGCCCCTCTTCCCTCTCGAGGGCGACCAAGAAACTCAGCTCCCCATTCGTCAATAACTAAAGGGTAGGTACCGGCCTTTGCTTCCCAACTTGTTGTCTTGTGGGAATTGTATGAGCTTTTCCTTTGTCCATGTTGAACAAGGTACTAGCATAAGGGACAATGAATGCCTTAACCATGTCGGGGAAGCCCATTCCTAGGTAGAATTTTTTATCATCAAGTGGAGTGGTAGTTATATCGACCAGATCTCTTTATAACCCAATTCGGATATTAGTACTTCGACCAACTCCGTAGATTGGAAGGCCCTTTACATTAACTCCTTTCATGTACCCCTTCCTCTTTTTGTAAGCTAGGCTAATATTATCGGCAAGCTCTTTTACCATGTACACTGTGTCCGCTACAATGTCTACTATAGCTTGAACCTATTTTCATGCAACTTCAGTCTCCACGTACTTGCGGTCACTAGGTTGCTTCTTCACCTTTGTTTAGATGGCACTTAGGAGCATTATTGAGGCAATCTTCTTCTTCTCATCCTTTTTCTTATCTTCCTATATGATAAAAGCTGCAAGCTTATCTCGTCCAAGGTATTCGAAGACACGAAGAAGTCCATTACATAACAAGCATAAGATTGATGTGGATTTATGTTTAGTTTTAAATCCCTTTTTGCTTGCAAGTGCACAACATTAATTACAGACTAGCAAGTATAGGGTGTCGATCCCACGACGAACAATAGCAATTCTAAATTTAGTTTGTCCAATTAAGAAGATTAATTCAATGAAGGAGTTTAGTTATTAGTATGAATTTAATAAACAAAAGAAAAGCAAATGAGTCAAGAAAATAGAAATTAAATTAGAGAAAGATCTAGGACATTAGATTTCACCAATAACAAAAATATGGAATTACTAACTCAAATAGGAGTTTAATTAGTCTCTTATTCAACCTAAACTACTAAGACTCATTAGACCATGAATTAGAAAGATGAATTATAATTATCAAATGATATTATTCATCTAGTAGTTAGCAGAAATCATTTTTCGTAGACATAACTCATCCAATTTATTGCATAAATTATTTAACTTTAACAATTGTAATTTTAAGCCCAACTGTATAATATCATATTAGCCTACTAGGTCTAATATATAATTGAGATAGCAAGTATAACACTGTTGTAATAAGCATGAATAAACAATAGCATTAGGATGCATAAATAGGTTAGTATCAAGGATCCATCTTAATCTTAGAAGAGAAACATAGCCAACTAAGGATGGGAGTTGTACTCGAACCCAAAAATTCCACCTCAAACTTGCCCCATTCATAGCATGTATGGGTACGAAAAATTGGGAAAAATGGGTATGGGGCGGGTGTGCTGAAAATGGGTATGGGTATGGGTACAGGTACGGGTTCGAGTATAGGCATCATCCACCTTATATCCATATCTGCGTAGTACCCGAAATTTTTTTGGAGGTAAAATAAATTGTTGAGTAGAGTTTTGAGCTCTGAACATTAGTAATTTGTTAAAAAAAAAAAAAGGCCAAATGCCCCCAACCTAGCCCCAATCATACAATCCATCCATTTCTGCCGCTCATTTACAATGCCAATACATGAAGTCACGTAACTCGTGACTCATAAACCTAAACTTCTAGCTCATTTGTTGTGTCCCTCACGCCCTCATTTCCTGTGTCCCTCAGCATGCAGTTTTTTTTTTTTTTTTTCATGAGCAAGTATGAACTCTTCTATTTAATGGAATGGGTATTGCATTTCTTTAGATCATTATCCCGAGTTGAATTTAGTTTTATGAATTTCTTTAGATAAAATAAATTATCGTACCAATGGGTATTATATTTTAATATATGTATATACCTGAAATACTCGAAATATGGGTTTGGGGATAGATTTTGAAAAACCAATAAGCATGCATGTGGATATGGGGATGACTTTCGAAAATAGGTACGGGTGCGAGTATAACTCTACTCACCCGATACCCGCCCGACGCCCATCCCTATAGTCAGCCATAGTTAGTGAAAACATCATTAAAGTTGGTCTAGTCATGCTCTCAATATTGGTAAACATCACTTCCCATGCACAAAAATTGATACTCAATTACACAAAACTACATGAATAAGCACAAAGTCTCTAACTGGACTCACAAATGAGATGAGAACAAAAGAGAAAAATAGCTTACAAAGCTTATTTTCTTCTAAATCCCTCAGCCCAAATGGTTTTATCTTACGAAAGACTCTCTCTAAAAATTAAAAGGTGAAAGATGAGAGAATGGAAGAATGCTTGGATGAGTGATAAATGAGCAGATGAGTTTTTAGTCCAACGTTGACCCCTTTTTATAGTAGAAATTCGGCTTATCTTGGTGTCCAAAAATTAATGAAAAACTAATTTTAATTAATTCCTTGATTGTTATATTGTTGACTTGCATAAGAAAAGGCTTTAATAGTCCAAAAAGCCCGATGTTCAAATTCAACTGGCAACTAAAAAGCCTTATCGAAAAGAAGGCAGTAAGAAGATATCCCTATGGGAGTCTTATAAGCAGTACAATAAGCCGATAGAGCATTATGCAATCTTAAATACCAGTCTTTTCAATCAGGTTGAACTGTTTTTTCTAGTATAAACTTGATCTCATAATTAGACACCTCAACTTGACCACTAGTCTAACGGTGATAGGGGTTAGCTACTTTGTGACTCACAAAATATTTTCTAAGCAAAGCCTCAAAAGACCAGTGGCAAAAGTGACTATTGCCAACACTAAAAAGAGCTCTAAAGGTCCATATCGACTAAAAATGTACATTTTCACAAACTGGGCCACCACCTTCTAATCATTGGTTTTAGTAGCCAGAACTTCCACCCACTTTTGCATATATTAGCTACAACAAATATGTCCGTAAAGCTAAAAGATGGGAGAATGGCACCCATGAAATCACATTCCTGGCAGGATTTTGGTTCTTGGTCAAAAGGTTAGGGGATATTAACTCATTTTTGAAAAAGGGACTATCTTAATGCACAAAAGGACAACAAGGGCACTTGTCATTGACTCATAGCAATCAGATGTACAAGCTTTGATCTGAAATCTATAGTCAAAGAGCAACGCACAGTGGAGTCAGTGGTCTTAATGCCCGAGTTGGACATAGCTAACTTTTTTTAATCTTCAAAGTGGTATGCCTTGAAGAGCTGTTTAGTGGTTTTCCTTGGATGCACGGTTATGACCCATTGAGAAGGGTGAGCTATGGTAAGGGGTTCCACATGATCTCATGGATAAAAGAAAAAACCTAGGGGCTCACTTTATAAGGGGGCACTAGATAAGCTTTGACATTTAACATGCCCTAGCATATAATGCGTAAATGTCTATATGATACAATTGTGACACCCCCGTTCCGAGTACGTGCCACACCGCCAGGACTTCTAGAAGAAGTCCCTAAGGCTGTTAAGGTTGAACTTAGACATTATCATGTGATTAGGCATTTTGAAACAAAACTGTAAAAGTTCTACCTATTTTTGCAATGTTTTATAGTTTACCTTGAGCTAAGGGTGGTTGTAGTCGCACAATAAGGTAGAATAAGATACTAGGTGACATGAGTCATAGCCATAAGTCACTCGCCTGGGTTACTAAAATTCAAACTAGTTAATAACAAGTGCTAAAGCAACATATACATAGGTTCAAAGTCGTCTACATGCTTACACATTCAATGAGCAGACTTAATTAATTACAAAGATGGTAAGAAGTTAAACACTTCACAGTAACCATTCAAGCGAAACTGGCAAAACACTGCTGGTAGGTCATCACCAAAATAACTTCTATACCTGCTTAATCTAAGCATGGAAAGGGAATAGGGAAGATGAGCTACCAAACACTCAGTGAGTGTTTCCCAATTCAACAAAAATAAATCCATTGCAAGCAATACTGGTAAATGGCAAGAACATCATATATACACTAACATTATTGTATTAGACAAAGAGGATTTGAAAGAAAATTTCATTACTTCGTAAAATAAATCTGCTAAGGCTAATAATCGCATTCAAGCATCCATAACTCATCTAGTGTTTCAATTGAGCTCATATTCAAGTAAAGCAACCTAACAAAGTTAAGAAATGAAAGAGGAAATCTTAACAATGTGTTTAAGACCCAAATAACCTATTTCGCCTTAAAACGCAAAGTTTATGTACGAATTTGGTTCATTCAAGGATTTTTTTGCTCTTTACTAATTTCCTGAATAAATAAAGTAAGAATTCTAAACATTTCATTCACATAGCGGGAAAGATCATTTATTTTGGTGTAAGAGTTCGTAACATACTATTTAGGGGATATCGTCACTCGCCCTATGTGAGATCATCACTCACTAATCACATTATCCCTGGGGTATACATAACATAACATTTGGCCATATGCATCTTGGTAGAGTAGTTATGGGTAGTCTGTAATCTTGATACTGTCCTCTTTGGGGGAAACAACTCATGCCTTATCATACATGCAGTCCCTACCATCAAGGCTTTAGCACACGTCACTTATCATTGAGCCTTACCCTCATCAGGGTCTTCCAGGGTTCCGATGTCTAGGTCTACTGCCTAGGTATGACCACTTAATAAGCAGTATGTTAGGCATCTTTGTTCAAACCAAATCATTTTAGTTATAAAGTTCTTGCCACAAGCAAGTAAAGACTTTTTCTACCTTCAAGTAAGCCACAAGTCTTTTTGTCTTAAATGATTCGTTCACAAAAACCATTGATATGCTTATTAAACTAAAATAGTCACTACAACCGCAACATCGATTTATAATTTCTCTTTGCCATTAAATGAGAAAGTCACTAAAGATTATTTTGGGTTCGCCAATCCAAGACTTCACTGTCGAAGACTTTGCATATGTGTATATATATATATATATATATATATATATATATATATATATATATATATATATATCGTAATTAAATTTAGCTACTAAACATTTTAATTGATTCTAAATTCATTTCGACCATTGATAGGTAATAACGGAAGCCTAAAAACAAGTTCATACTTCTTAAGCATTACATAGCTCTATTTAAATGACCATTTCAAATGCTTTGACTCGTCAAACCTTTTGGCTGAACCATTCAGCTGAATCGTACCTTAGTTGAAAAGCGTCTTCAAATAACATAGCTAATTTCAGTTTCAGTAGTTCAATAGATTCATTTCAAAGCTAATTTCAATTTCAGTAGTTTAACAGACCATTTTCAAACTAAATTCAGTTTCAGTAATTCAGTAGAATCGCTTTACGACACACATATAAGCTTGTTTTAACAATTGAAGAATAATTCAATAACTCGAGCTCCCTCCTCACAGCAGCGACTGCAAACAATCCTCAAATCACTCATTACTTCCACTTCAAATCCATTCAACTACCAAGCTTCGTTTTTGGTTCAGCATCATAACAATTCAATTATCTAACCAATAAAACTAATATCCACAAGAATAATATACATATATACTCACTAAAACAGAATTTAAAACATGCTTAAACTGATTTAACAAGAACATTTTGGCATTATCAGTTTACTCCAAAAATTCCTTAACCAACGGGCTATAATCATCACAATGTCATGCCTGATTCGAGCCCCTCAAGACTTGATCAGTCTCGTCCATGCTCAACAACAGTACGACTTCTCTTAACATTGCCAAATCAGATTAGGTTAGCAAGTTACGCAACAATCTCAGCATGTATGTGAACTGAATCAACATCATCATCACATTTACCACGTCTCAGCCCTAATTCCTCTAATACTGATAACAACCTCAAAATTAATCACGAACTACTCACAATCAAAAGGTTCAATTCGGGAGCTAGACAATTTATCCAATACCATCGAAATACTTTGCGAAATTAACAGTAGTTAGGCGAAATCGAGAACACCTACATCAAATCCAAGCTAACGACCCGTTCTAAGTGCTTTTAGGACTGATTGAATGCTCAAGAACTAAAAAATCCCCCCTTTTTTGCTGTTACACTTAGACCCGAACAAACTGACCCAATTCAATTTGATTTTTGACTCACTGCCTTGGTGCTACTACTAAGGCTTGTGCTGCGAATTTAGCCTCAATTTATAGAGGAATTGGAGTGATTAAGGACTAAGATGCACAACTAAGTCTGGGCACGTGTTTAGTGCCTCAAACCCTTGCCTGAACAGACCACAAACGTGGTGTTCGTGTGTTAATTTTGCCGGGAACTCACAACAGCCACTTTGTTTGATGATAAGGAGGTGAGATGTGAAGATTGTTGGGAGTTTCTCTGACGTTATAGACACGTGGGAGGAGAAGCAAAGAAGAGGAGATGATGGTGCTTGTTTTCTTTCAAGAGGAAGAAGGAGATGAAGAAGAAGGGGGAAGAGGGGCGTTGGGTTCTTTTAGGGACCGAGAGGTCACCCCTTCTCTCCTTATTTTATTTTATTTTATTTTTTGCTGTTAAAAGCTTGCCATCAACTAATACTGCTAGCCCAATCTCGTGCCTCTTATCCTAAATCCAAATCGTTAATACAATTGTTCGTCAATTTAGTTGTTCTCGATTATATTAAGGTTCAATTTAATAACCAACGAAATTAATCCTAACGCTTGACAATCTACTCGTATTCAGCAATTTACTCGTTTTAATTCCTGATGATAATTCTTATTAACGCTTGTTAAAATCATCGTAAAAATTTCAAAACTAATAACAATAACAACAACAACAACAACAACAATAATAATAATAATAATAATAATAATAATAATAATAATAATAATGATATTCTTTTTGACGAAATTATCACTTAAGCAAGCATAACGATACTAATTTAACTTATCTAAATAACAAAATACGATTTTATAACATCGTAAAGTAGGATAGTCAGCTCAGCGTAAAAATAAAGAACATAGGTACTACATTCTCCCCCCTTAAAAGAATTTTGTCCTCGAAATTGCTTACCTAGTGTGAATAAGGTTGGGTACTTCTCTTGCATTTATGTTTCCGGCTCCGAAGTTGCTTCAGCTATCTTGTGATGCTTCCAAAAAACTTTAACATAGGGGATACTTTCGTTCTTGAGCTTCTTCTCCATTCTTTCCAAAATTCGAATGGGTTCTTCCACATATGTGAGATTCTCCTTCATCTGTAAGGGTTCATACTGAATAACATGATCTCAATCTGAAATGTATTTTTGGAGAGCAGATACATGGAATACGTTGTGCATGCCTTGCAATGAGGGCGATAGGACCATTGGTATGCGACCGGGCCCACTCTTTGTAGGATTTCAAAGGGTCCAATGAATCTTGGGCTCAGTTTCCCTTTTTGACTAAACCTTATGCTTCCCTTGTGTGAAGAGACCTTCAGAAATACGTGGTCCCCAACATTAAATTCTCAAGGCCTTCTCCTGATATCTGCGTAACTCTTTGCTTATTCTGGGCAGTTTGTAACCTTTTACATATAGTTTTGATCACCTCGATTGTCTGGTCGATTAGTTCTACCTTAGAGGGTTCTCTTTCTCCTACTTCATCCCAACAAATAGGAGTTCTATAATGTCGACCGTACAGTGCTTCAAAAGGAGCCATGCTAATACTTGCTTGGTGGTTATTATTATACGCAAACTCAACTAGAGGTAAGTTGTGATCCTAGGTCCCTGCATACTCCAATGCACAGGCTATTAGCATATCTTCTAAGGTTTTAATAGTGCTTTCAGATTGCCCACTGGGAATTGTAAGTTGTACTCAAGCATAGTTCAGCTCCCATCCTTTTTTAAAATCCATGCCAGAACCTGAATATAAACTTAATATCTCGATCTGACATTATGCTGAGAGGCACTCATAATCTGACAATTTTTTGATATATAAATCTGGTAGTTGTCGAAGGCAAAAGTGACTTTCATAGCTAGAAAGTGTGTCGCCTTGGTCAATCTGTCAACAACCACCCAAATACTATCCTGCTTCTTGGTGGTTTTCGGTAATCCAGTAATGAAATCCATGGGATGTGCTCCCATTTCCATACTGGAATAGGTAAAGGCTGAAGCAATCCCCTAGGTTTTTGGTGTTTAGTTTTTACCCTTTTAACATGTAAGGTAGCAAGTAACAAAGTCTGTGATGTCTCTTTTCATTCTTATCCACCAAAAATGGGTTTTCAAATCATGGTACATTTTAGTGCTTCCTGGATGAGCAGTGAGGGCTAAATTATGTGCTTCTTTCAATAGTTCCTACATGAGGTCCAGTACATGAGGGACACGCAACGTATTCCTATACCAAAGCACATCGTTTTGGATTAGAAATTCCTTAATCCTTCCTTCCTCAACTCCCTTTCTAATTTTCATAATCTTAGGGTCTTCCTTCTGACGCTGCTTGATTTGTTCTATTAGTGGAGAGGTAACATGGAGTGCTACTAGGTAGTTTTGATTTCCTAGTAGCACAACTTCTATCTGGAGTGCATCGAGTTCCCTTTGAAGTCTCCTTTCCTGTGTAAGTAGGCAGGCTATAGAACTAGTAGATTTTCTACTCAAAGCATCTTCCACTACATTTGCATTACCAGGATGGTGTTTGACCTCCATGTCATAATCTTTTAGAAGCTCCAACCATCTTCACTATCTCAAGTTTAACTCTTTCTAAGTGAAAATGTATTTCAGGCTCTTATAATAAGTGTATATCTAACGTCTTACTCCATAAAGGTAATGTCTCCAAATATTTAATACAAATATGACTGGAACCAATTCTAGGTCATGCGTTGGGTAATTTGCCTCATATGGCTTCAGTTAATGAGAGTCATAGGCGATAACTCTGCCTTTCTGCATTAGAATACATCCCAATCCTTTCTTAGACGCATCACTGTGGACCACAAATCCCTTATTACCCTCAGATCATTCTAGTATTGGTGCAGACACAGCTGCTTCTTTAGCTCCTGGAAGCTGTTTTCACACTCTTCTGTCTATTTAAATTTATTGCTTTTTCAAACTAGCTTGGTGATAGGCATGGCTAGCTTAGAGAATCCTTCTACAAATCTTCTGTAATAACCATCCATACCTAGGAAGCTTCACACTTCGGAAACATTCATAGGTCTTGGCCAATTCACAATCGCCTCTACTTTTGCAGGGTCCATTGAAATGCCTTCTTGAGACACCACATGACCCAAAAATTGTATTTTCTCAAGCCAAAACTCACACTTTTTTTAGCTTAGCATAAAGCTTGTGTTCTTCTAGAGTTTTCAACATAATTCATAAGTGATTCGTATATTCCTCCATGGTTTTGAAATATAAAAAAATATCATCGATGAACACCACCATGAATTTATTGAGGAAAGGTTTGAATACTCTGTTTATTAAGTCCACGAAGAAGGCTCGGGCATTAGCTAGCCCGAATGGTAGCACTAGGAACTCATAGTGCCTATATTGAGTTCGGAAGACAGTTTTGGGTACATCTTCCTTCTTAATTTTCAATTGATGATACCCTGATCTCATATCGATCTTAGAGAATGCCGCATAGCTTGTTGGTTGATCAAACAAATCATTAATCCTAGGGGGACGATATTTGTTCTTGATCCTCATCTTGTTTAAGTCCCGATAATCGATACACAATCTTAAACTCCCATCTGTTTTCTTTACAGAAAGCACACGGGCTCCCCATGGTGAGACACTGGGTTGAATCAATCCTGTATCTAATAATTCTTGAAGTTGAGTCTTTAACTCAGCAAGTTCAGAAGGTGCCATACGATAAGGAGTCTTAGATATTGAGGTGGTGCCTGGCACCAGATCAATTATAAACTCAATTTCTCGATCAGGTGGTAGTCCTGGCACTTCATGGAATACATTTGAGAATTCTCTTACCATTGGAATCTCATTCAAGTCTTATTCTTTCGGTTCCGTCATCTCAATTGCACACAGATAAACTTGACATCCTTTTCTTAGCATTTTGATGGCTTGCATGGCCGTTATGGTTGGAATGGTTTTCTGACAGCCATTTCCTTTAAATTCTACCCTCTCTGCTTCAGAGGTCGAGAAGGTGATTAGCTTCTTTCCACAATTTATGGTCACCTTATGTTCACCTAACTAATCCATCCCCAAAATAATATCCCATCCTCGTAATTCTAATTGCACCAAATCAGCAGAGAGGGTTCTCCTCTCCACATTAACAGCACAATCTCTAAAGATAATGTCAATATGATAAATAGTGCCTAAAGGATTGGTCGCATAAAGTTGTATATCGATCTCGTCAGGCTTACTGGTGAGTTTCTTTGCAAATTCAGAATTCCTAAATGAGTGGGTAGCACCAGAATCGAATAAAATGTGTAAAGATGGTTAACAAGAAAATTACATCACACTGTGTTAGTGGAATCTCCAGTCTCTTCTCTTTCCAAGCAAAACACTCGACCTCCTACTTGTGGTTTCTTGTTGCTTCTGTTGCTTCCTGAGAAAGCACCATATGGAGGACGATCTCATTATGCGGCTAGATTATTTCCCACTCCTGATTTCTGAGTGTAGCCTTGGCTGTTCAATGTTGCCTTTGGATAATTGGCGACCCTATGGCCCATTTCATCACATCTAGAGCGTTGGCCCGTAATGCTTCTGCATAGGCCAAAGTGTTGACGCCCGCACTGGTCATATGTTTTCTTTTGTTGCCATTGGGTAGGTTATTTTCCCTTGTTCTGTCTTGATAAGTTCTTAAAATGCACTCTATTTTGAGGTCATTTTGCACCATTTTTAGGGAGAATTATGTGTTTTGTATTATAATTTACACTCCTTTTCTGTTTTATGCTCGAGTATGGTTCTTTTCTGTATTTTGTAGGTTTTTGGGTCATTTTACCCCATATTTGACCCCTAAATTAGTGTAACTTGACCCCCTATGGGTACTCCCAAGTCGCTATACCTGTGGAAGAAAGAAAGAATAGAAGAATGTCGAAACCGAGCTCACCATGGATGGTCCATGGTGACCTCATTTCCCTCAAGGCTGTTTGTTTTTTCGCGACTATTCGACTTCCATACAGTTTTAATTCCATTATTTCTTGCGGCTATTTGACTTCCAGGCGATTTTGCTATAAAATGGTTGTTTGCAACCTCATTTCCACATCCATTCTATTTCCTCCACATTTCATTCTGTCTAGTTAGAATTTAGATTAGATTAGAGAAAGAGAAAGTAAATTGAAGTGAAGATTTGCAAAGATTTCATGCTAGGTTTGCAATTGACTAATTCAAGCATGTTAATTGGCTTAGCATTTCTTTTCTCTTCTCTTCTCTTTTGTTCTCTTTTCTCATTATCTTTGGATTTATGTTTTGTAATTTTGATTATCTTTTATTGTTTTGATTTCAGCTTTATGCAAATACTAGTCATGTTCTTAATCTGGTGTTAATCTCTTTGAATATTTTGAAATTGCTGGGTTGTTTTATTGGATCTTAGATGTTTATTATCTTGCAAGAGATTTGATCACCTTCTTATATGTTTTGGGTGCTGAATGAAGGACTGAAAGGTGTAATTCGATACTAGAACCCTAGAATTTGACTTGATTACGTGATGTCTTGAGAGAGAATTACCAACTAAAAAACCATAAATTTTATAATCGCATGCTTAATTATCCTTAACAAATCAAGAGCCTTGAGAAATGGTGTAAAGCTTGTCGTGGAGCAATAAATTTAACCACTACTTGAACTTATAAATAATATTTATAGCATAGAAAAGTAGGGATCAATCCCACGAGGAAAGATTATGTCAAAAGGCTAATTTAATTCAAAGTGATTTTACTACTCTAATTTGTTGTTTCTACTCTTTGTAATTCTAAAATAAATCAAATTTCATAAATAAAAATTTAGAAAAATACTTAATACTACTCCTAAATATTCTAAATTTAATTCTGAAAATAATACAGCAAATAGCTATCCTAAATAATCTAGAAAACTAAAAATAGAATAATAACACAATAATCAATTAAAAAGTGAAACAGAAAATAACAAACAGAAAATTAATATTAAAAAAATCACAAACAGTAACCTAAACTAATATTCTTAAAGTTTATAGGTTATGAACTCCAGAATTATAAGTAATTAATTTCAGAGAAATTAAAATAGCAAATTAACTCCAGAAAAATGAAACAGAAAATTAAATTTAAAATTAAAACAGAAATAAACTGCACTAATATAAATACAAAATTAAATAACAAAATTTTCCAAATTTAAGGACATAATTTTCTGGACTCAATAACACCTAAAAAACATGAAATCAAAATCAAAAACATAATTTCCAGATTTATTGAAATAAAAACCTGCACATATCCAATTCACGAAATAATTCTGAAAAATTATCAAATAAATTTCAAAAATTCCGAAATTAAATAGAGGCAGATCAGGGCACTATATAAACCCCAAGATGGATTAAAACTTGAAAGAAAACGAAAGGAACTATTTTTAGCCTAATTTCTAACAAACCGATAATTAAACGGTGAAACAGAATATAAATCAAATCTGAAAATTATAGTCACTCTAAAATTCAAAATCTAACTAATCTAAAATTACCACGACACTCCTAAAAGACTATTCTTTTGGGAGGGTGTAAACGAAATTTATATCAAAGCTAATAACTGAAGAACAGAAATTGACAAACTAAACAAATTAACTAAAAGCAACAAATAATTATCAAAAGATATCAAATTTATGAAAAATGCTTAGCATAATCTATATTCACCATGCAAATTAATATTTATCATCAACACACAAGCCGATTTCATCCATGAGTTAAACTGTAGAAGACACCCACTAGCAGATCTTCCCCATTTTTCCTTATATTATAGTTTAATTAGGTCTAGTCCTAATATAAACCCTACTAATTTGATAACCCTTACACCAGCGCAAGAATTTAATCAAACTAGAGCATTACGTATTGGAAAAACATCATCTAACACTTTGTAACCGATTAACCAGCAAATCGATTTAACAAAGATCTATAACGATTACCTAATTAAAAGAGATATGTTTGAGCCATCCATGATTAATTAGGGTAATACTAATGCTCAAAAGACGATAACATTTATGTATTAAAGCCTTTTAAACTATCGTATGAATTCGTATTAAACCAACTAGCATGCATTCTAAGTAATATAATACGAATATCATGAACGATAAATACTAATCGCTATAGAATCATGAATAAAAATCAACTAGACAATAAAGCGCAAAACTTGTTTTAAAATAATTAATTTAGCATGGTTTCAAATAGATTATACTAAGCACAAAAAAATTACTCACTCATATTAAAAATTAAATCACAAGATTCACCCAAATAATTCATGTTTAATAATAATCTAAACAACACAAAAAAGAGAAATAAAGTTATACTACTTGAAGATGATGATGGGTGCCGTGGAGAAGGAGCTAGCACAGGGAAGTGGCGTGGTATGTTGATGCGTGAAGCTGTATGTTGAAGCCGTGATGATGATGATATATATGATCAGGAAGGGGTGTGATTGAAGATGGTTAGGCGTGTGGTTGGTGAGGAAAGAGAAAGATCGTGATTTTTATGGAGGATAAGAAGGTGATATGGTGATGGAGATTTAGCAGCAGTGAAGGAATATGTTAGGCGAGGTGATTACGAGTTATCATCTCTGGCTAGAGAAGCCGTGGCTTGGTTATTATTATGGTGAGGTTGCTGGTGATTAGGGTTAGTGAATAGGGTTTTCTTCTTCCTTTGTTCCTTCTCCCTCAAGACTTCTAACTCTTCTCTAACTCTTGAAATCCTAACCCAATTAAATAATTATGGATACAATATTTTTCATAAATTATTATTTTTGGACCGTCTTTATAGCCAAGCGTGTAAACCCCGAACTTCGACGTCCTCTCTTTCCTTTTAATTCTATTAATGCCTAACCTGAAAAATATATAAAATAAAATAAATTAGATGCAATAATATATATAATATAATCAAAATAATTATTAAAACCATGCATGATTTTTGCCTTAACAAATTCCCCTACACTTAGACTTTGGATGTCCTTGTGCAAAGAAATTTTGGACTCAACCTAAAAACTTACCTTATTTCTTTCTTATAAAGTCATGCATAACTATGTTTTTCACACTAGGCATTGGTTTTGTTTAAAAACAATTTTATTGAAAATTAATTAGTTTTTCCTCCAACAAGTGAATAACTACTAGACATCCAACCACCATAAAAGAGTTTATTTATCAACCTCACAACATCTATTTAATGAAGTAACAAGAACAATAATCATCCATCTCTTTTAACTATGCATACATCGATCAAGAGGTCTAAAAAAGTTATGATAGAAAAATTGAAGTACGGTATGGCTAAAGAGACAATTGAACTAGTTAGAATAACTTATTGAATTGATTCTAAACTTGCCTTGTATTTATTTTTCTCTTCTTCTTCTTCTTCTTTTTTTTTTTTTTTTTCAAAACTCCACTTGTGCACATATTCGAGGCCCATATAGGGATTTAGGAATTAAACGCTTCCTGTCCCACACTCACCCGAATTGTGGTGTTGGAGCAAACATTTTATTTTCATCATTACTTTTATTTATTTTATTGACTCACTAATATGGGAAGCAAACTTTCTAGTGATAGTATTGCCTCAAAAGATAGCACCCAGTAGCGTATGCCTCAAAGAGGTACTTGTCATTCCCGACTTTGACTTTTTTGAGTTATTCTACTAGTTCAATAGTCTAGAAAATGGGTTAGATCATTTTATTACCTCTGAAACGGATACATGACTAAATAAGATGAACAATCATGACAGTTACTCATCAAAGAGATATATGAGGATCAACTCAAATTTCTCTGAATGAAAGCTAGCATGCTCAGAAGTCTTCACTCATAGAAGAATAAACTAAAAATAACTAAAAAAATTTTTAAGCAAGCAAGCCTAGCATAAACTCATATCATATGCATTATTTATGGGGAAAAAAAAATTTTTTTCTTTGTGTTTTTTTTAAGAATAAATACTGTAGGAATCAAATGCAAGATGCACCCCCCACACTTAATTCGTGCATTGTCCCTAATGCTTGTAAAAATATAGAAATAATGAAAATAAAAGAAAAATTAAATGGGTACTTCCCTAAAAAAGTTGGGTTGTCTCCCAACCAGCGCCTTTGTTTATAGTCGTTGGCTCGACTTCATGAAGCTCCTGGATCCTCTAGTTAGATCTCTTCCAATAAATTAGCATTAATCTAGTAGGGTACTTTTTTAAACTCAACATGATCAAGACTTTTAGTAAGCATAGTCGAAAATTCATCTTCATTGGATAAGTCATAAATGTCTTGGGGCAACTCAGCAATAACATCAAGTGCATACACGTAATTCACATATGCGGGGAATCTCATGATATTAAAAATATTAAATTTAATCACTTCACCATCGAATTCCATAATTAATATTCCTTCATGCACATCAATTTTAGTTCTAACTGTTTTTAAAAATGGCATGCTAGACAAGATGAGAATATCATGATATGCATCACCCATGTTCATCACATAAAAATCAGCAGGAAATACAAGTTCATTCACTTGAACTAAGACGTCCTCTAACACTCCATCTGGATAAATACTGCTCCTATTAGCTAACTGAAGCACTACACCAGTTTTTTTTTTACTCTCCTAAGTTCAGTTTGTCATAAATATACCTAGGAATAACATTAATGGAGGCACCCAAATCAAGCATAACCTTATCAAAGTAAAGATTTCCTAGCTTATAAGGAATAGAAAACACGCCTAGGTCTTTGCACATAGGGGGAAGTTTCCTTTGAAAAACTGCGGACACATTTTTCCCCACACTTACCTTTTCATTCTCTACTAACTTTCTTTTACTAGTACGTAATTCTTTTAAGAATTTAGCATAACGAGGCACCTATTTAATAGCATCAAGGAGAGGTATGTTGATCTCTACCTTCTTTAATGTCTCTAAGATCTCTTGGTTAGCCTCATTTACCTTAGAAGTAGGGCTTCGAAATCTACTAGGAAAGGGCGGAATTGGCTTATAAGATTCTCTTTTCTTCTCTCCTATTTCCCTAGTAGTTTGATTAGAATCTATATTTAACTTTGATTTAGCTCCTTTGACCTCTAACTCAAGGTCAACCTCTCCACTCTTCCTAGGCTCCTGTAACTCTTTCCCACTCCTAAGTGTTATGGCACTAACATTCTCCTTAGGGTTAGGGTAAGATTAAGATAGTACTCTATTTTGCATTTGAGCCTGCAAGTTGCTAACTATGATCTCGGTTGCAGTCTGTTTCTCTTGAACCTAATTAAGAGTTGTCTCCAAAATTTGGAACCTATCATCCATCTTCTTAAGGACTTGTTCTAATAGGAACTTGATCCTATCTTGATTAAAAGGTTGATGAGATGCTTGGTCAAAACCAGGTGAATTGGTTTGAGGGCCATACCTAAGGTTAGGATGGTCTCTCAATCCTTCATTATAGGTGTTAGAATAGGGATCATACATCCTTTAACCTTGGTTAGAATAGACAGCATTAACATTACCCTCTTGAAGTGTAGGACATGCATTAGTAGGATGCCCCTCTAAACAACAAATACCACATATAACTGCTTTTTGTACTCTCCCAGTAACAATCTTATTTAACATAGTAGTAATATGAGATAACTGACTCTCTACAGATGAACTAGAACAAATCTCATTAACCCATTTAATTTATGACTCCCTAGCACCAAATTGCTGAATATTTTGGACCATTAGATTGAATAAATTTCTATCCTCTGCTGGAGTTTTATCAACTAGAGCGCCCCCACTAGCAGCATCAACCATATTATGATCCATAGGAAGCAAACCCTCATAAAAATATTGGATCAACAACTCTTCAATTATTTGATGTTGGGGACAACTAGCACACAGCTTATTAAATCTTTCTCAGTACTCACAAAAAGTTTCCCCATTCATTTGTTTAATACCACATACATCCTTCCTAATAGATCCAATTCGGGATGTTGGAAAAAATTTCTCTAAAAATGATTTATGCAATGCAGTCCATATAGAGAAAGATCCAGCAGGTACGTAATACAACCAATCTTTAGCATTACCAAGTAAAGAAAAAGGAAAGACTCTCAACCTAATTTGGTCTTTAGGAATTCCCTCAAGCACCATAGCAGAGCATGTAATAAAGAATTCACAAATATGACGGTATGAGCCCTCTCTAGCTAATCCATGAAACTTAGGTAACAGGTTGATGAATCCAGAATTCAGTTCCAGGGGTTTAACTAATACAGCATAGATAATGGACATAGGTTGGGTTTCTAGGTTAGAGGCAACAAGTTCCCGAAGAGTGGATATTTTTACCTCTTTAATCTTAAGACTTACTGTGTTAGGACGGCTATCTTTGTTTTTAGCTTTCAATGTTTGCTCCTTGTCCTCTCCAATTTCCTTACCACTCTTTAATCTCATACATTACGGAAAATCTACAAATAAATGAAAATATTAGAGTTAAAATAAAGCAATAAAAATAGTAAAATTAAATAGAAGTAAACTAGCAATTTAATTTTCTTTCCCCGGTAACGGTGCCAAAATTTGTAAAACTTGTCGTGAAGTTACAAATTTAACCACTACTTTAACTTATAAATAATATTTATAGCATAGGAAAGCAGAGATCGATCCCACGAGGAAAGATTATGTCAAAAGGTTAGTTTAATTCAAAGTGATTTTACTACTCTAATTTATTGTTTCTACTCTTTGTAATTCTAAAATAAATCAAATTTCATACATAAAAATCTAAAAAAATACTTAATACTACTCTTAAATATTCTAAATTTAATTCTGGAGATAAAACAGTAAATAGCCATCCTAAATAATCTAGAAAACTAAAAACAGAATAATAACACAATAATCAATTCAAAAGTGAAACAGAAAATAACAAATAGAAAATTAATGTTAAAAAAATCACAAACAGTAACCTAAACTAATATTCTTAAAGTTTATAGGTTATAAACTCCAGAATTATAAGTAATTAGTTTTAGAAAAATTAAAACAGCAAATTAACTCCAGAAAAATAAAGCAGAAACCTAAATCTGAAATTAGAAATGAAATAAACTGCACTAATACAAATACGAAATTAAATAACAAATTATCCAAATTTAAGGATATAATTTTCTGGACTCAATAACACCTAAAAAACATGAAATCAAAATTAAAAATGTAATTTTCAGATTTATTGAAATAAAAATCTGCACACATCCAATTCAAGAAATAATTCTGAAAAATTATCAAATAATTTTCAAAAATTCCGAAATTAAATAGAGGCAGAATAGGGCACTATATAAACCCTAGAATGGATTTAAACTTGAAAGAAAACGAAAGAAACTATTTTTAGCCTAATTTCTAACAAACTGGTAATTAAACGGCGAAACAAAATATAAATCAAATCTGAAAATTATAGTCACTCTAAAAATCAAAATCTAACTAATCTAAAATTATTAAAACACTCTTAAAAGACTATTCTTTTGGGGGGCCAAATGAAATTTATATCAAAGCTAAAAACCGAACAATAGAAATTGACAAACTAAACAAATTAACTAAAAGTAACAAATAATTATCAAAAGATATCAAATTTATAAAAAATACTTAGCATAATCTATACCCACCATACAAATTAATATTTATCATCAACACGCAAGTTGATTTCATCCATGAGTTACACTGTAGAAGACACCCACCAACGGATCTTCCCCGTTTTCCCTTATATTATAGTTTAATTAGGTTAAACCCTGATATAAACCCTACTAATTTGATAACCATTATACCAGCACAAGAATTTAATCAAATTAGAACATTACGTATTAGAAAAACATCATCCAACACTTTGTAATTGATTTAATAGCAAATCAATTTAACAAAGATCTATAACGATTACCTAATTAAAAGAGATGAGTTTGAGCCATCCATGATTAATTAGGATGATACTAATGTTCAAAAGACGATAACTTTTACGTATTAAAGCCTTTTAAACTACCATATGAATTCGTATTAAACCAACTAGCATGCATTCTAAGTAATATAATACGAATATCATGAACGATAAATACTAATCGCTATAGAATCATGAATATAAATCAACTAGACAATAAAGCACGAAACTTGTTTCAAAATAATTAATTTAGCATGGTTTCAAATAGATTATACTAAGGACAAAAAAATTACACACTCATATTGAAAATTAAATTATAACATTCACCCAAATAATTCATGTCTAATAATAATTTAAACAACACAAAAAAGAGAAATAAACCTAAATTACTTGAAGATGATGATGGGTGCCGTGGAGATGGAGCTAGCCGTGGAGAGAAAGTGGTCTGGTATGTTGATGCGTGAAGCTGTGTGTTGAAGTCGTGATGATGATGATATATATGATCAGGAAGGGGCGTGATGGAAGAGGGTTAGGCGTTTTGTTGGTGAGGAAAGAGAAAGATCATGATTTTTATGGAGGATAAGAAGGTGATATGGTGATGGAGATTTAGCAGCCGTGAAGGAATATGTTAGGTGAGGTGACTATGGGTTATCATCTCTGGCTACAGAAGTCGTGGCTTGGTTATTATTATGGTGAGGTTGCTGGTGATTAGGGCTAGTGAATAGGGTTTTCTTTTTCCTTTCTTCCTTCTCCCTCAAGACTTCTAGCTCTTCTCTAACTCTTGAAACCCTAGCCCAATTAAATAATTATGGAAATAATATTTTCTATAAATTATTATTTTTGGACCGTCTTTATAGCCAAGCGTGTAAAACCCGAACTTCGACGTCCTCTCTTCCTTTTTTATTCTATTAATGCCTAATCTGAAAAATATAAAATAAAATAAATTAGACGCAATAATATATATAATATAATCAAAATAATTATTAAAACCATGCATGATTTTTGACTTAACAAATTCCCCCACACTTAGACTTTGGACGTACTTGTGCAAAGAAATTTTGGATTCAACCTAAAAACTTACCTTCTTTCTTTCTTATAAAGTCATGCATAACTATGATATTCATACTAGCCATTGGCTTTGCTTTAAAAACAGTTTTATTGAAAATTAATTAGTTTTTTCCTCCAACAAGTGAATAACTATTAGACATCCAACTACCATAAAAGAGTTTATTCATCAACCTCACAACATCTATTTAATGAAGTAACAAGAACAATAATCATCCATCTCTTTTAAGTATGCATACACCGATCAAGAGGTCTAAAAAAGTTATGATAGAAAAATTGAAGTATGGTATGGCTAAAGAGACAATTGAACTAGATAGAATAACTCATTGAATTGATTCTAAACTTGCCTTGTATTTAGTTTTCTCTTCTTCTTCTTCTTCTTCTTCTTTTTTTTTTCAAAACTTCTCTTGTGCACATATTCGAGGCCCATATAGGGATTTAGAAATTAAACACTTCCTATCTCACACTCACCCGAATTGAGGTGATGGAGCAAACATTTTATTTTCATCAATACTTTTATTTATTTTATTGACTCACTAGTATGGGAAGCAAGCTTTCTAGTGACAGTAGTGCCTCAAAAGATAGCACCCACTAGCGCATGCCTCAAAGAAGTACTTGTCATTCTCGACTTTGACTTTTTTGAGTTATTCTACTAGTTCAATAGTCTAGAAAATAGGTTAGGTCATTTTATTACCTCTGAAACGGATACATGACCAAATAAGATGAACAATCATGAGAGTTATTCATCAAAGAGATATATAAGGATCAACTCAAACTTCTCTGAATGACAGTTAGCATGCTCAGAAGTATTCACTCATAGAAGAATAAACTAAAAATAGCTAAAAAAAATTTTAAGAAAGCAAGCCTAGCATAAACTCATATCATATGCATTATTTATGAGGAAAAAAAAAATTTTCTTTGTGGTTTTTTTTTAAGAATAAATACTGCAGGAATCAAATGCAAGATGCACCCCCCCACACTTAATTCATGCATTGTCCCTAATACTTGTAAAAAGATAGAAATAATGAAAATAAAAGAAAAATTAAATGGGTACTTCCCTAAAAATGTTGCCTTGCCTCCCAACCAATACTTTTGTTTATAGTCGTTGGCTCGACTTCATGAAACTCCTGGATCCTCTAGCTGGATCTCTTCCAATAAATCAGCCTTAATCTGGTAGGGTACTTTTTTAAACTCAGCAGGATCAAGACTCTTAGTAAGCATAGTCGAAAATTCATCTTCATTGGATAAGTCATAAATGTCTTGGGGCAACTCAGCAATAACATCAAGTGCATACACGTAATTCACATCAGCAGGAAATCTCATGGCATTAAAAATTTTAAATTTAATCACTTCACCATCGAATTCTATAGTTAATGTTCCTTCATGCACATCAATTTTAGTTCTAGCTATTTTTAAAAATGGCCTGCCAAGCAAGATGGAAATATCATGACATGCATCACCCATATTCATCACATAAAAATCATCAGGAAATACAAGTTCATTCACTTGGACTAAGACGTCCTCTAACACTCCATCTGGATAAATACTGCTCCTATCAGCTAACTGAAACACTACACCAGTTTTCTTTAACTCTCCTAAATTCAGTTTGTCATAAACAGACCTAGGCATAACATTAATGGAGGCACCCAAATCAAGCATAGCCTTATCAAAGTAAAGATTTCCTAACTTACAAGGAACATAAAATACACCTGGGTCTTTGCACTTAGGAGGAAGTTTCCTTTGAAAAGCTGCAGACACATTTTCCCCCACACTTACCTTTTCATTCCCGACTAACTTTCTTTTAGTAGTACATAATTCTTTTAAGAACTTAACATAACGAGGCACCTGTTTAATAGCATCAAGAAGAGGTATGTTGATCTTTACCTTCTTTAATGTCTCTAAGATCTCTTGGTTAGCCTCATTCATCTTAGAAGTAGGACTTTAAAATCTACTAGGAAAGGGTGAAATTGGCTTACAAGGTTCTCTTTTCTTCTCTCCTATTTCCCTAGTAGTTTGATTAGAATCTATATTTAACTCTGGTTCAGCTCCTTTGACCTCTAAGTCAAGCTCAAGCTCTCTACTCTTCCTAGGCTCTTGTAATTCTTTCCCACTCCTAAGTGTTATGACACTAACATTCTCCTTAGGGTTACGGTAAGGCTGAGATGGTAACCTATTTTGCATTTGAACCTGTAAGTTGCTAACTATGATCTCAATTACAGTCTGTTTCTCTTGAACCTGCTTAAGAGTTGTCTCCAAAATTTGGAACCTACCATCCATCTTCTTAAGGACTTGTTCAAGTAGGAAGTTGATCTTATCTTAATTAGAAAGTTGACAAGACGTTTGGTCAAAATCAGGTGGATTGGTTTGAGAGTCATACCTAAGGTTAGGGTGGTCTCCCAATCCTTCATCATAGGTGTTAGAATAGGGATCATACCTCCTTTGACCTTGGTTAGAATAGACAGCATCAACATTACCCTCGTGAAGTGTAGGACATGCATCAGTAAGAAGCCCCTTTAAACAACAAATGCCACATATGACTGTTTTTTGTACTCCCCCAGTAACAATCTTATTTAACATAGCAGTAATGTAAGATAACTGACTCTCTACAGATGAACTAGAACTAATCTCATAAACCCTTTTAATTTGTGACTCCCTAGCATCAAGTTGCTGAGTATTTTGGGCCATCAGATTGAATAAATTTCTAGCATCTGGTGGAGTTTTATTAACTAGAGCGCCCCCACTAGCAGCATCAACCATATTACGATCCATAGGAAGCAAACCCTCATAACAATATTGGATCAACAACTGTTCAGTTATTTGATGTTAGGGACAACTAGCACACAGCTTATTAAATCTTTTCCAGTACTCACAAAAAGTTTCCCCATTCATTTATTTAATACCACATATATGCTTCCTAATAGATCCAATTTGGAATGTTGGAAAAAAATTTCTCTAAAAATGATTTATGCAATGCAGTCCATATAGAGAAAGATCCAGCAGGCATGTAATACAACCAATCTTTAGCATTACCAAGTAAAGAAAAAGGAAAGTCTCTCAACCTAATTTGGTCTTCAGGAATTCCCTCAGGCACCATAGCAGAGCATGTAATAAAAAATTCACTAATATGATGTTATGGGTCCTCTCTAACTAATCCATAAAATTTAGGTAATAGGTTGATAAATCTAGAGTTCAGTTTCAGGGGTTCATCTAACACAGCATAGGTAATGGATATAGGTTGGGTTTCTAGGTTAGCGGCAACAAGTTCCCAAAGAGTGGACATTCTTACCTCTTTAATCTTAAGACTTACTGGGGTAGGGTGACTATCTTTGTTTTTAGCTTTCAATGTTTGCTCCTTGTCCTCTCCAATTTTCTTACCACTCCTTAATCTCATAGATTACGGGAAATCTACAAATAAATGAAAATATTAGAGTTAAAACAAAGCAATAAAAATAGTAAAATTAAATAGAAGTAAACTAGCAATTTAATTTTCTTTCCCCGACAACGGCACCAAAATTTGTAAAGCTTGTCGTGGAGTTACAAATTTAACCACTACTTCAACTTATAAATAATATTTATAGCATAGAAAAGTAGGGATCGATCCCACGAGGAAAGATTATGTCAAAAGGTTAGTTTAATTCAAAGTGATTTTACTACTCTAATTTATTGTTTCTACTCTTTGTAATTCTAAAATAAATCAAATTTAATAAATAAAAATCTAGAAAAATACTTAATACTACTCCTAAATATTCTAAATTTAATTCTAGAAATAAAACCGTAAATAGCTATCCTAAATAATCTAGAAAACTAAAAACACAATAACAACACAATAATCAATTAAAAAGTGAAACAAAAAATAACAAACAGAAAATTAATACGAAAAAAATCACAAACAGTAACCTAAACTAATATTCTTAAAGTTTATAGGTTATAAACTCCAGAATTATAAGTAATTAATTTCAAAAAAATTAAAACAGCAAATTAACTCCAGAAAAATGAAACAGAAACTTAAATCTGAAATTAGAAAAGAAATAAACTGCACTAATATAAATATGAAATTAAATAACAAAATTACCCAAATTTAAGGATATAGTTTTCTGGACTCAATAACACCTAAAAAACATGAAATCAAAATTAAAAATGTAATTTTCAGATCTATTGAAATAAAAACCTACACATATTCAATTCACGAAATAATTCTGAAAAATTATCAAATAATTTCCAAAAATTCCGAAATTAAACAGAGGCAGATTAGGGCACTATATAAACCCTAGGATGGATTAAAACTTAAAAGAAAACGAAAGGAACTATTTTTAGCCTAATTTCTAACAAACCAGTAATTAAACGGCGAAACAGAATATAAATCAAATCTGAAAATTATATTCACTCTAAAAATCAAAATCTACTAATCTAAAATTACCAAGACACTCCTAAAAGATTATTCTTCTGGGGGGTAACTGAAATTTATATCAAAGCTAATAACTGAAGAATAGAAATTGACAAACTAAACAAATTAACTAAAAGTAACAAATAATTATCAAAAGATATCAAATTTATGAAAAATGCTTAGCATAATTTATACCCACCATGCAAATTAATATTCACCATCAACACGCAAGTCGATTTCATCGATAAGTTAAACTGTAGAAGATACCCACTAGCAGATCTTCCCCGTTTTTCCTTATATTATAGTTTAATTAGGTCTAGCCCTAATATAAACCCTACTAATTTGATAACCCTTACACCAGCGCAAGAATTTAATCAAACTAGAGCATTACATATTGGAAAAACATCATCTAACACTTTGTAACCGATTAACCAGCAAATCGATTTAACAAAGATTTATAACGATTACCTAATTAAAAGATATATGTTTGAACCATCCATGATTAATTAGGGTAATACTAATGCTCAAAAGACGATAACATTTACGCATTAAAGTCTTTTAAACTATCGTATGAATTCATATTAAACCAACTAGCATGCATTCTAAGTAATATAACGAATATCATGAACGATAAATACTAATGGCTATAGAATCATGAATATAAATCAACTAGACAATAAAGCACGAAACTTGTTTCAAAATAATTAATTTAGCATGGTTTCAAATAGATTATACTAAACACAAAAAAATTACTCACTCATATTAAAAATTAAATCACGACATTCACCCAAATAATTCATGTTTAATAATAATCTAAACAACACAAAAAAGAGAAATAAAGATATACTACTTGAAGATGATGATGGGTGCCGTGGAGATGGAGCTAGCCGTGGAGAGGAAGTGGCGTAGTATGTTGATGCGTGAAGCTGTGTGTTGAAGCGGTGATGATGATGATATATATGATGAGGTTGAAGAGGTGTGATGGAAGAGGGTTAGGCGTGTTGTTGGTGAGGAAAGAGAAATATCGTGATTTTTATGGAGGATAAGAAGGTGATATGGTGATGAAGATTTAGCAGCCATGAAGGAATATGTTAGGCGAGGTGATTATGGGTTATCATCTCTGACAAGAGAAGCCGTGGCTTGGTTATTATTATGGTGATGTTGCTGGTGATTAGAATTAATGAATAGGGCTTTCTTCTTCCTATCTTTCTTCTCTCTCAAGACTTCTAGCTCTTCTCTAACTCTTGAAACCCTAGCCCAATTAAATAATTATGGAAATAATATTTTCCATAAATTATTATTTTTGAACCGTCTTTATAGCCAAGCGTGAAAGCCGAACTTCGACGTCCTCTCTTTCCTTTTTATTCTATTAATGCCTAACATGAAAAATATACAAAATAAAATAAATTAGACGCAATAATATATATAATAATCAAAATAATTATTAAAACCATGCATGATTTTTGGCTTAACGAATGATAATTGGTTAACTTTAAGTATTTCACTTCACTTTAAAAGAGAGTTATGATACTTTGATTGTCAGTTTTAAAATAATCTGTTGAGGAGGAAATGCTTGATTGATATATGAATCGAGAGATTGCTAGTTTTGTAGAATTCCTTGATTATTTATCCATTAGATTAGATGATTGATTAGTTTAATTTCAATATCAACTACTGGTTCGCTTAGCCTATTTTAAGGGGATAAGGGCCAATAGATCAACCTAGTCCTTGAGGGAGACGACATTGATTTGCTAAAACACCACCATATGCTTACGACCCTATCAAGTTTTTGGCGTTGTTGTTAAGGACTAATGTCGAATATTGTGTTTTTCTCAATATGTTTGACTAAGTATTTTGTTTTTGTTTTAAAAAAAACAAAAACAATTTTAAAAATTAAAAAAATAAAAAAATTGAAAGAAAAAAAAAGCAAGGGCAATTTTCTATTTTCCCCAATCTGAGCATGAATTGTTTTGGTTGTATTTTAAGCGTTTGCATGCCTTTCTTACTCAATGTGATTATTATGTTGGTAAATGAAAAATTTTGGACATTGTTGATAAAAGTGTGAATAGTAAAACCTGTATTCTTTTAGAGTACTGGGGTTTTCTTGCTAAAAGCATCGATGACATATGGTATTTGCTTGAGTGGATTGCTTTGGATTTATTTGAATTTGAGAAGGCTAGTTGTGTTTCTGCCTATTCGTTCCCTAATCCTAGCGCATTCTATTCTAGATCTTATTATGCCACTTTTTAGTGTGATTTGTGTAATTCTTCTGACCATGTTTCTAATTTGTGTCCTTATTATGCATGCCATACTCAACCTCACTTTGCATCACCCAGTGATAATACTAATATTGTCCCAACCTTCTATGATTCATCATTTCCTTTAGCTCAGTGCGAGGGGCTCGAGGCACTTTAGCCTTTTAGGGTAGTTAGTGTTACTGATGTATGTTTTGTGTCAAATGACACATTTGATGAGGTGCATGATCTAGTTGCGAGGCCTTTGGAGGGGTCATGTGATGTGTTTGTGCGTGAGGCGTCTCCTAGCCTTGGTTTTGATGACATTGTTCTCCCTAATCCCCTTGATCATTACCACGTTTCACCTATGACCCTCTCTTTCCACTCAAGTATCACATTGATGTGCCCATCGATAATCCCATTATTTATGATGCTACTATGGATTTAGGCTATGAGGATAACATGTCTAGTATACTTGGTGGAAATGTTGATGATTATGTATCCCTATGTTACCTTAGAGGGTATGATCCCTCCACTGACCCTTATTGTGTAGGCCTTGGAGACTGGCCTAGGAAAGCCATGTGGACTACATTCTTTAATCCTTCCTATGGTTTTTCTTTGGGCTTTGATAAGGTTAAAAGGATACTTATTATCTTTGGAATGATTTTGGTTATTGCCTCTTACCTTGTGTTTTCTAAATTTTGGTCCGAGGAGTTTGATAAGCTCTTACGTGCATTGATGGCATTTGATTTAATAAGACAAGTCCTAAAGTTGTGATGGAGTGGCTGATGCTCCGTTTGGCCCGTTTGCAAGGAAGCCTTAGCTTAGGTGCATCCCACACCTAACTTGGTGAGATCGTTATCTTTTGTTCCCTTTCCCTTCTTTTACTTTCTTTGCTTTGATTAATAATGCTTTATCTAAGCATTGGGGAGGGGTAGTTCTATGTTTTTCATTTCAGTTATTAGTTTGCATAAATGTTAGAGCATATAGTTTTAGGTTTCTTTTTGTTTGCATTCGTGTGTTACATTTAGTTGATTTTTAGATTTGCATATAGGATTGCATGTAGGGATGGTGCAGATTGGTTTGAGATTACCTCCACTGATGCTTTTGTTGAGGCAAAATAGCTTTCATGAGCTTGTGTAACTTTTGATGTTTAATCCCTTTTTGTGCGAAATTTTGTGAAAGTTTTGCAAATATTTCTTATTTTGATCCTTGTCTTGATTGAGAACTATTTTATCCCTTGGAGTCATTAGCACTAATGTTTGTACATGGAGTCATTTTATGAGCTAGTTGAGACTTTGGTAGATATGCCGTAAGACTTTGAGCCTTATTTGGACTAATTTATTATATTTAGTGTCATATTTCTTTCATGTGTGCGATAGAGACATTCTTTATTGTTGAATATTTTATCCACATAGCCAAATAGGCTACTCTTGTGTTACATATTTTTCCCCTTTTCTAACCCCTTTGAGCTTATATCTATCTTTATTGTGAACCATTCATATTAGCTCTTGGCCGAACACATGTTCCTAACCTTTAAGCCAAATCTATGGAGCATCACTTCATCTATGTAGTGGGCAGTTTTGGGGATAATTGAGTTCAAGGTAGCTTAGATATGTTGGTTTGTTGAGGGATTAATGATATTGAGCATTTAGTTGTGTTTCTCTCCTGTTTGGATTGTGTATCTATGTGTTAGGTTGTGAGTTGATAATTCGTGATTCTATACCTTTCAATAATTGAAATTTTCATTTCATTTTCCAAAGAAGAATAAAAGAAGAAAAAATCATGTTGAGAAAAAAGAGAAAAGACACGGAAAAAAAAAAAAACCTAAGTGATTAGCATTAGACATTTAAGTAGCTTGTATTCCTTCTTTTTCAACTCATTTCCTATATGGTTCATTAGGGTGTGTTCATTGAATCGTTGGGGTTTGGAGAGTTAGTGAATTTCATAGTTGCTTGGTGGTTTGTTGGTTACTCCCTAGCCATTTGGCTAAGTAGCTCCACCTTGTCCCAAATGCATACGTCCACTCCTTTCCCTTAACCCTTGTAGCCCACGTTACAAACCATACAAAGTCCTCTTGATTGTCTTGTGCATACTGTACTCCTAGTGGCGGAAAATTTGAGAGTCTTGGCAAATATATGGTAGATTGCAAATTTTGAATGAGTCTTCAGTGAACCTATGCTATATTTCAAACACATGAGTGGGAGTGATTCACATTTCTCAAAAGTGAGGTTCTACCAGTCCATTTGGCTCTATTTAATTCCATTGCATAACATGCTTTGTAGTTCTTTGTGATCATCAAGTTTGATATCGAGCTTATGGTCTTGTACCTTTTTGAAGACCTTCTCCTCCTCCTAATTTTGAAATGACTTACACGCTATTAGGGTCGCCATTGATTGCTGTTCTTGTTCGTGATATGTTATAACTTGCTTACTTTAAGGAGGTCGTTCTGCTTTGAGTCCTAGACGCATCTCCCTTATAGGTTTTCCTTAGCGTTTGCTTGAGGACAAGCAATCATTTAAGCATGGGGGAGTTTGATAAGTCCTTGAGGTGAACTCTTTTTTGAGGTCAGTTTGTGCCATCTTTAGGGAGAATTATGCGCTTTACATTATAATTTATGCTTCTTTTTCTGTTTTATGCTAGGGTATGGTTCTTTTTCTATGTTTTGTAGTTTTTTGGACCATTCTACCCCCAGATTTGACCCCTAAATGAGCATAACTTCACCGCACAAAGACACCCCCAAGTCATTATACCCGTGGAAAGAAGATAGAACAGAACAATGTCAAAACATAGCTCACTACGAATGGCCCGTGGTGGCCTCATTTCCCACGAGGCTGTTTGTTTTCTCGCGACTATTCGACTTCCAGACAGTTTCAATTCTATTATTTCTTGTGGTTGTTCGACTTCCTGGCAGTTTCGCTATAAAAATGCTGTTTGCAACCTCATTTCAACATCGATTCTATTTCCTCCATATTCCATTCCGTCTAGTTAGGATTTAGATTAGATTGGAGGAAGAGAGAGTGAATTGAAGTGAAGGTTTGCAAGGATTCCATGCTGGGTTTGCAATCGATTCAAGCGCGTTAATTGGCTAAGCATTTCTTTTCTCTTCTCTTCTCTTCTCTTTTCTTTTCTCATTATCTTTGGATTTATGTTTTGCAATTATGATTATCTTTTGTAGTTTTGATTTTGAATTTACACAAATACCAGTTAAGTTCTTGACATGGTATTAATCTCTTTGAGTATTTTGGAATTGTTGGATTGTTTTTTTAGATCCTAGATGTTTATTGTCTTGCAAGAAATTTGATCACCTTCTTGCATGTTTTGGGTATTGGACGAAGGATTCGAAGGTGAAATTCGACACTAGAACCCTAGAATTTGACTTGATTGTGTGATGTCTTAAGAGGGAATTACCAATTAAGAAACCACAAATTTGATAATCGCATGCTTAATGATCCTAAACAAATTAAGAGCCCTTGATAAATGGTAATTGGTTAGATTTAGGTATTTCATTTCACCTTGAACGAGGGTTGTGATACTTTGATTGTCGGTTTTAAAATAATCTGTTAAGGAAGAAATGCTTGATTGATAAACGAATTGAGAGATTGCTAGTTTTATAGAATTCCTTGATTATTTATCTATTAGATTAGATAGTTGATTAGTTTAATTTCAATATCAAGTATTGACTCGCTTAGCCTGTCTTAAGGGGATAAGGCTCGATAGCTGAACCTAGTGGTTGTGGGAGACTACCTTGATTTGCTACAACGCCATTATGTGATTGCGGCCTATCATGTCTCATCCCAGGTTTAAATCTCTTGAAGTCCCTGTTTCCTTGAGAACTGAATTTTCTAGGGCCAAACTTTCTGTTTGCTTGGCCCTTTTTCCTCCTTTTGAGCTCAGTCTCATTCATGATTCTGGCTATTTTACAGCGCGGCATGCCTTCCTATCATCTGCTTCACTTCCCCTTTCAGTCCCTGCTCAAAGTGATCCATTCTCATTTCTTCAATGGCCACTTGGTTCAGTGCGAAACGACTCATTTCATTAAACTTTGCCGCATATTCTGTCACACTCATTTCTCATTGTTTGAGGCACAGGAACTCCTGTTCCATAGCCCTTCTCACATCTTGATGTAAGTCTCAAGGGAAGGAACAACCAAAGCCAACTTACATCAAGAACACAACCCAGACAAGTGAGAACTCACGGTTCAAAGGTGGGCACGGTCGTGCTTGGTGGCACGGTATGGCCGTGCCAACTTGCTGCCTTGCACGCCTAGATTTTGTGAAAGTTCATGGTTTGAAGTGGTTTTTGTGTTTAGGGAAAAACTGAATCAAAGCAAGATGTCTTGGCCTTGATTAAGCTTGAAAAGAGTATGAGAAAGGATAGGGAATGTGTGGAATGAAAAAGAATAAGAAGCCCACTGATTAGAACACAAATAGAGCTCACGGTTTAAGGAATCCGAAAGCTAACTTCAAGAACTTTAAGTGTCTTCAATGTGTTTGAATGGTTTTAAAATATGTGATTAGATAAGATACACCACTAATCACTTAGCTTACGGCCCTTAATCTTTTGGATTAGGATAAGATACACCACCTAACCAAGAATTAAGACTCACTTGGTCACTACCTTAATCGGCCTAATTAAGGATAAGCAAGTTAAGTGTTTAAAAGAAACTCAAGACACAAAGTCTTTTCTTAATTTCAATACTCAAGCTTATGTTCCATAAAAGGGCAGCAAAGGCACTTATATGGCCTTGAGAATACACGAAAAAGGCTTTCCTTCTAGGCAAGGAAAGTCATTAAGCTAATCCTAAACTAAGTAGTGCACGGTTTAAGCTTAAACATACATAAGCTGAAAGTTTAAGCTACAAAACACAAGATTTCCTTCTTAAACTCTTTCCTAAGCATTAAGAAACCTTGTTGACTCAATTTCCCTTCAAGAGGGGTAAGTTTCACACGGCTGCCACCTCAAAAGGTTGATGAATGCATGGCTGCCATGTAGAGTGAGTGTGGCCGGTTCATAGCTTGCCAAGTGTCGTCTTCCTCTTGCTTCCACGTGTCTCACTCCTATGTGGTTGAGTGGCAGCTTACCAAGCAGCTCAAGGTGACCAAGTAGGCAAGCACACACCTCTAGCAAACCCATCTAGGAGAGAAAACCACCTAGCTAAGTAACTGGGTGTCTAGGTGCCGGTTTCTGCCTTGTCTTGTGCATCATGGTTGACACCTCAAATGCTGAGTAATCTGAGCTTTCTTTACATGGAAGGAAACCTTAAGATGTCTAGTTTACCCTCCTTTTTGAATTAAAGCATTTGGACGTCATTTACCCTCTGAAACAGCCTGATTTCCCAAACCGTGCAGAATTGACTCCAAAACAGCACAGGTTTACTAATTAGCTTAATTGACTAACCAATTGAACTCCAAAGCTGGTAATTCCAATTGGATATGAAAGCTAAGACCTTAAGCTCGTAATCACACCAAAAAACAAGCACTTAAGCAAGGATTAAACTTGAGAAATCAAGTAACAAAAACCGGGTGAAAATCCGGATGAAAAACCGAGTGCATCACCTTCAATGTTCTTCACCAAACAACTAATGGCCGTGACTTTGGACTTAGTTTCTTGATTATTTTGGATCATTTGAACATTAATGGACATTGTGGATGGACCTCCATCACATCTTGAGGATAGTATTGAGCATCTATTAAAGCCTTCAGTTGATCCAAGTTAGTGCTGGTTCACCCATCCGGGGTTTCACCATTCCCCACTAGTATTTAGCCTCATTCTCAAATTAGTAGGTGGCTAGATGTACTTTGAACCTCTCGGGCCATTCCATAATTTGAAATATGTTTTCCACCCTTTTGAGTCATTCCTTATATGTCATGGGGTCTGATCCACCCTCGAACTTAGGGGGTTTAAGCATATTAAACTGGCAGATCAATTCCATGGCAGTAAGTTCAAGCATTCGTTCTCGTCGTGGAGGCATTTGTTCATATATTTACAAAAGGTGTTATGCATAGTCACAAGTTTTAGCTTAACCTACGCAAGGGCATACATGCATACGACATTTTCATTTTAAGGGAGTGCATGTATACGCATAAACAAATTAGTGAGCACATAACACTTTGGTAAGCACTAATTGCATTCATTTTATTTAGATAGTGGTCGAGTGACTTAGAAGTCATTGGGAGTTCTCGCCATTCTAGTGTTTCATCTTGATAGTAAACAAATTAAAAGGGCTTACAACCAGTTTATTTATATACATCACATCATCTGTGAACGTTAGTTCACATTGCTCTATCCTATTCCTCATCTAAGTAGTCATATCGAGAAAGATTGTCAATCAGGGATTCATCCGAGCTTTCCGATTTGTTTGACTTAGGGGCTAATAATGCTTCCAACCTCATGGTGGGGGCATATTCAATGTTGTATTCTTCATCAACTAACTCTCTTATTCTGAGCATATTGGCTCGCCATCCTTGGGGGTAGCGCGTCCCGTAAGCATCCACCTAGCATACCAACATTGTGTTGATTTGCTAGTAGCGCTCAGCTTGGGCTCTCTCGATAAAGAGGAGTCTCATCTAATGGTGCTCGAGTTGATTCCTCTCAGACAGGGTGATAGGAAGGTGTTGGTTCTCAATAGGTTGAATGAGTAAGTCTTTAATGAGCTGGCTGGTAGCAATGCTCCTTTAGAGATGGGTATACCCCAAGTAATGCACTTGATGTTTTGGCTATAATAGGAATTCTACTACGCCTTAGTAGGTGAAAGGGGCATATGACCCAATGTGCACAGTCCATTGGCGGATGGTGATGGCTACGTCTCTCCACCTTCCTATCATAGGTAATTTTCTTATGAACTTGACCACCTAGAGGTTCTAGGTGATCATATGCGCTCCCCATCGGTTGTGCATTTCTAGGGCTCTTTAAAATATGATTGCGTTCTAAGCGGCCCACCAAAACGGTAAATAAACATAGTTGACGATATGGAACACCATCCTACACTGCCACTGTATAGGTAAGTATGAAAACTAGCATATGTACACCATAGGTCATGTAACTAATAAAGGCAATGCAAGGCAAAACATGATCAAGCAAGCTCATAAGTCACATATTTCACACATCGCAGCTCTTATTATTATTTCTTGATGCATAATGTAAACCTATGGCTCTTGTATCACCCAATGTAACACCCCCATCCCGAGGAGGCGTCACACTGCCAGGACTTCTAGTAGAAGTCCCCAAGGCTGTTAAGGTTGAACTAAGACATTAACATGTAATTAGGCATTCTGGGACAAAACTGCAAGACTTCTACTTGTTTTTACAACGTTTTGTGGTTTAGTTTGAGCTAAGGGTGGCTATAGTCTGACAATAAGGTAGAATAAGATACTAGGTGACATGAGTATTAGCCATGGGCCACTCGCTCGGGTTACTGAAATTCAAACTAGTTAATAACAAGTGCTAAAGCAACATATACATAGGTTTAGAGCTGTCTACATGCTTACACATTCAATGAGTAGACTTAATTAATTACAAAGATGGCAAGACAACGTTTCTTGATGCATAACGTAAACCTATGGCTCTTATACCACCCAATGTA